>JAHZTW010000005.1:27666344-27772981 GCA_020283515.1 Alliaria petiolata | reverse complement strand
TCACTACCATGACTACAATCAAAGCTATTGTTTGAACTCACAATTGAATATCAAACACGTACAAAATGACACTACTAGTGCGGTATTCGTGGGTCTTAAGATTAATGTAGAGATTTGACATTTTACCAAAATAACTGTTCTTCGTTTTTCATGAGTTTAGATTTTAATTAATTATAAAAATCACTTACCGGTGCCATATATATACTAACCTCGAAAATATGTAAATAGCTATGATATGATGTACCTTTTAAAATCTTCAGGTTCACTCAACGTGTACTTCTTTACAGATATGTCTCGAAATTTCCTCAAAATTATAATCGTAAGTATACCATCTTCTTATAGTTTGAAATTAAAATTTATTATATGATTTGATTATTTATTACTGAGAAAAGTTTCCTTGAAGCATCAATAAGACTTTGGGAAAGATGCTAGTATGTGTGTATCCGTCTTTCTTTGGGAGGGTTAAAGTATTATATATACATATATATATATATCCAGTCCAGCTATCACTTTAAGCATCGATGACGCATTGATTTCTCTAGCTAGACACAATTAAGTCATCGAAGATTCGTAGTGGTTGATATGTAGAATATTCATCTAAAATTTGTCGTATGACAAAACTGTTTTTGTTTTTTGTTTTTATGTTAAATGATTGCATTATACCTCTCTTTCTAATACAATGCAAACTGCAAAGCATACATGTTCTTCGAAACTTTTCTGGGTCGATATTATACAAATAATTAATCAGGACATCTATCTGTAGACAGAGCGCCGAAAAGCCCCTTTATAAGTATAATCAAACCAAGATCCAAGAAATTACATACTATTACATAGTGTGTAAGCTCATTGATCGAAACTTATCCTCCTTCTTATTAATTGAGAATCAATTTTAATGAAAAAGCTGATTTGTCACCTCTAGAATCAAAGTTAATGTATTTTTTTGATGACATGTAAATGTGACATGTCAAATTTCCTAAAATAAACGAAATGTTTTGATTGGTTGAGATAAAATTAAATAAATTATGAAATTAAAACATAAATACACTAGATTATAACTCTAAAATTAATAAATTTAAATTAACAGAAAATAATTATTATTATGATCAATTTGTTTTTACATATATTCATAATAAATTGCATAAAATATGATTACGGAAATTTTACAACCAATATACATTATATTTTTATATAAAAGTTAATAATATATTATCATATCCTCTTTCCTATTAATTGAGAATCCATTTTAATGAAAAAAGCTTACTTGTCATCTCTAGAATCAAAGTTAGTGTATTTTTTTTTATGACATGTAAATGTGACATGTCAAATTTCCTAAAATAAACGATATGTTTTGATTGGTTGAGTTAATTTCTTAAAATAAACTAAATGTTTTGATTGGTTGAGTAAAAATTAAATAAATTATGAAATTAAAACATGAATACACTAGATTATAACATTAAAATTAATAAATTTAAATTACCAGAAAATAATAATTACTATGATCAATTTGTTTTTACATATATTCATAATAAATTGCATAAAATATGATTACGAAATTCTACAAACATATATATTACATTTTTATATAAAATAATAATATATTATCCAATAGGATAGTAAATATGCTATACCATTTTTATATATTACTCTTTTTTAAATAAATAAAAATTTATATCATACTAAGATACACTCATTGTAGATTGAGAATTTTGAAATCAGAAAGAAAATGATATGTAACTAGATGAAAAATAAATTATAATAAGAAAAAACTAGAATAAGAAGTATAAATAAAAATAAAAATAAATCTCTACAGTTTTGTTTTTCCGTAACATTCACGTGCTTTAATTTACGGAGTCATTTAAAAATCTTAGGAAGCAAATTTTATAATAAAAAAAATGTGCGGCTCAAATTTTATAATGAACACATGCGTGCATGCCAACCATAATAAGTTTTTTTTTCTTCATCAAACCAATTCCTCAATATTGTTTAAAGAGATGAACGGAGAGCTACCAGAGAATTTTATAGAATTTGATTTCACAAATTTTATGACAAATATTTATTATAATTTTTATTGAAAAGGAAAATTACTTATAGATTATCCAATGTACTATATTTATTTTCATGATATAGTCAAATATTTTTTGTAATTTTTGTTACTATTTAATATAAATTTTAATTTGAAACCATATATCATACAATGCTGAAAATATAAAATTTTGAATAAATAGAAAATGATAGAAACGGTTTTCGTGATTGTTTTTAAATGCCAAAAACTGCATAGTGTAAAAAATAACGTTTGCGGAAAATATCAAAAAACTAACCAACACCTAAATATAACAATTCACTTATTTTTAACTCATACTTACATGCAAATATATGTATTTATTTATTTTTTGAATTCAACTATATATTATAAAAATATATATGACAAAACATATACTTTATTTTTTTTAAACATATAAAATGCATACTTTGATTTTTTCACAAATATGCATGTGGATATAAATATTAATTATGAAAAAATCAAAGTCGCATACGAACTTGTCGTGCATGCATTTTGTTAACCTCGATTACAGTATAATTTTAATTTTAGTTATTAAAAGAATTTACTTTTTTTTTAAATCTCTATATGTCCTTAAAGCGGTGAGGTGGATGGTACACACGAATGTGCGGACCAATCATCTATCCGCTCTTATGATAAGTAAAGATTATAAAATCTATTTTGGTTTAATTAGCAATAGGTCAAGGAAAATACTGAAAATATACATATTGGCAAGATTATATTGTGTAAGGAGAAAAGAAAACATAGTATAGATAATATTCAAGACATATTATAAGAATTTAATTATTATTTGATATAAATTTTATATTTACAATTATATGTTACTCTAAACGGTAGAAAAAATAAAAAGTTTTAAAATTTAAAAGTTTTAAAAAGTTTCAGAAGACACAAAACGATATGAAACATTTGTGTGATTGTTGTTAAATACTAAAACTGTATATGCATAAAAAAATAACATTTACATAATATATAAGAAAATTAATCAATACTTTAATATTACAACTATTTATGTCTAAAAAAAATTTAAACCATAAAAAATAAATAAATTATTATATATTTTAATATCTTTCAGTTTATTTAGTTATCATATTTACATTTTTTTATCTAAAGAAATATTTTAAAATCTTGGTTAATAACTTTTTATCTTCAATTTCTATTGAAATCTATCGCATTTTTCATTTGGTTTATTGTTATTTTTTAAATAAATATTTATATAAAGTTATTATTAATACATAATTAATTATGAACAATAGATCATCTTCAATATACAAAATTAATTATATTTTAAACATATAAAATATTTTATAATTATATTTTAAACATATAAAATATTTTATAGCTCGCACACGGTGCGTACCGATCACCTAGTTATTATTGTAAGTACTAACAAATAACGAAGGAACAGGTTCGATCAATAGATACGAAGTTTGCAAGTAGTATTGTAGCAAATCTTCAAAAGTTTGTTTTCTACATTCTTGGCGAGAAAATTAAAGGCAACATCAGAATTTGGATTTCTCAAAATTGTAACGGTTAACATAACCAAAAACTTTGGGTTATATAATCACCAAAACAAAACTTTATCTAAACAAACCCAAATTTGATCTAAAGCAAGTTAGCTTAACAGAAAGGCCTAATTAAGGAAATAAAAAAGAAAAAAGTCTAAAGTCAAGACGATGATCTTCTCCGGCGAGTCGACGGTGTCGATTTATCATCGACGGTTGTGGCTGAGCCGGGACTTTCAGATGTATCTGAGCTACTAACATCTCCGACACCGTCTCTGTCTTTACCTGTCCATAGCTTCGAGAAAAGCCGAGACATCACAACTCCTTTAGCCTTCGTCTTCTCAGAGCTACTCTTCTTGTCCCTCGTCGTCTCCTCCGTGGCAGTGACCGAGTCACACTCTTCTTCCGTCGTTGTCCTGGAGCTCCCGTGAGAGCCGCTCGGTGGAAGAGAACGTTTCGTGGTGGGACACGTGGCTCGGACTTGCTCGAAGAAGAGGATCTGCACAACGACTCGTAAAGGTAACCGCTCGTTTTGCACGGCGTGAGCACAAGCCTCCGGCGATAATTTCCGGCAATCCATTAATCGGCATATAGATTTCTTCTCGCTCTTTGTTACTCCTGGATGTTGCTGTAGATTCAGATAAAAAAAATTGAGTTCCAAATTGACCCAAAAAGGGGAAATTAAGAAAAGTTCGAGAGCAGAAATCACCTTTAAGAACATGTCAATGGCACGATAAATCCCATCGTGTGATGATCTTGGGAAATTCGAAACCTTTTCTTCAATTGTGATGAACTTTGAAGGAGACAGATTGGGTTCTATCCTCGCGATTTCAGCCAAGTATCCGTCGACTAACTTAGCGACAGTTGCTCTCGAGCTGTCTGAAACAAACCCACTTCCTTCGTTGATGTCTGAACAATCAAGCTCGTCGTCTCTTTTCTGTGTTTGTGTAACAAACTCATCGATTAAGGTCACAACAATGTCAATGTCATAGACTGTTTCACATCCCTCTGGAGCTCTGATTAAAAGATCAGCCACATTTGCCTCCTCAAGCTTCTCTCCTATCCTTCTACCTAACTCTTTCCTCTCCTCTTCCCCACATTCCAAAGAAACCGATGATTTCAACAGCTTGATCAAGAACGCACAAGAAACACTCTGTCTCTCACTAGGCAACAACGAAATCAATGTCTCCAACAAAGATCTGTACCCCTCCACATCATAATCGTCGTCGTCATCGGTTTGGATCGTGAAACCGGGGATTCTCTTCCCTGCATATACCTCAAGAGCTTCTCCTATAACCTCAGGCGAAACCGATGGTTTTCTTCTGACGGTCGATATCACTCTTTTGTATAAATCAACGCTAAGCTCGGCGAGATCTTCAACCCACCAATCTCTCGGCACGCCACCATTGCTGTTAATCTCAGGTGGAAGAAGCTTTCTTCGGTTGTATGTATAAGACCAATCTACTCTTGCTGGATCCGTTGCAGCTTTCAAAGCGATTGACTCCAAACACCTCACGTCGATTTTAACATCTTCGGACCACGGGTAAAACGATCTTGTCGTCTGGAGAACTATAATGGAGTCTTTCCAGCTTCTCAAAACACTCGAGTTCAAGAAAACCTCGATCTTGTAAACAAGATTCCCGCTTTCAACCGATTCATACATCTCGAGATACTCAGCAGCGCAACGCACGGCTACGACATTGTACGCGTTGAGAGTCACAGTCATTCCGTAACAGAATTTGGCGCATATCTCAAACGCTTGAGGTCCTCCCGGGATATCGGGAATGCGTATCTCATCATCTGATTGTTCATCGATCGTTGCGGCTATCAGTTTCTGAAGACGAGCGCTTTTGGACAGAAGAGGAAACTGTTTTTAAACCCCAAAACAAGAAGTTGTTTCACATTAAAAAATGGTTTGGTTCCAACGAGTTTTCTTATATCTGAAGAATTAGAGATTTAATTTACCTTGTGAAGATAGAATTTCACATCTCCAACATTTACAACTACATCGGTCGCTAAATCCGATGCTACATACCTGTAAGCAGCCAGAAAAGTAAGATTGATATGTTAATAAAAAACAATTTAACTAATCAAATCTTGAAGACATTTGTTTACCTTATGCAATCTTCATCAGACTGAAACGAATCCGGTTTGGATCCAAGTTTCATAAACTTCATTTCTCCTTAAACACACAAACAGAGAGGTTCCTCGAGATTGTTCAGCTCTCTTCTTCTCTCAAATCGAGCCTGCGAAGTAGTAGTTGTCGCAAACAAAAGCATTAAGGTTTCAGAAACTGAGATCCTTATTGGATGCAAAAGTATAAACAAGCAGAGTGTCGCTGAAGGTATAAGCTGTGAAACTTTATAAATTAGACTTTAAGACTTAAACTATAAGAGAAGAAACCTATTTTGCTTATTTAGTTGGTAATCTTAAGAGATTAAAGGGAAAAACATGAAAGAGCAAAAACAAAAGAGAGAGATGCTCCACTTGCTTATAAATCCGACACGTTGCATATTTCTTTATTATCAAAGTCTCTGTTTTTGGTTTTGTTTTCAATGTTTTGTTTTTGTACCGAATCTTTTCAGGTTCAGAAAGCATCAAAGGAAGAAGAAACAAAAACCCAGAACCCTAGAAGAAAGTGCGAATATCCGATTAAGAATAAAGCAGTTCTTGGTTTGTGTTGAGGAGGAACAAAAGCATTAAAGAGAAACTAAACAAACAAACAAAAATCAATGGAGATCGATGGAGAGTAGCTAAACGAGCGAAAAAAAAAAACAGAGATTTTGTTATGTTGGTGAGATAAATCAATTATCCAAAACCTGTGATTTTTTCTAATTTCGACCCATTTATAGACACTCAACGAAATTTTTGGTCTTTAGAAACCAAACCATATGGTTCAAGTTTCAAATCTACATAGTTAAGAACTTAAACTATGTAGATCAACAGAAGTTTACTCTCAAACACTAGACAAAAAAAAAAATGATTTTTAGGTTTTTATTTCAATTTTAAGAAAAGTCTAGATGTCCACAAGCAACGAAATTAAACTGCAAATTTTCAAGAAAAAATGAATTGCAATCAACAAAAAACGCATACCTCTGGTGGAAAAAGAAACCTCCTTCCTTCAGGATCAATTGGATGAAAATATGGAGAGAAAAACAAAGACAGGGGAAAAAGAAAAGAATGTGTGGGCTATATTGCTGCTGTTTGCAGACACAGAACTCTCTAATCCAAGAGAAATCCGACAAAACACAAAACAGCAATCCAACAAAGAAAAACCCGAAAAGGTAAAAAAAAAACAGAGAGAATCAAAGAAGATGAGCTGTTTCTTCTTCCTTCTCACCTTAGTGCAAATCTGCAACCCTCAGAATGTTCTGTCCCCTTTCTCTCTCTCCTCCCACTGCTCCTCCCAATGTCCCACTCTCTGAATCAGCACCACCGCCTCCACCACTCAACTTGAAAAACTTTATTTAAGTTCGATTAAAGAAAAAGCTGTTTTTTTTTTATAGTTACCCAGGATTTGTCTCACTGTTTTCAATCGAATTCAGTGATATGTTTACCTTCTCTTTTTTTCTTTTGTTTTCTCTAATGGACAAAAACTCGAAGCAATGGTTCAACTTTACAAGTAGAGTGGTCAGTCGCAAACGATTTAATGTGTGTATTTATAAATTCAGCTCAGTCACGCTAAATCTGACAAGTAAAAGTACTGTGCCTGCTGCTTCCTTTATCAATATCCACATTCTGACTCGTTCTTTTTTTTTCCCCGTTTAAATGAGAATATCACTACAAAAATAATACTTTTTGTGAATATGATTAATTCATAAATATTATTTATGCAAATTGCGAGTTAACTCTGTCTTTTAGGATCATTCGTGGGTTTATTATGACAATAATTTGGTTTGATGTGTTGGCCAAGGAAACCAAACCAATGTTTTTCCGTCAAAGCAAACATGAATTTATCTTTTATTTTTGACCAACAAAAACAAAAATAATGGTTGGTGTTTCTTATAAATTCGTGCTATCCTGTTGTCCCTTTTTCTTCTTATAAATGTCTCGTTATTTGCAGTATTATTTTTTTTTACAAATTTTGCTCAATAGATGAATACTATAGTAAAATGTATAACATATTATCTTCATTTTTATTTTATTACGAAGAGAAACAGACTATTCTACCTAAATAAAATTATGAAAAATAAGACTATTTGATTTCTTTAATAAATGATAGACCGATATAACAGGTGAACCCGTCTTTTGCCCTGGTGGACGAAAGGGGGCCGCGCGCAACATTCTTTTTTTTATTATTGTAATATGCAATAAAAATACCAAGTAACTAAAAAATTATATATCTACTACATAAATACCAAGTAACTAAAAAAATGCTATTTATATATCAAACCTGTTTCGTTTGTCTTTCCTCAGCCTTTTAATTCTTTCTACAGACCCCAGCCTTTTTGGCACCTCGAGTTAAAAGTATCATTCGTTTGATTTTATTGGCACAAGAATGGAAAATCGATTTGGTTTCAATCGATTTCGAAGCCCTTTGTAAGAAGCTTCTGATTTTCATCTATGATTTGAACCGATTAACCTATTCTTCCGGCTTTGCCGTGAATCTTACCCCGACACATCCAGATTTATCTTTGAATTCGCTGTCTAGTTTTTACGTTGGTGTCTCTACCTTAGCTTGTACTACTTTCATTTTCGGTTATTTGCTTCATAACTTGCATGGTTAAAGTTAAATGAAAGAAATGTTTGAAAAAATAAAAAAAACCAATGTCAATTAAAAATATGTCTCTAGTAAAATATTATTCTAAATATAATCCATTCTAATATGGGCTTGTACCACGTCACCCTTCGGTCGCATCCTGCAAGGATGAATGTGCCTCGTAATAAACTTTATAAAGATAAATAAGTAATAAAAACAAAATTGTTTATCTTCCTGTAAGGAATCTGAAGGCCATCACCCTAATTTTTATGGCTACGTAATTAGATTAATTAAACCTGTAAAGGTTTATAAATGCCACTAAAGAATGTTTAATTTCTGTTTTGCCAAGTCATTATGCACCATTTATCAATTTTGACTACGTTATCGGGTAGCTCCTGATTTTGTTTCTTTCTTTTTAAAAATGTAAAAAAAAACTATTAACATGAAGAACTTGGATTTCAAAAAAGAAAAAAAAAAGAAAAGCATACTAATTACATTAAATAAAAAGGAGAGAGCACGTAAAAATAAATAAAAATGAGGGTCACATGATTATGGAGAAAGATAAGGGCATCCTTAAGAGTTTGGTCGGTTAGGGGAAAGCTGATGATTACTTCCAACGGTTTTGGTCAATGGACTTTAAAGATTGGAACATTAGTGTACCTATTACATGTGCTTTGTGGATTTTTCCAACGTCCTATCTCAGTTTATACCAATTAAGTCGTAGTTTCTTTTCTTAATATGTTGATTTTTGCCACATAACTTTCTCAATAGAATCACTAATACATATAGCGTTGAATGAAACTAGTTGGCGAAAATGTAAACTATCAACATTTTCGATTTCCAATGCTGTTATAGTTTCTATTATGATCTCACATTCACATATGCGAGTAACAATCAATGTCTAATGAAAAAAAAACATTAAAACTATAGCATTTTTTTTATTACTAATATCGTTTAATCCCGTTTAGTAAAACAAGACTAAATAGATATCAGAAAGCACATGGGAGACGCAGATTCTCATAGACAAACAAGATCATATGCATGCATATTTGCTGATTCACTTCCGTGTGAGGTAACATGTTCGAATCATTACGGTCAAAGCTCTTGTAGTTTTCAATTTTACTCCCCTATAACAACAACTTTGCTTTATTTTATTTCTCGTCATCATTCAAATATATATATTAAACTTTATTTTATTTATCGTCATCAGAGAGAGTGACTGAGAATCAAAATATATATAAATGTCTCAATTTCAGTAGTAAGCCATTTGAGAAAAGGCCCAATAGATAATCATATGGGCCAATTAAGCAGGCTAGTTTCTTTCTTTTAAGTTTCATCACTAAATGGGTTTATATTTGAATCTTGAGATGGTGGAAGAAGACCCGTTTCGTGAATATCGCGGTCCACAAAATTTGGGTTTTAACCATCTTGTACCCCCAATGAATCTTATATAGCTCTGTTGAATAGGGGGGTTTTGACTTTTGGGTTTAGTTTGGTTTTGTTATAAACAATTTTTCTATTTATCTGGACTGAATGAATTCTGATTATTGATACCAAGCTTTAATACGCGAGGATATTACATTTTGGCACCTAAGAAAATTTCCAGTTGCATACTGAATAAGTCAGAGAGTGTTCAAAATCTTTAATGAACCAGACTAATCCGCGTTATGAAACGTTGCAAAGCATATTATGACAGGTTGTTTATTGAGTATATTAGTTAAATACTCCTAGTTAATGTGAAGGAACAGATCACTAGGAGCTGCGAGTAACAGAATTCAAGTGGCTTTCCTTTGCTTGCGGAAGTAAATGAAGTATAGATTACGAAAAATAAATAAGAATTTTCAGTATTACAGAACGGTCCACTATATAATAACGTGTACGACTACGATCCAATCATCCATCATCTCTGCATTATTATTATTTTGTTTAAGAAAATATTTCAATATCCCAACTGTTTCCTCTTCTCTATAAACAAATCCAACAACAAATAAACATTTCTCTTTTAAAAATAATATTAATAATAATAATGCAATTGCAATCGCAAGTCCACTCCAATCATTTTCGTTACAGACTCAGTCAAGCCGAAGCAACCGGAAAGAAACGACCGTTAATCTCTACCGTCCACTAACCCATTCCTCGCTTGAAAGTTGACTTTTTTGGAACCGGGTCAACGTTAAGAAATCACCACCGAGACTTGATCAGCCGGTAAATTTAAGTCAAATCCACGGTGGCCGCCGATCGCGCTTTGTTCCGACGATCTCTCATCATCCACATCGCTGACGTCACTACCAGCAACGACTTCTACGCTGTTGCTGCTACTGCCGTTACCGTTACCGTTACCGTTATTACCACCGTCATAGTGACACCGTTTGTGTCCACCTAACGCTTGACCAGAAGAAAACGACTTGAAACAGATTGAGCAAGTATGAGTCTTTCCGCCTTGACTAACAACACCGTTACTACTGTTACCGTTACCGTTAATGACAACGGAGTCGGCGTTACTGTTACTGTGACTGTTATTAGACGGCTCTTGGTTGCTGGGAACGTTAACGTTATTCGCCGGTTTCCTGTGACTCGTCTTGTGTCCGCCTAATGCTTGGTAAGACGAAAACGACTTTCCACAGACCGAACACTTGTAGCCACGGTGATCGGAAGACGGAGGACGCGACGGCGGAGACGGAGTAGATTGTACGGTGGAGCCACGAGCGAGCATGAGGAGACAAAGAGCGAGATACTCTTCTTCAGAAGGAGTCGTTTCTTGATTGTGATGATTCTGATCAAGACGTTGTCGTTTGGTGCGTTTCCTTTTAGCCCATTGCTCGAGATTCTCCGGCTCCATTTCTTCACGATACCGGATAAAAGGCCGAGCGGTGGCGGTAGCTGAAGTCGGAGAATTGAGAGTCTCGAGAGCCATGTATATATATGTTTTTTGAATTTTGAGATGTGATCTTGACTCGAGATTCTTGAGGTATTTAAGAAGAGGGAAGAAGAAAGAGTGAAGTGTGTGATGTATTGTGAGCACGTCTTGTGTTTGTGTGTGTGTGTGTGTTTTGGGAGTTGGTTTGATTTATATATTTTTGTAAGAAATCTTTAGAATTGGGGATTGAGAGTGGGAACGTGGGCTATGAGTGATCAAGTGGTGCTGCTCTTGCTTTCTTCAATCCATTAAATTCTTTTATTTTATGCAATATGTTGTCATTAATTTTGGAATATTATAGGGATTTTATTTTAACAAATCAATGCTTTGTTTTTAGTTAGAAATTGCCAAACTTATTGAGAATTTTGCTGTATTATACATGACTACTTAAAATCACTCTCGAGTTTATCTACCAAGCTAATAATGTCATAACTAGAAACTTTTTATGGATCTTTTAACTTTCTCTTGGGTGCTATAATTGTTATAATTACTTTCTATAATGTTAGTTTTGACCCAACCTTTTTTTCATGCTGGTTCAAATAGTTTGTTTTATCCACTTGCTTGGATTTATACATACGGATATATTTTGTTTGCTCGTTACTTGCTTGGATTTAATATAGAAAAATAACGACGATTAGGAATGTAAAAAGTAAACTATAATTAAAATGAAAACTAAAATTAGGAAGACAGTTGTTCTTTAAATGGAGTGCCATATCTTCGGAGTTGTATTTATTTTTATTTTTTTTAAAAAGAAGAAGAAGCTTTCGCCACTCTGGACTATAATCTCTTTTTTCATTTGGTGATATGTGGTGGCATTGGGCCATTGCTTATCTGGTATTCTTTCATTGGCTAAAGGAGGCTGGATTCTTCTGGTGGCCCACGTGGCGTAAGTAATGGTGAAACTTTTCGGTGGATTGGTTAAAGTCGGTACGAGACTCAAGGCTCAGGCTACATGACGGTGACAGTTCGTTGCACCACCGTCAACACCGTCCGTCTCATACACACACTGTGTTTTTTTTTTTGGGTTAAAAAAAAGAAGTTAAAGCCTTTTAATCAAATTTAAACTCGATCAGATATGATTGTTTGTTATCGTCTACAATTTTTTTGGGACATCCGTTGTCGGTCTCACTATCTGCGTTTGATTGTTTTTCTTCTATTGGTTTATTTTAAAAATAAAAAACAATGTTCTTAGAAGTTTTTTTCGTTTTTAATTTTTATTTCTTACAAATAATAATAACACACACGATTTTATCAAGAGGTGCATATATATTACGAATAATTTTTGAGTTATTGTGTGTGTATATATGTGTGAAACTTGCCCACTGGTTCAGTAGTCACCAACTCGAGTTAACACAATAAAATGCTGAGTTAAAAAACAAAGAAACAAAAAAGAAAAATAATGCGTTAAATAACAATTGGGCTCCGTTGACGGAGGACAAAAAGAAAGTGGAGTGGGTCTTAGTCTTCGGTACTTTGCATTATGAAGTGGGTCGTCGTTGCTAGTAAGAGTTTGTGTCTACTTGGTCAATTCAACTGCCAAAAACGCTTCAACGAATCTTAAAGCTGTCGCTTTTGCTGAAGAATATTGGGAAATTTCTACGCGATTTAATGTTGACACGGTATGTATTAGAAACAGTCTTTTGAATATTCGCAAAGCTTAAAAATTTACTAAAAGAGAATTTGGTAAATAAACTTACATGAAACACAACAATGACAAAACGGGCAGAAGGGAAGTACGATTTAATTTAATGTTATATAAAGAATATATATATATTCATCAACAGCATCAGAGTGGCGCAGCGGAAGCGTGGTGGGCCCATAACCCACAGGTCCCAGGATCGAAACCTGGCTCTGATATTAGTTTTTTTTTTCGCCCTTTAACAAAGCCCATTAAAAATAACAAGTGGGCTAAATGATTTTTTGGGCTTCAGAGTAACAGTTATTTAACTCACTTTTGATTAATCCTAAATGATAAAGAGTTCACGAACAAACCATGATTTAAATTTAACAAAACTAGAGATAAATTCTTAACTAATGAGAAAATCTTCCTTCTTCTAGCTTCCATGATTTTTCATTCCAGATCTTCCATGCCCGATAAATTTCAACTCAGAATAAAGCGGCAGTGTTGATAACCTGAGAAAACGAAAACGAAATTAAAATCATAAATTCTGCAATTCTTGTTCTTTATCAAAATCTTACTGTAACAAAAAAATATGATTTTTAATTACTTGGATCAGTTGTAATAAGCATGGCGGTGCCACCGAAAGAGCAAGTGCCTCCGTTTCGTTTATTCTTTTGCCAGTAACTGTTGAAAGCGTAAGAGGCGTGTGCCATGGCTGTGTCTGGGTAGAAACATATCCCGTGAGGTTTTATCTCATCGCAATTAGCTCCTCCTTGTCCGCACGCAAAATCCAATGATTGCTGCAATGTCTCCGCCGCTACGCTCGGTTTCGCCACGCACCATAGCCCTTCCACGTCCTTCTTCTTCAATGGAGACGGCGACGGCGCCGGAGGAGGAATGCACGGCGGAAGATAGAGCCCTGGACTCGAAATAGGTGATGTCTCCGGCGGAAATCGGGCAGGGGAGGAAACCGGAGATTGCTCCGGCGAAAACTGGGGAGGGGAGGAAATTGGGGGGTTAGGGTTCCAGGGTGGAGATGGAAATCCGACTGAGGAGTGAATCGGTGAGTTTTCCGGTGATGGAGAGGGTAAGGTTGGGAAATTTATTAAAGATCTCAGATTTCTTCTTGTCGTCGTCGTTGTAGCTTCTTCTGGTTCAGGGTTTAAGAAATTCACCTTGTCGAAGCTCAGAGATGCGAACTTTTCCACGGAATGAAGCAGATCAAGATGATTATCAGGCGAAGAAAGGAAATTTAGAGGTGGGTTGATGGTGAAAGTGGAGTTTATGGATTTGACAAAGACGAGAACAGGCTTGAACATTTCGAGATGTTGAAGGGTTTCTATGTTGTTCAAGCATTGGTAAGAGAAGCCAGAGGAGACTTTGATGTTCTTCTCGAGACCCCATCTTGTAAGAGAATGGTATAGGTTCTTCAAAGATGACAGAACCGGATCAAAGCTGGGTTTGTGTTGTGTGGTTTGGCAAGAATCAGGGGAAAAGATAACAATGGTGGTGATTTTGGTGGAAGGGTAACGAGAGAGGACATGGGTTTTAAGCCAAGTTTCAGCTTTTGTGATGCTTGAGGAAATCTCGGTGATGGTTTTGTTGTCTCTCACAGAAACAGCTAGATCAAGATCAGTAGTTTGAGGAAGTTGAAGGAGTTTGTGATGGAGATTCAGAGCTTCAATGGGTGTTGATTCTTGACCAGCTCCTGCATACAGATTATAGCTATGAGTTGCAAAAATAAAAAAATGTTAAAAACAAATCTTTAGCGTTTTGTTTGTGGTTTTTACCTGCAAAACCGAGAAAGGGAATGAAGAAGAAAATGTAAAGAAGATGTCTCATTTTTGCTTTGGCACAGTTTCTTTTCTTTACTTGTGTCTGGTTTCTTTTCTCAGCTTGCATATGACAAGTTTATAGAAAACATGGTTTTTTTATGAGTAAAGAATATATAGTCATATTTTTTTTACTTTTAAGGAAAAAAGAAAAAGGAGAAATGTTGCATAGGGACTGTTGTTGCTCTTGGGTTGAAATCCGTATAGTATTTTGATATTTTCAGGATATCTACAAAAGTGGTGTATCAACAGCGACATGAAAAACAATGCCGTTGAATTGTTCTGTTTTTAAGAAACCGTACATTGTGACACGTGGCTTTTGTGGACACATACACAAAAAAGTTCGTTACTAGTTGTTTTGACTGTTGAGTGTTCATTAGATAGGGATGTTTTAATCCATTATTTTGGTTCGAATTTTTAGGGATTTTGATGTCGTTAGCTTTTCTTTTTGTTAAACGAAACATAGCAAAACTTGATGAAAGAGAGGAAAGCTAAATACATAGAAGAGGGAAGTTCACGGAAGGCATAACGTGGAAACAAAGTTAGCTTCTGATAAACATTTTTAATGGACTTTATTACTTTAACATTATGACATCGTATTACTAGAATGCCTGAAGTGAACGGGACATAATGGGTTTTATCTAGGCCCTGGGATATAGCCTTAAGCATGGGCCAATGTAGACCATTGGTTTTGGTTCATTCGCCTCTTTGTCCAAGATTTAGTAATCTTTGGTTTTTTTTTTTCCTTCGAAAAGGAAGCTTTTTTTCTTACAAAATAAATAGTAAGGCTGTGATTCACAAGCTCGAGTTATTTTATTTAATTAAAAGGCTGTGATTAGACTTATATAATTGAGTGAAGTGTAGTGTGGGATTCTAAAATTGCTTTGAACGTTTTGAATAATCCCGTCATAATCATTATGACAACACTACGAAGGGATCTGTCTAGTAGCTTTATCATGATTACCGCCAATAATTAATATTTCATCAACCAGATATTTCTAAGAAAACTAACAAATAAGAAGATGACAGTTTAAAATCCAAGCATTGACCCATTCGACCCATGATCTTCTCGGATCTGTCGGTATCATTACTTGCTTCTAATAGTTTTATCCAACGTTAATTTCTCTTAACTACATCAAGAAATTCACTTATAAAAAATATATATATTTTTTAAAAAACTCGTATTGTTGTTGGTGCAACCTTCACAAAATATGGACCGGATTTTACATGAAACTAGTCTTGTAAAATGCAATATTAGTTTGAGCTGAAATTATAGTTTTGAATTCTCTTTTATTCTTAACTTAAAAAGGTAAATCATACCATATTCTGGCTTGTTTTAATAGAAAATATCACCGAGTGACAATAATGACAGAAAATGAGTACAAAAGAGTTGAAGAATATTATTTATCTTGAGCTTTAAGTATATCTATAACACAAGTGTTAGGCAGATTTTATGTTTACGTGGAATAGAAGAAAACCTTTTTTTTGTCTCCGGAATATTTTTGACAAGAGGAATATTTGTTTCTTCTATTGACAATGTACAAGCTAATACTTACACAAAGCAGCAAAAAGTTAGAAGAATAAACTATTTGAAAAAAAATAATACAAATTACTCTTTAGATAATTAGACTAAACCTCTTGTTTGTATTTGTCATTAACGTTCATGCATTAATTCGTTAGTAGAGCAGACAACAGATTAAGGGCAAATTTGTAAATGCCGGCAAAAGAAATGGAGGCATCCTTTAAATGAAAAATGAAAAATGAAAAATGAAAAATAAAAAGGGTATGCAAAAACCCCTCAACTAAAGATGGTTCGGGTAAAAAACCATGAACTAAAGATTTAATGTCGAAACCCCTCAAGTAACTTTTCTTTAACGTATAAACCCCTTCGTTAATAGTGTCGTCAAAATTTAATTAATCATCGTTAAGTCAAAACGCGTCGTTTTGATTTTGCTAAAAAACGACACAGACATCTACGAAAAACCCCTTCATACCTGTTTCACATTTGTTTATGCCTATTAAAAGAATAATTATGTTGATTAAACAAAAAGAGTAATTTTGCTGAAAAAAGGTAAACTCTGCAAACGAAAGTAGAAATGTCAAGAATCGACTAGAACCTGCTTTTATTCAATGTCACATATCAAATTAAATTGGGAGCCGAAAGTTCAGCGAGATAGCAATTTTGCTGGGAAAAAAAAACCAGGATCTAAAATCAGAAGGTAAAGCGAGGAAAAATGAAGAAACCTCGAAACTGAGTTGTGAATTAACAGAAATACAGAATCTATAAAGAAACATATTATGAGAGCAACGAAGAAGACGAGAGAAACAAAGATGAGTTGCGAATTTCATAAATTTTGAAAAAGTTTATAAATCTCTAGAGCTTCTTCTGAAACCAGAGTCTGAGCTTTTAAAACAGAGACCAAATTATAGACACCAAACTTAAACATTCTATTCATTAAAAATCTAAAACAGAAAATGTTTTTCAAACCAAAGTGAAAGTTACAACATAAAAAACCCAAAAGAAAAGCATCAAAATCCTAACATGGAGGAGATAATTCCGAGTTGCAACATCAAAATCCTAAAATAGCTTCATCAATCTTCAGATTATCCTAGTTCATCCATTGTCTGTTGTCTCTTTGACGGTCTTCCGCGAGGCAGATTGGGTGGCTTAAGCACCGGGTCGAAATTACATTTGCGTTTGTTGTGACCGGTTGTTAAACTCGGATTTTCTAAATCAACTCTGCAACGTCTGATTTCGCCACCATTGTATGACCCATCTCCTGCCCCCTACCCTCCGTCATGTAATCGTAAGAAAATCATACTATGCATAAAGACATTGGCCGATTTCTTTGGTAAGAAAACGAATACAAAAACTCAAAAGCAAAGCTTTGAAATCGAAATTGAAAAAGTAAACACAGTTACCTGAACATCTTTCAAACTCCACAAGCATCCAATCTATACAAACAACTTCACAATTTAAAATCACGAAATTCAGAAACCCTTCGTCCGCTTATCTCTCAATTTTCTGAGTAATCTTTCAATTTTGTTCTAATTCACCCAGGAAATCACTCTGAATCTTTCCCAATCGAGTATCTAAACAATAAAACTTCAAAAACCCCAAATTTATGAAGTTGGGGTTCGTTACTTTAGGTTGCTAAATGAGAGATTGGGGATTTTTAAATGAATTTGGGGATTTAACTGGGTTTGAAGTCGAGTTTACCAATATCTTGCTGTTTTAGTTAAAATATTGTGTTGTTTAGAGCATTTGTCGTGTTGTTTTTTGAGAAATTAAAACGGAGCGTTTTGATTTAACGACACTGTAGACGGAGGGGCTAAAACATTAACAGACAATAACTTTGGGGGTTTCGACATTAAATTTTTAGTTCGGGGGTTTTTACCCGAAGGATCTTTAGTTGAGGGGTTTTATCATTAAAAATCCAAATAAAAAAGGTATAAAGATGAAAGATAATTGAGAAAGTTATTTGTAAAAAAAAAAAAAAGAGAGAGAAAAAGCAGAAAATAAAGCAAAACGCTAGAGAGCGTGTGCTTGACCCCTTGTCTAAACTTGTCAATTACCCATTAATAAACATAAACAAAAGCCTGAGAGTCGGTGGATCTATAAGTCATAGTTTTTTTACCCAAAAAAACAAAAGAAACGAAAAATTGAAAGAAGAAAAGCAAAAACAAAAAGGAAAAGATAGAAGATAGGGATGTAACGTTGAGCCCGTTGTGTCACTTTATTCCAAAATTACATGTATGAGTCTTCTTTCGTCACATATTTTGTTTTTGTATAGACTTGTCACAAACTTGACTAGTTGATTTATACCTATTATTCCATTTCTTGTAAAAAAAGATGTCCCGTATATGTGAAATTCGTTGTTAGAAGAGTCAAGTAAAGTTTGTTTAGTTTTTTTAAGCTCGATTATAAATCTCAAACAATGCAATACAACGTTTCTTATGTTCATACGAAAATATAATAATATATGTTTATTTGCGACTGAGCTACAAAGTACCATTCACCAACAGCTTCACAGTTTATTTTCAATTACAAACAAAATATTTGTTAGGAATAAAAAACAAATGTTTAAAGTCTTTTGAAAAATGGAAGTGTTGACCCGTATATCTGATACACGGCGGACTGGACCACACATGATTGGTTTTCCGGCTATAGAATCAGCCGGATTTTAGTTATTGTTGTTTGGTTTAAAAACAGCAGTTATTATTTGTTTATAATTGTAATACGTAGTTTTAAATATAAATAAAATCGAAAAGTCGATGGTGGAATGGTATGTACGTGTCTTTTTCCTCCGTCTTGGTATCAACGAAAGACTACGAAACAAAATCGGAAATTTCTACGTTGGACGGAAAAGGACAGTCACGTCCGCCGTTAATTAATACTGACTAAGGGACATTTTCGTCTTTACGCAGCAAAGCAGAAATTACATTTGTTGAATCTCACGTGGCGGAGGATTTCCAAATTATATATTCTGCCGAGTTTCAAAAATGAAATTTCTCATGTAAAGCAACATGACCATGAGAGAGTCTCTGTCCAGTGTCCATCATTCATAGTTTAATTACAAAGTTGAATTTTATATAATCATCCGTAGTCAATAATCCCTGAAGCTGGATGTGAAATGTGAGGCTGTCTTTTCTTCATTTTAGTGTCGTTTACCTCCAAATTGTTCACACTCTGCAAGTAGTAGTAATAATTTTTTTTATATATTTATTTGTTTTTAACATATGTTTTATCGCACGCAAAAAATGCTGCTAAGTTTTAAAAATATACGTACGGATAATTAATTACTAATTAACGGAATATTAAAGGAGGTTAAAGCAGCTTAAACGATCCCGGAATGCTGACGTCAGCATCTTAAATCTCAGATCTTGAAACGAAACGAACAACTTTCGCCTCCTCTCCTCTGCTCTCACTTTCCCTTTTCCACCTTTTTTTTTTTCCTTTTGCCATTAAGCATTTCTTATTTTTTTTTCTTCTTTCCATTGAAGATACGATCTGACGACGAAGGAAACAATTAAAAAAAGCATCGAGAGAGAGAGAGAAGAGAGAGAGACCCCCCAAAAAAAAAAAGCAGTAAGAAGGAAGAAGATGATTTTAGGGAGAGAGGAGAATTGTAAAACGGTTAATCAGAATTCGCCATGAGAGTTCCTCAATCTATATTCTTCCGCTTCGTCTTTTTCTCCCTATTTCTCTCCTCTATTTCCGTTGGTGGCGTGAAGTTGAATCGATTTAGCACTGAGTTTCATCGCAGAATTCTCCATCAGCCGCTTTTCCCGGAGACTTCTACTCCACCACCGGATTTCGAATCGACGCCGTCTCCTCCCATACCTCCGGACGCTCCCGATCAGCCGTTTTTCCCGGAGAATCCGTCTACGCCTGACCAGAGTCAGTTTCCTCCTCCTCCCCCTCCTGCTTCCTCTGCCGTCAATGGCGGATTACCGATTCCAACGGCTACTACTCAACCGGCGAAGCCTGGGAAAAAAGTTGCGATCGTCATTTCTGTTGGAATTGTCACGCTAGGTATGCTTTCAGCTCTCGCTTTCTTCTTGTATCGGCATAAAGCAAAGCACGCAAGCGAGACTCAGAAGCTCGTTAGTGGAGGAGGCGATGGCGGTTCCCGAAGAATCCAGGAAGATCCAAGACCACCGACATCGTCTACATTTCTCTATATGGGGACCGTTGAACCGAGCCGTGAATCGGCGAGCGAATCTAATGGCGGAAGTAGTGTACCGGTCAATTCGTCTCCGTACCGGAAACTGAATTCGGCTAAGAGATCGGATCGCTATCGGCCGAGTCCGGAGCTTCAACCGCTTCCACCGTTAGCTAAGCCGCAACCGTCTGAGAACTCTCCGTCGGCTTTGTCCCTTTCTTCATCATCTTCTGACGAAGAATGCCGCGACACGGCGTTTTACACGCCGCACGGATCTGCGATTAGTAGCGATGACGGTTACTACACGACGTTTCCTCGGTCCGCCAACAGCAATGGCCATTCCTCTGGATTAATTCCTCACTCGAAGAGGACTTCTCCGAGGTCGAAGTTTGGTTCATCTGGAACGGCAGCATCTCGATCGCCGGAGATGAAGCACGTTATCATCCCGTCGATAAAGCAGAAAATGCCGCCGCCAGTACAACCTCCGCCTCTAAGGGGCTTGGAAAGTGACGAACAAGAGCTTCCTTATTCACAGAACAAGCCCAAGTTCTCTCAACCTCCTCCGCCACCGAATAGGGCGGCGTTTCAGGCGATTACGCAGGATAAGTCTCCTCTCAGCTCAGGAGTCCCTCCACGGCGATCTCCTCCTCCACTCCATACGCCACCTCCACCACCACCTCCACTCCATACGCCACCTCCACCACCTCCTCCTTGTCCTCCTCCTCCTCCACCTCCTCAGATACGGCCGAGAGATTTCCAGATACTACGAAAACTCGGCAATTCCGAAGCAACTAATCCGACAAAGTCAGACGATCCTTCAAGAAAAAAGGCAATCGAGACTCCAAGTCCTAAATCGAAAGCTAATGAAGAGGTCA
This sequence comes from Alliaria petiolata, assembly GCA_020283515.1. Lineage (NCBI taxonomy): Eukaryota > Viridiplantae > Streptophyta > Magnoliopsida > Brassicales > Brassicaceae > Alliaria > Alliaria petiolata. The sequence continues at coordinate 27,751,810 of JAHZTW010000005.1, read as the reverse complement.
ATAGTAAATCAGCCAGTTCTCTTGAGAAAACAGGGGACGGGGACACGGATCCAAGCAGGCCAAAGTTAAAGCCACTCCACTGGGACAAAGTACGCGCGAGCTCTGATCGAGCCACCGTTTGGGACCAGCTCAAATCAAGCTCATTCCAGTGCGTATAACTGTTTTTCACATTGTTGTGTCACATACGTTTGAATTTGACGTTTGCAATAACTTTTTAGATATTATGGTATCAAACAGAGTGAACGAGGATAGGATGGAGCATCTGTTTGGTTTTAATTCGGGAAGTTCAGCTCCGAAGGAACCTGTGAGAAGGTCAGTGATGCCTCCTGCTGAGAGTGAGAACAGAGTGCTTGATCCAAAGAAAGCGCAGAACATTGCAATCCTCTTAAGAGCACTCAATGTAACACGTGAAGAGGTGTCAGAAGCTCTTTTAGATGGTAAGTTTTTGTCTCCCATTTGTTTCATTACTTGGTGTAAAGTTCCATAAGTGTAAGCTATTTACATTTAGGTTCCTCTGTTCGGTACATAACCTGTTTTTGAGTATTGATGCCTTGATGGGCTAATGGAGATCCTACTGGAAGTGGGAATAGTAGTAGAGATGCTCATTAGTTGTGAAAAACTATATAATACCAAATTGGCTTAGGCCACAAGTTGTAATCATTGCAAATAGCAAAGTCATATGAAATCATTTTCTCTGCTTTATGTTGCTTCTAACGTGATTGTGCAACTTGTGAGAAAAAAGGGTCATCCTACAATTTCACAGGAGTAGCAAAGCATGATGTAGAGCTGTAATTCACAATCATTAAAATTGTCAAAACAAAATTGATTTCATTTACGCATCATTGTTCTTAGATGCATGAGCGTTTGTGGTGCCTATTATTTAAATCTAATTAAACCTGTGGCACGGTAACAGGTTATCCCGAGAGCTTAGGTGCAGAGCTTCTAGAGACTTTGGTGAAGATGGCTCCAACAAAGGAGGAAGAGATAAAACTACGAGAGTACTCTGGTGATGTCTCGAAACTAGGAACAGCTGAAAGATTCCTCAAAACCATTCTCGATATCCCTTTTGCATTCAAAAGAGTTGAAGCAATGTTGTATAGAGCCAACTTTGATGCAGAAGTCAAGTATCTAAGGAACTCTTTCCAGACACTAGAGGTTAGTTAGTAACTCACTCCTAAAAGACACTTGATGATTCAATCTCTCAAACGAATTGTCCTAAATTTTTTTAATCCCTTGGTTGCTTTGTATAGGAAGCAAGCTTAGAACTAAAAGCAAGCAGGCTATTCCTTAAGCTCCTCGAGGCTGTTCTAATGACAGGAAACCGAATGAACGTTGGCACTAATCGAGGAGATGCCAAAGCCTTCAAACTCGATACACTTTTAAAACTTGAAGACGTAAAAGGAGATGATGGCAAAACCACATTGCTACACTTTGTCGTCCAAGAAATCACAAGATCCGAGTTAACAACAACAACAGATGAAACCATCCTCCATGGAAACAAAGACGGTTTCAGAAAGCAAGGATTACAAGTCGTCGCTGGACTCAGTAGAGATCTCTGCAACGTGAAAAAATCAGCCGGAATGGATTCCGATGTACTGAGTGGTTACGTGACAAAGCTCGAAACGGGTCTTGATAAACTCCGATCTTTTGTCAAGACAGAGACAACAACAATAACCCAAGGGAAGTTCTTTGATTCAATGAAAACGTTTCTCAAGGAAGCAGAAGAAGAGATTCGAAAGATCAAAGGAGGAGAAAGAAATGCTCTGTCAATGGTTAAAGAAGTAACAGAGTATTTCCATGGAGACGCTGCAAAAGAAGAAGCACATCCTTTAAGAATCTTCATGGTCGTAAGAGATTTTCTCGGTGTTCTCGATAACGTTTGTAAAGAAGTGAAGACGATGCAAGAAATGTCGACAGCGATGGGTTCGGCTTCAGCCAGATCGTTCAGGATTTCAGCAACAGCGTCTTTACCGGTTCTTCATAGGTATAAAGAAAGACAAGAAGATACAAGCTCAGATGAGGAACAAAGTAGCAGCTCTTCTATGTGATGAAACAAAAAGCTGTACAGTTTTTTACACCCGAGACAAGGATTTAAATTGGTCTTTCTCAAACCGGAGGAGATATTGAGTTGGTTAATTCGGAGAATTTAGACCGGCCAAGAGAGTAACAAACACTATATTGAGCAAATTTTTCGTTAACAAATAAGGAACCCTCTTTTATTTTCTTTGTTAGTTTTTTTTTTTGTCGGCCTTTGAAATATATAGATAGATATATAAATCATAAATGGGTTATAAATATATCGTAACTTCTTTGGTTTAGTGGAGATTTTGTTTCTTTTGGTCTTTATAATCGTTGTTCGATACAAGAAGTTCGTCTTTTTCAGTAGCAGTGATGATCTCCAAAATAAGATAGGTTCCGAATCGTCTTTGCTCTTTTTTTTTTTTGGTTCTTGTTGAGAAGGAATCAGTATCCAATACGAAAGTAATAATAAGTGAGTTGTTTAAAGGGAAAAAAAAGATATGGTTGTAAATTGGGATTTGGGATTTGGGATTTTGATGGATGATGTTTTTTTTTTTTTTTTTTTTGACTGTGATGGATGATGTTTCTTACATTACTTATTTAATGAAATAGAAACATGTGATGTGAGTGAGACCAACGATTCTATTGTACAACTTGTACAACACGTCTCTCTCTTTCATATTGCTTTTGTCCGGGCTCTGCGTCACTTTTTTCCCACCACGATCTTTTCGTTTCTGTTTTCCATTTTTGGAGGTATTAGAAATAACAAAAGCAAGTAGGGTCGTATTAAATTTGGTAGATTCTTCTGTTGTTTTGTTTTGTTTGTTTTTCAACAAGATGACTCGGCTTATTATCAATTTTGCCACTGAGTGAGTTGAAAAATAAAAACACAAAACCACTAAACCGAAACGAATAACCAAGCTCCAAATCCTTCTTCAAACGGAATTGATTTTCAGAACCAACATTTATCAAGACCCTTACTATATGTTTCTGTCATTTCATTTATTCAATTTAATATGTTACACATTTTTTTTCAGGAGATCACAAGAAACGCTTAAAAGTCGCCTTCTTGGGATAGAGAAAACGATGAACATTTTGAGCTGACGGTTTAAGACACGGAGGAGGAAGAGCTAGTCACCGTTAAAAAGAAAGGAGAGCCTCCGATTTTCTTAGTCCCTAACATATTCTTCACCAGGAGTTTCCATCTAACCTCATCCTTTTTGCTCTGTTTCTCCATCTTCTCCTTAAAGTTCCTGTTTCCAAAAATTTACACAAATATCAAACACAAGACCCAATTTTCTGATCTGAATAGTACAGTAAGCGCAACAAAGTAGGAGTTAAAACACTTTTGTGCTATTTTGATTTTAGGGGTTTTACCTGCATAATGGGACTCGACATTGATCAGAATCTGCGCAAACACGTGAATGCAATTCGAGGAGTTGCCACATTCTCTTGCAATGCACGCAACCTCCTGGAACTCTAAGCTTACAGCCTGCGAAATGTCGGATTAGTGATTCTAATCCTTTGCAAGCTTCATAGTTGCACGGTGCGTGGTTTGGTTTGAAATCTTTATCGTGTGGTCCTATTGTTTTACATCCGTCTCTGCATATATGAACAAGAGCTTCCATTGCTTCGTACAGCTGCGAATATATCCTCTGTTCGTTGCGTTTTCGGATCCTCTCTTTCCGCATCTGCGTTTATGTTTTATACGCATACAAGTTTTTAGAATTTGGTAACGAGGCAGAGATGCAGTAAAAAAAAAAAAATGTTTGCCAAAGTAATTACTTACATTTTCTTCGATGATCACAGAGTCTCTAAGCTCTTTCTCGAGAAAGGGATGGCTTTTCTTCATAGCTGTCCATGCTTCTGTCGCATAAAGCTCCTTGAAGTGTTTCATGATCATACGGTGAGATATGACGCTAAGCCGAGGGAAATCACACAGCAGCGCAAGCTGGAACACATCAATTACGTTCTCAGTGTTTAGTAAACCATGTTCTAGATGCCATTCACAGAGCCGTTTCAACTGAGGGACCACGTACGCGTGCGACAGAAGCAGCAAATGCATGATAAACTCATTCATTTCTTCTTTCTCATAGCTACAAACAAAGAAAGAAAAGAGAGCCAGGTTTAATCAGTACACTAAGATGAGACAATGTTAAAAAGAGGCAGAGAGGCAATGGGATTAGATTTTTGTACCAAGAAGAGTAGAGGAAACGGATAAAAACTCGCACAGCATCATGAGGGACACCACGGATTGAGATTGTATGCCACTTGCCATGTCTTTTGGCTTGCTTCAACATGCCTTTGATCACAGTGGAAGCAGTCCCCTGTTAATTCAAACAACCATGCAAAAGAGACTTATTAGTCTGAATTCGCTTATCTACAGATCCTAGCAACACACTGATCAACAGATTCATACAGTTTAAAGGAGAGCTTACAATAATGTTGGCATGAGCATAGATGGTGCCGCCATTATCTGTATAGATCACTACGTTAGCTTTGTATCCGTCGTTGAAGAGACGATCCCACATATCTCTTGTGGCTGTCGAAACGCAGCTATGCTCGAGACCTGGAGCTACAGCATATCTTTTCTGGTGTCCATCAGATTTTGATGGAACAGGTGGAGGAATTGGCACAGAGGAATCTTCAGCTTTCAAGGATTGATGAAGACCAACACCACCGGTCATCATTTTTCTTTGTTGGGCTAATTGCTTTTCTTATCTTCCTTCCTGCGTCAATCGAATGAAATTTTGATTCTTAAGTCACAGAAAAATCAATGTCCGTTATATTTGCTCTAAAGCCAAGACAGATCTTGCTTTCACTCCAAACATGATCGACAAATTGATTCGTCTCTACGAAAAAATGTGATTTAGAAAATAGATTCAAGTATATTAAAAATGTTCGATGGTTTCCCAAAGGAAGAACTACGATTACGAATCGAAATAGAATAATAAAGATTACATTTCACGAAACTTTATCGATCGAAAACCATAATTGTTCCTCGCACCATCAACGAAAATCAAAACAACCAATGATCGAGATCGACCCCAGAAAACTCAAAACAGATCGATAGAAAAATGTTACAGGCTCAATCGATGCTCCAATCTCACCGACATACCTTCAAACGATTCAGAATCTCGATTCTGACGGAATCTCGTAGAGCAAATTAACTCAACTACGAGTAAAAAAATCTCCTCCTTCGTCTAACGAGAAGAAGAAGAAACTCTATAGAGACGCTTCAAAGATCACACAGATCTCTTCCCATTATATATAAGCACACTCTCAAAACAACGGAACACGACAAATTTTTGAAAAAAAGTCCTGCGAAAAGGATTTTTATTTTTTTATTTCTCACTTTTGTTCTTTTCGTCAATTATGTAAAGATATTTTCTTCTTCATCACCACACAACACCACCACCTGCGAAAATCACCGAGAGGCGCGTGGAGCCCACGGTTATGGAACGGACAGCTGAGAATCCACGCGCCTTACCGGCTTTTTTTCCTCCTCCTTATTTCCTTTTAAAAGCTTCGTCAAGTGGTTTTATTATCGTTTTATCAATTGAGACACGACTCTGCATGTTTTTGTTTTTAAAAGAAAAGAAAATTTATTAAATTTAAGAGCCGTACAAAAACAGTTCGGTCCTTTGTTTTGTTCTTGTTCGGCGCTTCACAGCTCATAATTAGCTGTTCATTTTTTTGGATTTTTATCCATGTTCTCATCCTTTATTGTTAAAAGATAGATTAGTTTTTACTTCTTATCCACATATTTCTGGTTTCTATATATAAGGAAGGGGTTTAAACTTCAAATACATTACGCATCGGTGAAATCCTGATTTGTCTGCTTTTTAAAACAATATTTATTAAAATGCTTTGAATCTTTAATGTTTATGAAATGTGATTTTAGTATTTTACTATGTATATATAATAATTCATAGTAAATCAGATACAAGTGAAGAAATAATTCTACAATTTATTATTTTATTTCAGATACTTCCAAAATGTTAACTAATAGTGTAATATATCTGTGGTCCAGAAGATAGCGTTATAAATATGTGTGTTGGTCTCTTAAACGTGTGATATTTCTTATGTTCACTTGAATTGATTGTTGCCCAACCTTTCTCGTCTTGTGAACATGTTCCTTTTTTTTATCGAACAATCTAACCAAAAGCCAATATGCGTTCTAGGGACCATTTCTGGTTTTTTTTTTCTTTTGTATTTTTCTTAGTAGATGGAATAATTCGAATTTTTTAAACAATACTGTATACTTCAGTGTGGTTTATTTAGTTTCTAAATGTATTTGATCTGACTCAGAGTATGATGATTACATAGTATTTGTCGGAAGTATGTTAAAATGACACTTGCTTACTACTCTTAAGAAACTCAGTGCATGCTATTTTTTAAAAAAAATGTATATACTTTGGTCTAGAATGGATTACTGTAAACTCGCAAAACACTCGACTCATCTTTATATCTCTTATAACACAATTAGTAATTAAAATTTTGGAAGGGCATAAACTTTAGTAATTCGATATACATTGATAATTCAACTGTTAATGCATTTTGCTAACTACAATGATTGATAAATTCGGAATGAAATTCGATTACAAATCAAAGCCAACAAATTCACAATATAAAAGTTTATGGAAATTATGTATTCAAATAAATTAAACGTTCCCGAGCAAGGTAACACAACGAACCCAGAATAATCAAAATTCGAAGTTCTCCTTAGTTTTGTTCTCCATTATTTGCAGATACATAACATATAAAACGAATTTATATTCCAATTTTCCCACAAATATAAAAGAAAATAAACCAACCTAAAGCACTGAGATCCATGGATCGTCTCAGAAATCGGAGCATCGACCACGTTGTTCCCAATCGCCGTACCGAGTGGGCTCAGGACCTCTAGGCCCTCCGATCTCACCTGTATCTTCGTTAACAAACTCTCCACCCCCCTCTTCTTCTTCCTCTTTCTCTTCCTTCGGCATCTGTAGATTCTCTTGAAGATTCTGATCTGGCTTCTCAATCCGATCCTGATTCGGAGACGGAGATGGAGACTGCGGTGGAGGAGAAGTACCGGAGCTTAAAAACCGTGACACAGGCTCGATGAATCTAGAGGAGGCGGATCGGCTTGGTGCGATCAACAGGGCGATTTTGTTCGTCGCCATTGATGTGTCGGTGAAATCAGATATGGCGATCTGTGATAAGCAGTATAGGGTTCCGATGGTCATTTATGTGGGCCATAATTAGATACTATAAGCCCAATGGGCTCTTGGCTAGAAAGTTCAAAAAAATGAGCTAATAGAAATAGAATTGGCATCGCCTGGATTCGAACTTTCAGTGTATTAGAGACTGACGTGATAACAAAAGCGATTCCGGGTCCCACAAAGCGTCATCTTTTGCTTTTGTGCCACATCAACGGTTATGAGTGGTTTGTCACTAAAGAAAGTCACAGGCTGTTATTATAGTGAAACGATATTCGCTATTTATTTCGTCTACCACGGAGTATAACAAAAAACAAAAAAAAACAAGTCGTATTTTCTATCTTCACCGCTTCTCCTCCTCCAAATATTTGCCGATCGCTACACATCTCCGATCAACCATGAGCAAAGGTCCAGGACTATTCACTGATATCGGCAAAAAAGCCAAAGGTAACATTATCGTAGAGCTCTTCAGCCTCTTCTTCTAATGTCGTTCTCTCGTCGTTTTTCTCCCGGTTGAAATCGCGCAATAATTGCGTGCGTTTATGGAATATGTTGCTGCTTGTTCATTGATTCGAAGTGCTGGTGTTTCGAATTTATTTATCCCGTAGGTACAGCAGATTGTTAGATTTTGATTATGTTTGGGTGATTATGTTGATTTTGAGCTGATTCTGTTGATTTGATGTCTCCCTTCGTGTTAGATCTGTTGACGAGAGACTACAGCTCCGATCAGAAATTCAGTATTTCCACTTACAGTGCCTCCGGCGTGGTACGTATTACATCGATGCATCCCTTTCCTTCTCTCAGATTTTCGTTCGGTTTCGATTTCCGATGCGTGGTTAGATAGATCAACGAGTATTGTTTTGAATTTCTTCATCTATCACTGTATTTGTGTGATATCGGTCCGTGTCGTTAGCATGTAGCTGCATTTAAGAGTATATGTTACGGGTCTGATCGATCTTATCCGCTTGTTAAATTCAGTTTAATTATTTCTGGATTAGATGTCTGCTAACTGTTAAGGAATCTGAGAAATAGGACGAGTATAGGATGAAATTACTTCTGTTTAAAAACCATATGTTTGATAAGGAGTGAAAATGAGGTCAACGTTGGTGTAGCTTTGGCTTTGGATACACAAATTATCCCTGAAGAATTCTACTGTATGATTCACTGTACAATTTCTTTGTATAAGTATCATTTAGCTAATGGCATTTGTGTTGTTGGGCATTTCTAGCCTCAGAAACCTAATGATTGTCTGAAATTACTCTAGCATCTTAGCTCCATGATTGGAGAGCCTAATTTTCTTGTCTGTGCTCTGTTGTTTAGGCCCTTACGTCTACTGCTCTGAAGAAAGGAGGAGTGCATGCTGCTGATGTTGCCACACAATACAAGTACAAGAATGCTTTGTTCGATGTCAAAATCAACACTGATTCTAGTGTAAGTGCTTCAGTAGATCCAGTAAACACTTTCTCAACGAAAACCAAACGGGTCTGTTACTAAAGCGTGATTTGTATGTTTTTGCTTGGCAGGTTTTGACTACTGTCACATTCACCGAGATCCTCCCATCGACAAAAGCCATCGCCTCCTTCAAAGTCCCTGACTACGGTTCTGGCAAGGTTTAAAACATCAGAATTTTTATTTTATAATGAAACCACAATGTTTATTCTTTTTCAGCGGTTCAAAATTTAACCCCATAAATTATTGAATTCCATTAACAGCTAGAAGTCCAATACTTCCACGACCACGCAACAGTTACTGCTGCTGCAGCGTTGAAACAAAACCCAATAATCGACATAACAGCCACTCTCGGTACACCAGTCATCTCATTTGGTGCTGAAGCTGGATACGACACAACCTCCAAAACTTTCACCAAGTACAACGCCGGAATCAGTGTGACAAAACCAGACGCATGCGCTTCCATAATACTGTAAGACGAGTGTTCCAGTCTCAGTTAAAGCGACCACTAGCTGTGTCTTGCGTAGGGTCTGATCTGGGTTTTTGCAGGGGTGACAAAGGAGACTCAATCAAAGCATCTTACCTTCATCACCTGGACGAGTCTAAGAGGAGCGCAGCAGTTGGTGAGGTCTACAGGAAATTCTCGACTAATGAAAACACGATAACGGTTGGTGGATTATTCGCCATTGATCATTCGACTACAGTGAAAGCTAAGCTCAACAACCATGGCACACTCGGTGCTCTTTTTCAGCACGAGGTCTTGCCCAAATCATTAGTGACTGTTTCCAGTGAGATTGACACTAAGGCTTTAGACAAGCATCCAAGGTTTGGTCTCTCTCTTGCTCTCAAACCTTGAGAGTTGAGAACACACCCTTTCTCGTATTCTCTCATTGTCGATTTCTACGGCAGGACCCGAGAGTTTGCGTTTCCTTCTTTTTTTTTTGGAATAAATAGTTCCGCCTTGACAGTGACGGATAATTCATTTTCGGATATGTTTCTTTTTTGACATTTTTCAGTAAGCAATATTCTTGGTACGCTTTTTTTTTTTTTTGACATCAATTCCTAGTACGCTTATTGGCAAACTATTTTACCAATTTTGAGTCCATTGCCAAAACCAAACAAAAACAATAAAATTAAAAGCTTACGTCATTCTATCGAGAAACATGGAAATGGTTTTCAATCGTCATTTCTGTAAAACAATTTACGATAAAGAAATTGTAAAAAATTCATAGTTCGATTCAATAAAAGATAAGTCATCCATTCAAATCTTCAACCATCAAATTTCATGGTCGTCAGAGAGAATCTCTGTGAGAGGCAAGCAACATAACCTTGAAGTGTCTTTCTTCTCGCATCTTCATATGGTTGGAATCACGATCAACAACACATTAAAACTCATTTAAATCACTATCTAATCTCAATAGCATAATATATAAGCATAAATGATGGTACATTGGTAACGAAACTTGATAAACTTGAATCATCATCATCCTCATCACATATCGACTTGGAATCAAAATTTCATAAAACTTAATAATAATAGAAAACTAGATAAACCTGGACTTCACTTTTTTTCTTTCTCAATCTACGTTCTGCATAACATCCTCCGCAGTGAACTTCGTTCCCTTCTCCTTATCCGACACGGCGCGTCCGTTAGCCTTACGTTCCAAAAGCGATTTCCTGTCCTTGTCGAGACGGAGCTTGGTGATAACCACATTCGACGCATTGAGGCCGACGTTAACCGTCGTTCCGTTGACTTTCTCCCTTGTTATTCTCTCGATGTGAATCACCCACTTGCGGCGATAAACTTGCATCACCTTCCCTTCTCTTCCTTTGAATGTCCCACGAACGACCTGCACCTCGTCGTCCTTCCTGATCGGCATCGATCTGACATTGTATTTCTGACGGAGATCGGTGGATAACGGTGAGCACATAAGCACGCGCCTCACGCTAGAAGGAGCCGAGAAGTGCGCCTTCCTGTTCTTCCGGCGGGAAGAGGTCAAACGCGGATTGAACTTCATCCTCGGCGAATTTGCTGGCTCCTCCTCTCTCCTGGCTGCGCAAATGCAGAAATTAGGGTTTTACTGTGGCGGAAGAGAGGTGTGAATCAGTTATATGGAATATCAAAAGTTACTTAAACGACGCCGTTTGTGCGTAGGGTGAGAATTAGGGTTTTCTTAGGCCTGGCTCTGATGGCTTTGAGAAGTTATTATAATGGGCTTTTCAAACCATTTACAAAGCCCTATTTAAACCCTTTTATTTGGTGATATAACTTAATAATTTTGCAAGTTGTACTCGATTCTCTATAACCAGAGGAACTTAAGGATTTTGCATATTTTTCCTTCTTCAAAGTAAATGTGTTTGTGAGATTCGTGAGAAGGCACGCTTTCGTTTGTTTGCATTATAAAATAAAACAGTAGATTGAAATGGTAATGTGTTTATTGACTAATTAGTTAGTCTGAGGTAAAAACTAAAAAGAATAAAAGATCCTTTTTAACTAAAAATAAATAAATAGAAGATCAATTTGAGTATATGAATAAATCCACACCTTAATATACTTGCTTGATCTCATTTAATAAGGATTATCTCTTAACCAACTAGGAATAGAACCCCCGTTTCGCGGAGGTATTTGTCGTATATTAAAACTTAAACAAAAAAATTATTTTAAATTATTATAAGTGAAAATACATAAAACAAAAAATGATGATAAAAATACGTAAATATTCAGAAAAAATATAATTCTTAAAAATAAAAGATATGATCTTCTAAAAAAAACAAATTTTTGGATTATTAACAATATAAATGGAAAGTTATAAAATAATTCAAATATAAAAATTTGTAAAATATTTTCAAAGAATTTAACTACTAAGATAGAAAAATAAGAAAACAAAAAATTATAAGACACACAACTCTATAGAGTATTTTTTTGTAGTGTTAAAAAAATTATATATTAAAATATGTAATACAAAAAATATGATGTAAATACATATACTATTGGAAAATGATCATATGTTGGATTTTTTACTTTTTGTATTCTTTGTTTAGGGCAACCCATCAAGATAGATAACATACTCTTTGATAAACTATTATATCAAGAATCACTATCAAATGACCCTTAATTTTATGTGATTTTGATCGATATAAATAATCTTGAAAAGACATAAGTGAATAGAAGCAATTTTCATAAAAATAGTTATAACCAAAATATACTTAATTGATGAAAAGACGCAACCACAAATGATATTTTTTAGATTAAAATTTGGATTAACAGAAATATACTAATAATAATTTTGAAAAACGCAACTTATTTATCTGCAATTAGCATTTATTCAGATTGCTGTTATAGATAGATTAATGTGTTAAAAACATGAAAATCTTCATTATTAATTATGTGTATTTTTATTAAATAAACGGTTAAAACAAAAAAATATATATAATGAATAATAAAGATGAAACAATAGAAGATTATTATATCTTCTATTTTGAAATGCACAAGTTAATGTAAATGGTTTAATAAAAAAACTGTAAATATATATTTTGTAAATTTTAAATCACATAAGTAAAAAGAAGTTTTTGAAAATTGAAAAGATGCAATCACAAATGATATTTTGAATTAAAATTAGAATTTATAAAAAAAATACGAATAACAATTTTGAAAATACACAACTTATTGAAAGGCAATTGGCATTTATTCAGATTGTTATTATAGATAGAGGGAGCGATACAAATACACAAAATTAAGAGATTTAGATAAAGCGATATTATCCTCAAAATTAAAACATTCAAACTTTTGATCAATAGGTTGCGCAATAATGTAAACTAAAGAATATTTCTAAGAAAAAAAAACTAAATGCTGATTCCGGACCAAGCATATTAGGCATAATCTTCGAGGTTATCAAAATAAAAACAAAATAAAATAATGAATATCGAGAATGAGTTTAGATAAAGAAAAGAATAAAGTCGAGTAAAGCAATATGATCGTTTGACGATCAAAACCAAGATCGTAAATGAAGTTAAGTAACACAAAAAATTATAATCAAAGAGAACGAAACAGAACATACCAAAAAAAAAGAATTGAAGCAGATTCCTTGTACTATATTCTGGAGATAATGTTACATCTCTAGAAATAATAACGGCATTATTTATCATTCTTACCGATTCCCGATAAAATAAATGAATATAACAATTCGTTTTATAAAGATCAAATGATTTTTTTTTATGTGTTTTTCAAAAGATATAAGTGAAAATAAGCAATTTTTGATAATTGAAAAGACGCAACCATAAATGACATTTCTTGAATAAAATTAGAATCTATGAAAAAATACGAATAACAATTTTGAAAATACACAACTTATTGAAAATCAATTGGCATTTATTCAGATTATTATTATAGATAGATAAAACAAAACCTGCCAAATCACAGAGAAAATCATTCGTTGTTGGATTAGGTGAATCCGACAAAGCGACGGATGTCATCACGTGGCGCTCACGCACTTAAGATAGCGCGTCGTTAAAATTCGCGTCCATCGTGGCTAACCACTCGGCTTCCACAAGCCAATATTCTAATAACCGAGTAAAAACATAACAAAATTTATAAGCTGGAGAAGAACATTCGTTGCATAAATGATTCAGTTTCCCCATTGATTCATCATCGCAGTTACACCTACGTGTGTGTGTAATCCAATACCGTCGTGCCTCCTATTCCATTGAATCGTCGTGTCGCGATAATCTTTTCGCTGATTCAACCGAATTTTTCTTCACTGGCTTTGAGATATGGATGTTGCGGCGGTCGCAAGATGTGTGGGAAGGTGCTATGTCTCGCCGGCGTTCGGAGAATCTGAACCGCTCCGGCTACCAGAACGGAAGTTTCTGAGATTATCGTTGTCTGGTTCGCTTAGTCCGGATTCTCCTGCCGGAAGTCGAGGTCTGAGGTTGCGCGGGCAAAATCAGGAGAGGAGACTGAGCTTCTTCCGTCCGATCATGGCGACAGATGAGTCGATTTCATCTGATTGCGCCGGTAATAATCACGCAATTCTTGTAAATTTAGTTTGTGTTGCCATGTGAATCTTAGGACGCTTGGATCTGACTTGAAGCTAATGTCCTGTGAATCTTCTTCTCCTCCTTCCTCTTGAACTTTTTTTTGGGGTAGTTTCAATTGCGGAGAGCGTGTCTTTTTTGCTTGCGTGTTCAATGTTAATTTCTCTTTGCATTGTTACTCCACTTGAAAACTTTGTTTGGTTGACCAGAAAATTCCAAAAGTCGTAGCAAATGTTTGGATCGTGAACACATCCATGATAAGTAATCAAATACGTATTGTGTATAACTGAATGGATCTCTAATCTCGGAAAATCTTATCTAGGTGAGACGCGGCAAATCAACGGAAAGCAAAAGAACATCGTCTGGCATAATTGCCCCATCACTAAATCCGACAGGCAAGAATTGATTAAGCAAAAAGGATGTGTTATCTGGATTACTGGCTTAAGTGGTTCAGGTTTGGTTCTTACTCAAGATTGATTCTCTTAACCACAGCTTGAAGGTTTCTACTGGATTCCTTCAAATCTTCTTCTTTTTTATTTTTTTGTTTTACTTTTCAGGGAAAAGTAGTCTGGCATGTGCTCTTAGCCGGGCTTTGTACAACCGAGGGAAGCTTTCGTATATTATTGATGGTGACAATGTTCGTCATGGTTTAAACAGCGACCTTAGCTTCAAAGCAGAAGATCGAGCTGAAAACATTAGAAGAGTTGGTGAAGTGGCTAAATTGTTTGCAGACGCTGGAATAATCTGTATTGCAAGTCTCATATCACCGTACCGGAAGGAACGAGCTGATTGTCGTGCATTGTTACCAGAAGGAGATTTCATCGAGGTTTTTTTTAATAAAAAAATCATATATTAACGGAATGTGAATCAACATATAATAAACTTAAAAGTGTATTGAAAATTTTCCTCTCTTTTTTGGTCTCTTGTTAGGTATTCATGGATGTGCCACTCCATGTATGTGAAGCTAGAGACCCAAAGGGCTTATACAAGCGTGCACGCGCTGGGAAAATCAAAGGTAACCTCTGCGTCTGTTTCCTACTTGATCCAATTTGTTTGATCTTTTTTAATTATATGTTTTTTTTTGTTCCCCCAAAACATTTCGTCTTCAGGTTTCACAGGAATAGACGATCCATATGAACCACCTTTGGATTGCGAGGTCCGTATATATATATATAATATTAGTGGTCATATCCTACTATTGTTGTTTTCCTGAATCATTGGCCCACTATGCTTTGCAGATTGTCATACAAAACAACAGAGACAAGGGTTTTTCTTCTTCTTCTTCTTCTTCTTCTTCTTCTCTATCCGAAATGGCAGAGATTGTTGTGTCGTATTTGGACAAAAATGGATACCTCAAGACGTCTTAAACAAAGTCACATAAAGATATTTGATTTATTTAATAACATAATATATATACCTCCCTTGTAATACGCGCGTTGTAATCAGTCTGGTTGTAATTGTTTCGATGCCATAATAAAATCATTATTGTAACATTCCTTAAACCTTTGGATGATCAGATGGCACAAACATAATGTTCAGTTCCTAACTTATGATGAGAGACTGACTGATTAACGTCATCAATGTCCGGGATTAGTTGGCGCCAACTCTTAGGCTGATTAACGTCATCAATGTTTGGGCCTTAAACCTTTTGGCCCAATATGAACAAAACAGGCCTTTTTAGATCCGAGTCGGATACTATTTGGGCCGGATCTGGTTCTACGGCGGCGACTGGTACTGCGTCTTCTACAATAAAACAATACGCGGTGGCGAGGGAGTAGTCTCAGATCTCAACCGGAACGCTCAGGGTTTCAGCTGCTAAAATCTATCAGCTCGTGTTATTTTCAGTCCGAGTTTGGATCATTCGAGTCAATTCGGAGAAATCAAGTTGAAGAAGAAGAAGAACAAGTAAAACACGATGGGGAAGAAACAGCATAGCAAAGATCGTATGTTCATAACAAAGACGGAGTGGGCAACAGAATGGGGAGGCGCTAAATCCAAAGAGAATCGTACTCCTTTCAAGAGTCTTCCTTTCTATTGCTGCGCGTATGTTGCTTCATCAATTTTTATACGAATCTCGTTTTGCAGCTTCCTCCTTATCCAAATTTTGATTCAATCAATTTTTTTTTCTCTTCTCAGGCTTACGTTTCTGCCATTCGAAGATCCTGTGTGCACAAGCGACGGGAGTGTTTTCGAGTTAACGTGAGTAGTTTCATCGTGATCTTTCTTTTACCTAGGCGATAGAGCTAACTTTCCCTTTGTTGCCTTATTGATTTCCGAAATTGAGTTTTTCTTTTGTCTCCTTGAATTGCAGAACTATAGTGCCTTACATTAGGAAATTCGGTAAACATCCAGTTACAGGAGCAACATTGAAAGGAGAGGATCTAATTCCTCTCGTCTTTCACAAGAACTCTGAAGGTTTTGTTCTTTCTTTCTCTATCTTTTTTCTTACTAATCTTCATCCTTGAGATATGCTGAAATACATATGTGGCTGCCATTATAGGAGAGTATCATTGTCCTGTTCTGAACAAAGTGTTTACTGAATTTACACATATAGTTGCTGTGAAGACCACCGGAAATGTATTCTGCTACGAGGTTTGTGTGTTTTCTTTTGGTGTTTTTTTTAAAGAGTTATTCTGGTTTCAGTGATTCTTATTGTGTATTTGTAAATATAGGCAGTCAAAGAATTGAATATCAAGACCAAGAATTGGAAGGAGCTTTTAACAGAAGAACCATTCACAAGAGCCGATCTTATAACAATTCAGGTAACTACTAAACCTCTTTCTCTCTGTTTGAAGCTTTTTTTGCAATGGGTTTATGTTGTTAAAGCCGTTTTTGATTGATTTTTGGTTATGTTTTGCAGAATCCTAATGCAGTTGACAGTAAAGTAACTGTGGAGTTTGATCATGTTAAGAACGGCCTGAAGATCGATGATGAAGGTTTGATGCAGTTTCTTATTCAACCAAGCTATTTATCATAATCAGTGTTTTTTTCTTAGTTGGTAATGACTCCATTCTCTGTGTTTGTTTTAACAGAATTGAAGAAGATGAACTCAGATCCAGCTTATAATATAAACGCCTCTGGCGATATCAAGCATATGCTTGCAGATCTTGGCACTGATAAAGCTAAGGAAATTGCTTTACACGGTGGAGGTGGAAACAAGGCACGTAATGAAAGAGCCGCTGCTATTGCTGCGATTCTAGAGTCAAGGTCGAAAATCAAAGAGGATTCTAAAGCAGACGAGGCTAAACATAAACAGACTTACAGTGTTGTGGATGCTGCATCTGCTTCGGTTCATGGAAGAAGTGCTGCTGCAGCTAAAGCTGGTTCTAGTGATAAAACAGCTGCAAGAATAGCTATGCATATGGCTGGAGATAGAGCACCTGTTAATTCTAAAATGGTTAGTATTAGGTTCCTTGTACAGAATAAACTTGGTTTTGAGCTTTTGTTTGTGTTCTTAAATTGTTTGGTTTTTTTTTTCTCAGGTGAAGAGCCGTTATTCTTCGGGTGCTGCTTCTCGTTCTTTCACTTCCACTGCGTTTACTCCTGTAACCGAAAACGAATTTGAATTAATCAAAGTCGAGAAAAACCCGAAAAAGAAAGGATATGTTCAGTTTCAAACAACACATGGCGATTTGAACATTGAGCTCCATTGCGATATAGCTCCTAGAGCATGTGAGAATTTCATCACTCTCTGTGAACGAGGTTACTACAATGGAGTGACCTTTCACAGAAGCATCAGGTATGTATATGCCTTGGAAATCTTATTTGGTTTCAGAGACTTGATTGGGTTCTTATTATCGATTTGATTGAACATGTTCTCTTGACTTTCTTTTACAAAGGAACTTCATGATTCAAGGCGGCGATCCAACTGGCACAGGAAAAGGAGGTGAATCCATTTGGGGAAAGCCATTCAAAGACGAGCCAAACTCGAAGCTGCTTCACTCGGGAAGAGGCGTAGTTAGTATGGCTAATAGTGGTCCTCACACAAACGGTTCTCAGTTTTTCATCTTATACAAATCAGCAACCCATTTAAACTACAAGCACACAGTGTTTGGTGGAGTTGTTGGTGGTTTGGCAACACTAGCAGCAATGGAGAATGTACCCGTAGATGAAAGCGACCGTCCTCTTGTAAGTTCCTAAAACTCAAATTCACTGTGTTCTTGATTAGTTTCAGCCTCCTGAGATGGTATTCTGGAATTTATGCAGGAGGAGATCAAGATTATAGAGGCAAATGTGTTTGTGAATCCATACACGGAGCCTGATGAAGAGGAAGAAAAAGAGAAAGCTGAGAAAGAGAAGAACGAAGACAAAGACATTGTTAGTATCATCCCTTCCTCCAAATACAGTCTGTCGTCTTTCTCTTTGCTTTCGATCGGTCTGATACGATTATATGTATACATTGGTAATATATCAGGAGAAGATCGGGTCGTGGTATAGCAACCCAGGATCAGGAACAGCAGAAGCTGGAACCGGTGCCGGTGGTGTCGGGAAATACTTGAAAGCTAAGAGTAATACAGCCGCTAAAGACACAAGTGGTGCCATAGACTCTGATCTTGCAACCATTGGAGTGACTAAGAAAAGGAAAACAACTTCTGCCTCCACAGGGTTTAAAGATTTCTCTAGCTGGTAGATGGAAACATTCTCTTCCAACTTTGTAAAACTGTTGACTAGTCTTGTGGTAAGCCTCGTAATCTTGATAGATCCAAATCACAAAAGCATTCATTAATAGGACAACATTGAACCTTTTGATGTTCAAAAGCTGAAGCTGAGTAAGACATTTATTAGAAATCATAATCCTCACAATGGCATGTATGAAAAACGCCTAATCTACAAAAACAAATCAACAACAATGATCAGCAGAGAGTAAGAACATATTTAGTTGTTTGTGTGTGGCTGTTTCTAAGGTAGGATGCCATTTACTGTGCCAGTATATAGACACCCTCGACCACATTGGGAACCCGGAAGGCTGAGGCTGGTCAGCCGGTCCTCCTATAACTAACGGTAACCACACATATCTCGATTCCCGCAAATCAGCCGGGTTCCACCGATCTGCCATGAAGATAAACGCACCGGGAACTCCAGGTAAAGGAATCACATACGTGCTCTGCGCAAAGAATGTTGTTGACCGGGAAACTTTGTTACCGCCAAGACACGGATTCCCCAACTTCTCCCATGGACCCATTACAGATTCAGCCGCATGAGCTAAGGCTTCATTTGGTGCCCAACCACTGCACCCAGAAGTGATCATGTAATAAGTATTGTCATGCTTGAAGATAGCTGGAGCTTCCCTGTGTTGTCCAACCATCACTCTCTTCATAACCGGCGTCACATCCAGGTAATCTTGGGTTAAGTGTCCGATATGAAGCACACTATTGACTTGAGACGAATAAATCAGGTAAGCAACACCGTCGTCATCTTTGAAGACAGTCATGTCTCGACTATCGAACCCGTGTGGACGTTTGCTGTACAGATACTCGAAAGGACCTGTCGGGTTATCGCTAATGGCTACACCAACCGAAGCTTTAGTGTAGTTTGCATTGTCGATATGCATCCACATCACGTACTTTTGTGTCTTTTCACTGTAAAAAACATTTGGTCGCTCAAGAGCATTGTAATTATGCAAATCATGGGTCTTGTTTGTTTCTTCAGCTCCGAGTACAATGCCTTCATTTTTCCATGTCCACAAGTCTTTTGAAGAGTAACAACCTACCCCTATAATTAATACCAACCTGAAGACAACACAATGTTGGAAAATTGCTAATATATAGACCATAAATCTTAGGACAAATGAAAGATAGTGGTGGTACTTACTCTAGCTGGTCCTTTCTTGTGAGCATGGTAAGTTGGTCCATCTTTAGATTCTCCATACCAATTACCAATAGTACGTTTTCCATCCAAAACCGTAAAATCACATTTTTTCCCAAAACCTTAAAATTGCGTTTTTTTACCAAAACTGTAAATTTACGTTTTCCCACCAAAGCTGCAAAATTACGTTTTTCCGCCAAATTTGTAAAATTATGTTTTACCGCCAAACCGCAAAATCATTTTTCCTGTAAAACCATAAAATTAAGATTTCCGCAAAATCGAAAAATCACGTTCTCGCGCAAAACCAAAAAATTGTGTTTTTCGGCAAAATCGAAAATTCACGTTTTCCGCAAAACCAAAAAATTACGTTTTCCCGTCAAAACTGCAAAATTATGTTTTTTCGCCAAAACTGCAAAATAACGTTTTTTCAATGGTTGTAAAATAAGTCGTATAATAAGTCGAGAATTGTAAAATAAGTCGATAGTTGTAAAATAAGTCAAGATGTGTAAAATAAGTCAAGAGTTATGTAGAATAAGTCAACGCTTGTGTAAAATAAGTCAAAAATTGTAAAATAATTCAAAAATTGTAAAATAAATCAACATTTGTAAAATAAGTCAAGAGTTGTAAAATAAGTCAACTTGTGTAATATAAGTCAAGAGTTATGTAGAATAAGTCAACCGTTGTGTAAAATAAGTCAATAATTGTAAAATAAGTACAGTTGTAAAATAAGTTAACAGTTGTAAAATTAGTCAACGGTTATAAAATAAATCAACGGTTGTAAAATAAGTCAACGGTTGTAAAATAAGTCAATGGTTGCAAAATAAATCAACGGTTGTAAAATAAGTTAACGGTTGTAAAGTAAGTCAACAGTTGTAAAATGAGTTAACAATTGTAAAGTAAGTAAATAGTTGTAAAATAAGTCAATAGTTGTGTAACAAGTCAAAAGTTGTAAAATAAGTCAACGGTTGTAAAATAAGTCAACATTTGTAAAATAAGTCAACATTTGTAAAATAAATCAATGGATGTAAAATAAGTCAACGGTTGTAAAATAAGTTAACATGTGTAAAATAAGTCGAAAATTGTAAAATAAGTCGATATTTGTAAAATAAGTCAACATGTGTATAATAAGTCAAGAGTTATGTAGAATAAGCCATGTGTCAAATAAGTCAACATGTGTAAAATAAGTGGATAGTTGTAAAATAAGTCAACAATTGTAAAATAAGTCAAAAATTATGTAGAATAAGTCATCGGTCATGTAAAATAAGTCAACAATTGTAGAATAAGTCAATAGTTGTAAAATAAGCCAACAATTATAAAATAAGTTAACAGTTGTAAAATAAATTAATATTTGTAAAATAAGTCAATCGTTGTGTAATAAGTAAACAGTTGTAAAATAAGACATTGTAAATCAAAAATAATTTTTTTATGTTTTTAATTTTTCTATTATAATATTTAACTTATAATTAATCAGTTTAATAAATAATTTATATTTTTAAAATTATTAAAAGTAAAATAAAAATTTTAAATTTAATAATATAATAATAAAAAATATTATTATTAGTGTGAGATTTGGTGTTGTGGTCGGAGATGAAAGATAAAATAAAACGACATATTTGGTGTTTTTTCGACACCATATAAATAAATACGAAGCTGAAACAAACTAAGCTTCTATCAATCATCGGAAATCGTACCTGAAACCCCGCGGAGACCAACAACAGAAGCCGAATTTCCCGACATGTATACAGAGGATTCGCAACTATCTTAGCTTTCTCCTAAGTCAACGCCAAAATCCAACACGAAAGAAGAAGACGAGACTGATGATTCTGGTCTCTTTCTCCTCTGATCAATTTCTTTTCTTCTTTCTCGGCGAATTTTTTTCCCGCTGTATTTTTATAATTAAAATAAGTAGTGATGGGCTGGTGCTGATTATTAATTAGTGCAATAACAATCTCAATTAACAATAATAATGTAATAAAAATTTAAACTATCTAATGGATATCATTGGTTAGTAATTTTCTCTTTTTGTTTTTCCATATTACCATTACTCTGTTTTCAGAATCGAATCCCACTTGATTTAACAGTAATTAACATTTAATAATGGCCTTAGATTGTCATCTACCGAAAGTTATGTATTCATATGCACATGAAATGTGGCTTCTTGAGTTGAATGCTCGACAAACCCCGCTGAAAACATTCCCTTCTAACTTTGAGCCCAAATCACAAAAGCATTCATTTATAGGACAACACTGAACCTTTTGATGTTGTTCAAAAGGTGAAGCTGTGTAAAAGATTTATCAGAAATTATAATCATCACAATGGCATGTATGAAAATCGCCTAATCTACAAAACAAATCAACAAAAATGATCAGCAAAGAGTAAGAAGAACATATTTAGTTGTTTGTGTGTCTGTGTTTAAGGTAGATGCCATTTACTGTGCCAGTAGATAGACACCCTCGACCACATTGGGAACCCGAAATTGGACTCCAAAGGCTGATCAGCCGGTCCTCCTATAACTAACGGTAACCACACGTATCTCGAATCCCGCAAATCAGCCGGGTTCCACCGATCTGCCATGAAGATAAACGCACCGGGAACTCCAGGTAAAGGAATCACATACGTGCTCTGCGCAAAGAATGTCGTTAACCGGAAAACTTTGTTACCGCCAATACACGGATTCCCCAACTTCTCCCATGGACCCATTACAGATTCAGCCGCATGAGCTAAGGCTTCATTTGGTGCCCAACCAGTGCACCAGGAAGTGACCATGTAATAAGTATTGTCATGTTTGAAGATGGCTGGAGCTTCCCTGTGTTGTCCAACCATTACTCTCTTCATAACGGGCGTCACGTCGAGGTAATCTTCGGTTAAGGGTCCGATGTGAAGCACACTGTTGACTTCAGACGAATAAATCAGGTAAGCAACACCGTCGTCATCTTTGAAGACAGTCATGTCTCGACTATCGAACCCGTGTGGACGTTTGCTGTATAGATACTCGAACGGACCTGTCGGGTTATCGCTAATGGCTACACCAACTGAAGCTTTGGTGTAGTTTGCATCGTCGATATGCATCCACATCACATACTTTTGTGTCTTTTCATTGTAGATCACTTTAGGTCGCTCCAGAACATTGGATTTATGCAAATCATGGGTCTTGTTTGTTTCTTCAGCTCCGAGTACAATGCCTACATTTTTCCATGCCCACAAGTCTTTTGAAGAGTAACAACCTACCCCAATAATATCAACCTGAAGACAACACAAGATCGAAACTTTACCCCATATACCAACCTAATAGAATAGACCATAAATGTTAGGACAAGAGAAATATAGAGGTGGTACTTACTCTAGCTGGTCCTTTCTTGTGAGCATGGTAAGTTGGTCCATCTTTATATTCTCCATACCAATAGTATGTATTAGATTTCTCGTCGTGTAGAATCCCTCCTCCGTGGGCTTGAATTGGATTTCCTTGTGTGTCCGTCCAAATTTTCCCAGGGAGGTAATGAAATGTATCGTTTCCCATTTCCCTGGTGGGACCAAAAGCAGCTGTCTTCATGTCAGGAAAGAAAAGATGCCGAATTGGTGACTTCTCGTCAAGAAACTCTTCAACCAGAGGGATCGGTTTCCTTGATTTCCGTTTACTTGTACGAGGAGAACGCTTCCTAGGTGGCGGCATCCTCAGCGTCTCTTGTTCAACTCTTACAAGTTCATGAAGAAGAGGATGATGATGATGTACTTGTAACTCATCAGGAGGAACTCGTTGATCAATGTTGTCTTTTCTGCTATAGAGCGAGATAAGATGAGCCAACAGGAAGAATCCCACAACGGTCCATACTACAGTAAGCAATGAATATCTGCAACCTCCTGCATCATTGCAATGCAAAGATGTTGGTTTCTTATTGTAGTTGTTCTCTTCTTCATTATCCTCTTTCTTTTTTCTTTTTCTTTCTTCCTGTTAAACTTTTATCTCCAAGAAAAACACTCTACATAAATAACATCCAAACGAATCCAAACAAATATCTAGTAGAAAAAAACTAGCTCTTAGAAAGCTCGCAGTCACCAGAAGGTTGAAGAACTCTATAATCAGAAAACTAGAAGAAATCAAGGAATCAGAGATCAAATTCCTTTTGCTTAGTAACCTTAACCCCTCTTCTCATCTATTGATTTGATGCATTTCGAATCGATTAGTGCTGATGATTCACTAAACTAAACAAATACGTCTCGATGACATATGTTGAAGCTATTTTAATCAAAATCTAGCAAGAAGATATGAGCGCAGTTCTGGAAATCAGATCCGAAGCTAAGCAGAAGCCAGAAGCATTAGATTAATAATTACGAAGCTGAAACAAACTAAGCTCTATACATCTGGAAAAAAAATAGGAGACGGAATCATCGGAAATCTTACCTGAAACCCCCCGGAGACCAACAACAGGAGCTGAAGTTCCCGACATGTATACAGAGGATTCGCAACTGTCTTACCTCTCTCCCAACACTTCTCTCTCGGTCTGGGTACGAGATTCGGAAGCTAAATCTAGAAATCCAGAGCTAGATTTTTGAGAGATACAGAAAAATGGGTAGAGTGAAGTTTAGTTGAGATGGATCTATCAAGAGCGAGAGAGAGAGAAGAGAGATTCTTAGATGATTCCGACGTGCGAACGAAGACGAGACTGGTGGTGATTCTACTAGTCTCCTTCTCCTCTGATCAATTTCTTTTCTTCTCTTCTCCGCCAATTTTCCCCGTTGTATTTTTATAATTAAAATAAGTAGTGGTGGACTGGTGCTGATTATTAATTAGTGTAAATAATCTCTATTATCAATGTAATAACGTTTTAAACTATCTAATGGATATAGATCTGATTAGTAATTTTCTCTTTTCTGTTTTTCCATATAATCATTGATAAGTTATGTATTCATGCAAATGAAACGTGGCTTCTTCAGTTGAGTGGTTAACAAATTCGTTTCCACCTTTCTCCTCTCTCTCTCGTTAATGGTTCTTAGATACAATTAGACGAATAAAACTTAACTTCAATGGAAATTAGTGATAAAAACATATGGTTGTATATGGAATTCTGGTAATAGTTATTGAATGTAGAGATCAAATACTTGTTGAGTCACACTTATTACAAATGTTTGATAGATACAATGTCATATTTACATTTCTTTAAATACTCTTATCTGTCACTAATGTTTTCCAATAAAAAAAATGTAAATACAAAAAAATCCATTATAATACCGCATATACACACACTCACCACTACAGTATTATATAATATTCACATGTGTTTCTGTAGAAGAAATTGGATTAATCGAAAACCAAGCAAAACTCTTTCCTTTCTCTTGGAAAGCTTTAGCGAGGAAGAGCAAAACCAGAACCTTCATGATAAGAGAGAGAGCAAGCATCGATGCCCAAAGCCGATACATGGAAGCCCTAAAGGGTTTACATTGGTCAGAGACGATGCTCGATAACGTCTCTTTCACGGCAAGGCATTGCGTTAGGTTTTGAAGAGAAGGCAAGATGTCGAGCATGCCTTGAGCTGAGTTGCTGTAAGCATAGACCTTGAGGTAAGCTGCTTCGGGAATGAACTTTCCGGCGATTCTGCAAGTTTCCGGTGGATCTTTGTCTTGGCATGTGAATCTCGAGAGAATCTAAGAGCACAAAAAAGGTTTTTTGCTCACTTAATTATATGTTTTAGAACAATAACCTAACCGAACCGGAGTTAATTTGGTTAAACTTGGGTACTAATTAATTAACAGATTTAAAAGACTTACATTTGGGAATTCGCCGATTGGAATGGCGCCATTGGAGCAGCTTTGTGGTGTGTAGCTGTTAATTTGTTGCCCGACAAACGGATCACATATGAGTCCAGATTCCGGCGCCGACGAGACAGTACTACTCCGATCAGTCAACGCGTTAGAACGCATCGAATCTGCTACTTTTGAGTTTAACTGAGAGAAAAGAAAATAGAAAACAAGAAACAGAGGATTTAGGATTACTATACCATTCTTGATTCTTGGAATTAAACATAAATTGGGCGGTTTATACCTCGGTGATGAAGTTATGGATCATTAAGCTGACTTCTATTAGGGTTTTATCAGAATGAAGAGGATCCATACAAGGGAAAATATTTGCCAGTGTGCTGTCTTGTGGGTTTTGCACGAAGCCATTGAAAGCTGAACAAACATCTTCTGTGAATCTGCATGGGGTGTGGAAACTGAGGAGTTAGTGTAAGAAACAGGTTGGGATTTTGTTCTTAGGGTTTGATTAGCTTACGTGTGAAGGAAGAAATCAAATCCAGTAAGAGCCCAACAAAGAGTGGTTAAGATCCAACACATGAATATCACCCTTTTTAAGGAAAAAAAAGGAAACAATCAATACTTTTAAAGGTTAAAACCCAATTTAACTAACAAGAACAATGTTTGATTTGAATTTCGATGGCTTACATGATGAGTCCTGGGTGCCAATGAAGCAAGAGAGGAGCTGAGAAAAAGGTACAAATGCAAAAAGATCCATTACAACTAACCTAACAAAACCCTCAATCACTAAACCCGTAAAAGATCATAAAATGATCTCACCAAAGGCTAGAAGCAGGACGAACAAGTTGGTTGATGCAATCACAAGATGAGATACATACCTGCGGGAAAAACAGAGCAGAACTTCGTTGGATTTTGAATCAGAGAAGATTAGAAATAAAAAAAAAAGAAAGAAAGAAGATGAGTCGTTGTCTGAGTCCTACGAGATTTTGATGGCGAGATCAATGGAACGGCCGCTGTGATGAACGAAGCTTTGAATAAGCCGAGATCCTTTCCCGAGTCGATGGCTAGTGACATTGAGAAGATGAGTCGTTTTCTGATCGTACGGAAGCAACAAGTACTGTATCTTCGTCAAGGACGTTATCACTGTACGGATGTTTCTCTCAACATCATATCCTGCTTTGTCTATGGTTTCTTTCATCCCCTCTGTTCTGTTCTTCGAGCTCTGGCTCGCTGCTATCACTATCCCTGTCGTTGCCCTGATTTAAACCGAAAAAGAATTTTATTAATCGTGTTTTAAAAAAACTGATTCGAATATAAAACCGAATAAAAACAAATGGTAATTAACTAACAGAATTGCCACATTTTTATGTTTTGTTTTATGCAATTTGAGGGAAAAGTATAAGCTTACACGGAGAGAAACATGAAGAGGAGGAGGAGTAAGGATAGAGGAAGATAGTAACGGTCGAGATATCGGCGGCGCGTGGAAGAAACGCGTCTTCTTTTTTCGGAGAAAGCTACGTAGAGTCCCAAACAGACGCCGGCAATAATCAACACTCCGGCGACAGCGTAACCGTGGATTCCGGTAAATGCCGTAGCCTGAGATTCCACGTACACTTAAGTATCATTTAATTTAAACCTCAATGTTAATCACAAAATTAGAAAAGGAGAGAGACTCACTGCCCAATAATGTTTGTCTCGAACATCAAAACCTCCGTCGTAATACCTAAAGCTGTTAAGAGGATCACGTCTCTTAAACCTCTCATGATCTCCACCGTCCGATAAACCGGAAACCGCCAAAAGTTGAGAAATCACGGCCGTTAAAAGGAGCTGAGGCAGAACTCCGATTATTCTTGATTTCGTCATGGTGAAGGAGTTGATGATCGAAAATCATGTTACTTGTTTATTTTTAGTTTTTTTTTTTTTTTTTTTTTGGGGATTCGTCTTTGAATAAAAAGAGATTTATGAGACTATATTTATTAATTTCTTTTTGCCTTTCTTCTTCTTGTGTTTGGCTTACTTACTAAGGCAAGGATAGCTTGTGGCTACATTGTTCTTAAAAGATTTTTTTTCTCCTTTTTGTTAAATTGAAGAAAGGAGATTGATTAGAGTAACGTATCTGGAGCCGTTTTCTCTGGGTTTTATTTGACTCGCTCTTTTTTTCTTTGGTTTACCTTTTTTAGTACTAAAAAAAGTAAAAAGAAGGAGGGGAAAAGATCAAAATATTACACTTTACTTATTACTAAAGTGTACGTAAGTTAAATAAAACCAGACAAGCTCGAACCAAATATGTTCTACAAAATTCGACATCCTTCTCCTATGAATACCAACCATATAATCAATCTCGTGTAATCTTGTATAGCCCATTTACTAATGGGCCTGAATATCCCCATAATCAAATCCAATCTAAACGAGTCTTCTTTTTTAAACCGAAACGGCGCGTATAAGTGCAGCTTCCAATCCCAAATCTCCAAACCCCACCGCCAATTTCTCCTCCTGGGATCGCGCCACTCACCAGCTAATCATTGGTTCGTGGTAAACACGCGCCTCCTTAACGCGGCTGGGTAGCGCGTGATCTGCACATTCTTTTGTTTTCTTATCAATCCAATTCTTCTTCCGAACTTGTCTCTGTCCCATCAAATCTTTCTTCCGATTGGCTAAACAAAAATTTAATAATTACAATATAGCTCCATGGTTTTCGCTCTGTCACACAAAGCTTCAATCTCCCTAATCAGATCTGGACCGTTAATCGTGAGACTCAGAGGGACCTACACAGATTTTTGCTGTGTCTCGATTTTTTGACAGAAACAAAAATCTTCGATGAGATAATATCAGCAGCGGAGAGCGGAAGAAGGCCAAAAAAAAGGAGAGAGAGAGAGAGAAGCTTCCATTTTGCCCAAAGAGATCCGTGGAGGAGAATTTCTAGCAGACCGATCTGTCGTCTCTATTTCTACGAATCTCTGTCTCTGTCGGAAACTTGAGTTTTCTGAATTAATCATAAATAAATATGGGTTTGTGGGATGCTTTTCTCAATTGGCTTCGTAGGTTAGTTCCAATTCTTCTTCCTTCAATTTCCCTTTTTTCGTCTCTTTGGTATTTGATTGAGTTCAATGACAGGAACAACAAAAAAAAACGCCGAAATGAATTCTGATTTGTAATTTTAGGACGAAATTAGGGGGAATTTTAGCGGATGTTTAATACTGATGCGCTGATTCATATACTGTATATAATGGTTTCTTTGAGAGTACCAAAATAAAAATTCTGTAGCTTCCAAATAAAGAATAGCAATACGATCATATCAATCTCTGGCCAAGAATGTAACAATCTTGCTCTTTTCTTTTCTTTCAGCTTTTGATGTGATAATGATGTTTAGGTTTAGTTTAGATAACACAATTAATAACTCCATCTTGGATCTAAATGGTTAATTAGCAGATGAAGATTGCTTCACAAAGAGCAAAGTGAATAGGTTTGTCAGTAATCCTGTGGAATTAATTGTGAGAGAAAGAGCTACTTGGTTGTAACCTCCTCAGGTTTACTTAGGCGCGTCGAACTAGTTTGGAAAATCTCAATTCTCCCGAACAATTTACTCAATTGTTTCAGTATGCCTTTTTGCAGCCTCTTCTTCAAGCAAGAAATGGAGCTTTCATTGATAGGTCTTCAAAATGCAGGAAAGACATCACTTGTTAACGTTGTTGCAGTGAGTATGCTTCTCTACAAAACCGCTTCGTTCTATATTTCTCTTAAACCCTGTTGATGGTTTCCTCTTTATCTTTCCTTGTTCAGACCGGTGGATACAGTGAAGACATGATTCCTACGGTGGGTTATTACACTACTCCCTATAATGTTTACTTTTAAGTGACGAAAGATTTGCTCGCTTTTGGATTAATCGTTAAGAGGATTCTTCTACTCCTTTCAGGTTGGCTTCAACATGAGGAAAGTGACAAAAGGAAGTGTCACAATCAAACTTTGGGATCTCGGTGGTCAACCTAGGTTCCGCAGCATGTGGGAACGCTACTGCCGTTCTGTTTCCGCCATTGTGTAAGAATCTTCTAATGATTTCGCTTTTTCACTATTGCGTCAGCTTTATGTTTTCAAATGACTAAAACCCCTTGGCTCTTGCCACAATATAATTTTTGCTGCTGATTCTGATTCCAGGTATGTAGTTGATGCTGCTGATCCTGACAACCTTAGTGTGTCGAAAAGTGAGCTCCATGATTTGTTGAGCAAGACGTCACTTAGTGGTATCCCTCTTCTAGTCCTTGGAAACAAAATCGACAAGCCTGGAGCTCTGTCCAAAGAAGCCTTAACCGAGGAAATGTAAGCCTTGAACCCGAAACGCAACTAAAGACTTGACTTTTAACTTCGTTTCTGATAATATTTTCTCCATTGTTTGCACAGGGGACTCAAGTCTCTTACCGATAGAGAAGTCTGTTGTTTCATGATATCTTGCAAGAACTCTACCAACATTGATCAAGTGATTGATTGGCTTGTAAAGCACTCCAAGTCAGCGAGCTAAAAGCTTTGCGCCAGAAGAACAGAACTCTCTGCAAGTTCTTGATCTTTTCTCATCCTTCCTGTGTGTTGCTCCTTTGACGATGATGATGGTGATGGTAGAAGAAGACAATTTTTTTCCGTTTTTTAATCCTGTGAAAAAACAAGATATGTCTTTGTTTTCTTCTGGTTTTTTTATCGTCTTTCTTCTGCTGCGTCTGTTCTCTGTATATTAGATTTGATTGGTTTTCTTCTACTTGCGCAACGAGATTTAACTTCCTTCAGGGTCGGATTTTTTCAATTTTACGACTTCATTGCCTAGTTTGAAAGAACAAAAAACATACGGGCGTATTTCATAATTTTAAAGAACTTCAGGCCAAAAAGCGGAGAATTAAAATAGCGATAGGATAATAAAACTAGACTTACGCTTCTTCACTTGCACTATCTTCGCAACAATGGACGCTTCGGTGGTGAGATTTTCCCAGACGCCGGCAAGAGTGCCGCCGGATTTTGAACCAGATATGGAGAAGATTAAACGGAGGCTGCTCAAGTACGATGTTGATCCTACCCCTAAAATCCTGAAGAATCTCCGAAAGAAGGAAATTCAAAAGTACAACCGGAAAACAAAGCGCCAAATTGAGTCCGAGGGGGAGACATCGCAGGTGTACTCGGAGGCGCAGAAACAGTCTATGGAGGAAGAAGCTCGTTTCCAGACTTTAAGGCGGGAATACAAGCAATTCACGAGGACAATTTCGGGAAAAAGGAACGGCGAAGGGGGAAGGATTGACGGTGGTTTGATGGTGGGGAATCCATGGGAGAGAATCGAGAGGGTGAGATTGAAGGAGCTCGTTAGTGATGTCCGGAGAGAAGAGGTCAGTGGTGGTAAACTGAAGAAAGAGAATCTAAAGGAGCTGAAGAAGATACTCGAGCAGGATCTCCGTTGGGTTCTCGATGACGACGTTGATGTGGAAGAGTACAGTATGACGGGAAACGAAGACAGAGACTTTGATCCTGCGAAGCGGTGGCGTAACGAAGGAGAAGCAGTCAGAGTTCTCGTTGACAGGTTTTTTATTTTTTTTTATCTTTTCGTTTTGCAATTACATTTCTGGATAATCTCAAAACTTGAAAGTAAGTGATTCGCGAGGAAATTGATTTGCCATTAGGTTGAGTGGTAGAGAAATCACTGAGAAGCACTGGAAGTTTGTGAGGATGATGAATCAATCAGGGCTTCAGTTCACTGAAGATCAAATGCTTAAGATTGTTGATCGATTGGGACGAAAAAAGAGCTGGAAACAAGCTTTAGCTGTTGTTCATTGGGTGTATTCCGATAAGCAGCGAAAACATCTTAGGAGCAGGTGATGTTTTTTTTTTTGGCGATTTAGCTCCTTTTGTTCATTGATAACATGGAGTGTGGACTATTAATCGAAATATTTAAACTTCTATGACCATTGTTTTTGAGATTATAATAAACCTGTACAACATTTGTTTCTACAGATTTGTCTACACCAAACTTTTGTCTGTTCTTGGGTTTGCAAGGAGGCCTCAGGAAGCTCTCCAGATGTTCAATCAGATGCTTGTAAGTAGCTTCTGATTTGAGTCAATTCATGATAAGGTTGATGCAGATGAACATCATACAGTAAGCATTTTCGTTGCAGTTTTTGGATTAACTCTCATCCCTTAGTCACTTTAGGGTGATCGCCAGTTGTATCCTGATATGGCGGCATACCACAGTATAGCTGTGACGCTTGGGCAAGCAGGTTTTTTAAAGGAATTGCTGAAAGTAATCGAGCGCATGAGGCAGAAACCAGCAAAGCTAATCAAGAATTTGCGGAAAAAGAACTGGGATCCTGTGCTTGAACCTGACGTAGTTGTGTACAATGCTGTAAGTGAGCATTTTCGAATAATGAAATTTATTAATATGTATATGCAGCGAATCACTGTATCTAATTGCTATGATCCATTCTTGGCTTAACTGGTTCCCAGATTCTGAACGCTTGTGTTCCATCACTCCAGTGGAAGGCTGTTTCGTGGGTATTTATAGAGTTAAGAAAGAATGGTTTGAGACCTAATGGAGCTACATATGGACTTGCGATGGAGGTAGTGCTCTTGTTTTCCAACAAAAACGAAATGTTCTAGATGATTTTGAGTTAGATGCGGTGTACTTGTTGTGTGTACACGCAAATATTTATTCAGAGCTGTCTTAAATATATGCTTGTGACAGGTTATGCTGGAGTCAGGGAAGTATGATCGTGTTTACGAATTCTTTAGGAAAATGAAAAGCAGTGGCGAAGCTCCAAAAGCAATTACGTACAAGGGTAGCTATTCCTTCTCTCTCTATTTAGATTTTTTTCTTCATTTTTGTATTTATTAGGTGATATGATTCTTACGGCGCGTGATTGATTCTCAGTTCTTGTACGAGCTCTCTGGAGAGAAAACAAAATCGAGGAAGCTGTTGAAGCAGTCAGAGATATGGAACAAAAGGGAGTTATAGGAACAGGTTCAGTTTACTATGAATTGGCATGCTGTCTCTGCAACAACGGGCGTTGGCGTGATGCAATGCTCGAGGCAAGTTACCTCATAGCTTTCCCTTTTTGTTTCTCAGAATACCCGCAAAATTAACTTTCTTCAGAATGCATTAATGCAGGTGGGGAGGATGAAAAGGCTTGAAAATTGCAAACCCCTCGAGATTACCTTCACAGGACTCATAGCGGCTTCACTGAACGGTGGTCATGTTGATGATTGCATGGCTATATTCCAATATATGAAAGATAGATGCGACCCGAACATAGGAACCGTGAACACGATGCTTAGAGTTTACGGAAGGAACGATATGTTTTCAGAAGCTAAAGAATTGTTTGAAGAGATTGTCAGAGAGAAAGAAACTCATCTGGTCCCAGACGAATATACATTCAGCTTTATGCTCGAAGCTTCTGCTAGATCGCTCCAATGGGAATACTTTGAGCACGTGTATCAGACAATGATTCTTTCCGGGTATCAAATTGATCAAACAAAACACGCACCAATGCTTATAGAAGCATCAAGAGCTGGGAAGGTAAACGAATCTTCACATAGTTAGTTTTTTTAATGTAGTGTTTGATGGAATCATGAGCGACGTAATTTTGTTTGTAAATGCAGTGGATTCTTCTAGAGCACGCCTTCGATGCAATTCTTGAAGATGGAGAAATCCCTCACCCATTGTTCTTCACCGAAATGTTGTGTCATGCGACAGCTAAAGGCGATTACCAAAGAGCAATCACACTGATCAACACCGTGGCGCTCGCTTCTTTCCAGATCAGCGAAGAACAATGGACTGATCTTTTCGAGGAGAATCAAGACTGGCTTACTCAGGAGAATCTGCAGAAGCTCTCTGAATATATCCTTGACTGTGATTATGCAAGTGAACCAACGGTCTCAAGCCTCTCAAAGTCATTGAAGTCTCTATGTCGGTCTTCTTCTTCAACAGAGCCATTGTTAGCCATTGATGTAACAACTCATAGTCACAGCGAGAAACCGGAGGAAGATTTGCTTCTTCATGATACAACAATAGAAGATGGTAATGGTGAAGCTTGGGAATTTACGGAGACTGAACTCGAGACGTTGGGTCTAGAAGAACTAGAGATTGATGATGATGAAGAATCTAGTGAATCTGATTCACTTTCAGTTTATGACATTCTGAAAGAATGGGAAGAGAGCAGCAAGATAGAGACTTGAAATGCTTGTAAATTTCTCAAAATCTTCAATCTAGTAAAAAAAAAAAGAGAACAAAATCTAAATTTACTTTCTTACTCGTCTCTTTTCAAACCAGTCTATGTAGATCATCCACAAACAGATAAAAACAAAAAAGGATTCAAGGTTTTACAGAATCTCAGAGTTATGAACATACACATATGATCAAACTGCGGATTTACACTGTTACTAACCCCAAAAAAAAAGAGTAGAAAGGTTTTTAAAAAACTTTTAAACTCTGCAGGTGATGAGATATCGCCTGACTCAAGATCGAAACTCTTGAAATAAGAAACCGGCAAGGTTATGTATATATATATTATAGGGCCTGCTCTGTTACAGAACTTTCCCATGATAGCTTCCTTTTCTATGTTTTTCTGTTTTACCAAGTATTATTACGGATCTTGAACTTCAAAGCTTTCATGGCTGCCTTTGCGAATATCTGAGCAGCTTCAGCTTCGGCTTCTGCCCTTTCTGCCTCTTTTGCTGCTTCTTCAGCCTCTGAGATAGCAAATTCTGCCTCTGCAACTGCTCTTGCAGCAGCTTCTGCAGCTTCTTGAGCTGACTTGCCTTTCATCATAAATAACTCTCCGTCTGCTCGGGGCTTGGTGAGAATGTTGGCGCCGTTCTCCTCGGGTTTTGGTGGGTCTTTTTTGTTGTTTCCTTCCAAAAAGAGTTGAGGAGACTTCTGTCTTGCTCCTACGCTAACAAAATTAGAAGAAAACCTGTACTTGTGCTTTATCTGAAAGTGAGAACAAGAGCGAGAGTGAAATGCAAATGCCGGGAGTATTATAATGATGGTTTATAATCTAGTGAATCTTGCTTGAATCATACCTTAACTAATGGTCCATTTGATGATAGATGCTTTAATCTTACTGCCACATGTCTTTTCATATTCGGCGGAGTCTTGAAATTCTCCTGAAATTTTACAGCTACTAAGTATGCGGCAAACCCTCAAAGCAACATAGAATCCCAATGCTAGAGTTACTTACCTCTATATACAGAAAGATCGATGTTCTGTCAGAACCGCGTGGTTCCTTCAAGTTGGTAATTGCCTCCAAGATGATCTTATCCAAACTACAAGGATAGAGACTACCTCAAGATCTAATCTTTATGAACTTAGACAAAGATTAAAATGTGGTGCATGAATCAGGACTTGACATGAACCAAACCTTGTAATTGATCTTTTTGAAGCATGGGTTCGTGGAGATCCACCTCCAGAACCTCCAGGCGATGTTGGATTTGCCCGTTCTTCGCCATTCGCCAAAGGCACAATGCTAAGAGTCGCAGTGTTGTTATCATCCTGTTTAGGAGCCGGCAGTGTCCTTTTAAGTGCGAGTTTTGCCTTCTTCCTTGAGCCCCATAACGCTGTGACGCTTATATTTCTCCACTTATCCTGTTATGCTTTGAACTATCAAGATTAATCCGAAACAGGCAATCACAAACTCAAACAAAAAGCAGATGACTTTAGCCAAAACCCATGAACTACTTGGAAATGCCACTGTTTCCTGTTTCGAGCTGTAAATGTTTACCTTGAGATCAACATTTGAGCGAGACTTGAGAACTGAATTAAACTCAGGATCCGAGAGTATTGTACGCCACTTCCCAGTCCCATGCTTAAGTACTCCAGCTTTAAGGGCTGCTTCTTCTTCCGGTGTCCACTTCTGCTTTGGGGCACCCATCCACAGTTTTCAAAATAAACTAAATTTTTTCTAGTAAGTTGAAATTCTTCTCTTTTTTTCTCTGCCAAGAGATGAAAACACAGAAAAACCTTAGAATCTGTGAAACAAAACGACAAAATCATGAAGCTTAACATCATCTACGCCATTGTTTGAACATTTGACTGCTATTGAACAAGTTTCATTAAAATCTTTTTAAGTACTTGTGCTTATTAACTAGAGGTTTGTGAATGCTTTCACCATTTTTCCAATAAAATTCTACAGCAACGATCGAACACAATGGAAATCAATCTTATCCAGCAGATACACTGACGCCAAAACATACAGATGTAATCACAGAAATCGAAAAAAAAGTGACGGAGAATTAGATATGCACAATGCTCGATTCAACAAATCAACGAGTGATTCGAGCGGTTTCTAACCAAAAGAGGATCAAATCCCATGTTTTCCAGTGATTTCACCAACAAAAAGGACGTCGAAAATCAACATGAATATGGAAATTCCGCCAACAATCATACATCATAAGCGAAATCACAGAATACAAAGGTAAACCATCGACCAAAATCAAATGATATGATCGGAGAAAACGAGATATCTCAAAATGGAAACCAAGAGAACGAGAAAAAAAAAAACCAAAATTGAGGGAGGAGAAGAAGCATGCCGGATCAAATGGAGCCAAAGGAGAGTTTTTGAGAGAGACGCTTGATGATTAAAGACAATTCCTTGTGTAGATGTGTCATGGATCAAATGTGAATCTTAGAATTTCGCTGAAACGAACGAAGAAGAAGACCAGAGAGTAGCACAGGGAAGAATATCCATAGATATGAAAAAACTTGAGCTTTCTTTTGTATCAAAATTACACAATAACACCTACCCACTAAAGCTACGAAGGATGTAAGCCTTTTATTTTTCTAGATTCACAAATTTGCCACAAGTTGTATCAAATTACACTGTAACACCTGTAATCTAAACCTAATTGAATAAACATTATTTTTTCAATAGATACATGATTATTTAATATTTAGCTTACAAAACTTAATATTATTTGTAATACGGTAAGTGTGTATGTAATTTTTAATCTTCTGATTTTTTGAAGATATTAGGAGTTTGTTCTAAAGGAAACAGAAGAAACAAATAGGTGGGTTGTGGTTAATTGATCTCCCAAATAATTTTGCGCATTAAAAAGTTATATATAGCACTAAGGCCGATAGGATAATTTAGAAATTGTTTGATGGCTGAATTGAAAATTTCCCTGTTTTTTTTTAACTTTTCCCCTTCCCTTCACCATTTTCCTAAAAATCTACGGAATCGAAGAAACCGAAACGAAATTGAAAGTTCAGAGATTTTCCAGATTTCTCTATTTGCGTGACGATGGCGCTTCGTGCTACTCAAGCGACTGGCCGTATCGCGACGGCGCTCCGGCGTGTCTCTCGGCCATTCTCCACTGACGCGGTTGTTGAGTCGGATTACAAGCGTGGCGAGATCGGTAAGGTCTCCGGAATCCCAGAGGAGCATCTTACAAGAAAGGCAAGTAAAGCTTTCGATTTCTTCGTTTCTTATGAAATCGGCTTAGAAATTAGGATTTTTTTTTACGGATTGAAGTCCGGAGAAGCTCAATTCATGATCGGGGATTTGTCATTGGCCGGGAAAATTGAGCTGCATAGTTCTTAATCGATTGGTCTTTAATCATCTGAAGATATTGAATTGATTTCAAAGGTGGAAATATGCAGGTGATAATATACTCGCCTGCTAGAACTGCTACCCAGCAAGGATCTGGAAAACTTGGGAAATGGAAGATTAACTTCGTCTCCACCCTAAAGTATGATCCTTTCTTCATTCATATCTCCCAAATTTCTTATTTTTTTGTTTGCAACTTAAAGGTAATCTACTTAATGGATCGTTTTTGGCTCATCTATTGACTCACCTAAAGATACATGCTACATCCTCTTCGGTCATCATATGAGTCTTATGCACTGTTAAATTCTTCTACTTGTGTGACAATTAGATGCAGCCTTATCATACCAATAGCTTCTGGTATCAGTTATTTTGGCCTTGATATATGTTTGTAGGTGGGAGAACCCGTTGATGGGATGGACTTCTACAGGTGACCCCTATGCCAATGTCGGTGACTCCGCTCTTGGTTTTGATTCCGAAGAAGCTGCAAAGTCATTTGCGGAGCGTCACGGTTGGGATTATGTGGTATATTGTTTCCTTCATGGTTGTGTTACCTCATTTTTTGTCTGGTCACATTCACATTTTATGAGAGTGCCATGATTCTGTTTTAAGAGCCCTTGATATAGAATTCAGACTACTGAAAAAACGCACATCTGACTCCTGGCAGGTCAAGAAGCCCAAAACACCATTGTTGAAGGTTAGTAACTCTATCTTTAAATTTAAGATAAATGCAACTTGTGTCTAACAGAGCTCAAGCTATAAGAAGTGTTCAAGTTATAAGAAAGTGTCCTCAATCTAAACCCCTCATCCACAGGAACCCTTGAATATCTCTAGTTTAAGATTAGTGTCATTAAGGAACTGCTTCAACTAACTCGTTTTGCTTTATCAGAACTGGTTTGCTGCCTTTGACCAGTAGGCTCTAGCTTATAGATTACTTTATTTAGAGAACGATAGCCTCTTTTGGTCTTTCTGTTTCTTGGTGTAACATTCCTAAGTTTGAAGTTTTGCACCTAACCCGATGATGGTTCACCTACTATAACTTCAGGCAAAGTCTTACTCGGACAACTTCAAGTGGAAAGGCAATCCTCAACCAGAGAACTGATCTTACATCTTCTTCTTTCTTCCATTTCTCGAGCAAAGGAGAAACCTTCACTTGATAAAAACTCCCATGTTTCTTTGTTATCCTAGCATATGTGAGCGTTTGTCTGAACTATTATCCATGGTCGGATTCTTTTTTATGTTTTCCTTATTTTACAATAATATGATGATGATGACAAACACTCCATTGATATT
This sequence comes from Alliaria petiolata, assembly GCA_020283515.1. Taxonomy (NCBI): domain Eukaryota; kingdom Viridiplantae; phylum Streptophyta; class Magnoliopsida; order Brassicales; family Brassicaceae; genus Alliaria; species Alliaria petiolata. The sequence continues at coordinate 27,713,694 of JAHZTW010000005.1, read as the reverse complement.
TCATCAAGCTTTCTGATCAATGACTGGTTTACTTCTCAATAGTTTCGATTTCGTGTAAATTGAAAGAAGCAGATGGTCATGGTCAAGTCAACAATCCATAAGATTACAAAATTTAAAGACAAGTTCGAAACGAAAAAAGATAACAACAGAAGAGAGATTGTTGAACGAGAGAGACCAAGTCTGTCTTTTACAATACAATATAATGAAATAGACTCGTTGACTGAGTCAGCGCATCAATTCCTCCGATCAGAAACATGCATCCAAGAGACAGCAACAACAGAGCGCAGCCAAACTGTGATGTATATATGTAAAAAACAGAGAAAAGCATGATTAATAATAAGAACTCATAGAAACAAGAAACCAAACAAAAATAGAGAGAACGGATCAATAACATACCATCCTTCGAGCATACCGGCTTGCTGCTTTTGTTGCGGAGCCTGAGAGTACTGCGGCGGAGGATAGCCTTGTGCAGGGTATCCCTGAGCATATCCCGGCGGCGGATAGCCGGCGGGAGGATAACCGGCCGGAGGATAACCGTCCTTAGGAGGATACCCTTGAAACCGGAATTGAAGAGCAAATTAGAGCAGCACAGAAGAAGATAAACCGAATCTCAAAAATTAAAAAAAAGAAAGATTACCTTGGGGCGGAGGAGCACCGACAGGATGTTGTTCTTGGTGATACATCTTTCTTCTTCTTCTTCTTCTTCTTTCTTTTGAGATCTTTGAGCGTTTTTTCTTTCTTTCTCTCTCTTTGTAAGCAATCTCTGTTTCTTTCCTTTATAGCGAAGTAATGCCGGTGACGGTGAGGAATAATAATTTCTTTTGTCAAAATTAATTTGTTCTTAAACTTTCTTCTTTGTTGATTAGTGATATAATAAAGCAGATAATAAAGAAAACATTCTCAAAAAAATTCTTTTTTGCATCATAAAGATTACGAATAAATTTCTTTAGAAATTAGGTGAACTTTTTGTGCTTCACACTTGACCGTACAGGTTTTTTCTTCAACTACTATAACTTACATATACTGTTTAAAAAGTAACATAAATTCTCAGAAAAGGCTATTAGTAATTGTAAATTATAATATAATTAATTTCATTTTTGTTTAATTTCAAGATTTTAACACTAATCCGGCTGCATTACAGTGGATTTATAAAAAAAAAAAAAAATTATGTAAAAAGTTCGATAAATTCTTAAGAGTAATTAAAACCTCATTTGACGCTTAAAATTTACTTTTTGGCTGATAATACTAGTTTCAACTTAAATCTCACTAAGTTTTCTTCATCGTTTTCAAAATTTCAAAATTCGAAAAAAATGTCTTTTTATCCACCCACATGCTAGTGCCTAGTGCAGGTTCCCATGACATTGATAATCTTATTATAAATATTCGGATAATAATATCCATATTAGTATAAGATTCACATCATCATAAAAAAAAAAAAGAACAAAAAAAGGAAAAAAAAAAAAAAATAGTAAAAAAAAAAACAAAAAAAAAAAAAAAAAAAAAAAAAAAACAAAAAAAAAAAAAAAAAAAAAAAAAAAAAACAAAAAAAAAAAAACAAAAAAAAAAAAAAAAAAAAAAAAAAAAAATAAAAAAAAAAAAACTCTAAAAAAAAAAAATAAATAAAAACAAAAAGAAAAAAAAAAAAAAAAAGGCTTGGTTCAGATTCAAAACCAACGCAGCCATTTCCGTGGCCGCTCTGTGCTACCAGGCCGGTCTTTTCTTGGAGTTACATTGATCCTATCCGCATTTGCTGCTGCCCATTTGCTAAAATCAGGTGAAGAAACCAACTGTTTAACCGCCTTTGTCGTGCTATCCTTTGTGAGCTTCTTCCACTCTTCTTTTGATAGCTTGCTCCTCTCAGGAGTTTTATGGAAAGAGGAAGGGAATGTATCTGATTCCGACGGTGGAGATTGTCGCATCCCATTGATTCCTGAAAAGAACCATTAAACAAAGGCTTAGAATTGGTTTCAGTTTACGTTTGAGATGTGATGTAAGAGAAGAAGACCACAAATCAACCTCCTGAAGGAGAAGCAAAAGTAACACGGTTGCGAAATTCAGAAGCATCAGGGCTCTTTCGCATGAAGTCATGGAGATATCCAGGGACAGTTGGTACTTCAGCATAACGAATCGCCTCCCAGATTCCTAGCAGTAAATTCATTGGAATCCTGTAAAAAACAACTCAACTTGAATTCAATACTATGAACTTTCAGAGATATGGATGTGCAATCAAGCGAACAAGAACAAAAAGAGTACGATTTGTTGAAGAAAACAGATATGAGATCAGTCGTGACTCACTCATATAAGCGTAGTAGGAACTTCAATTTGATGATCTTCTTTAGACTCGATGACAGGAGAATTACAGATATCAGTGCTCCTCCAGCAAACAAAGGATCTACGGAGCTCTGGAAACAACAGATTCTTGTCAAATGATGATTTTCAATTGATTACAAGGGAAACGTATAGTTTGAGGGACACTGGAAATAACCTGAAGAATCAAAACCGCAGCCAAAATCCGGATGGACCACGAAACAAAGAGTGATGTGCTAATGTCAATAGAGCCATCTTCGGTCAGAACCAGTTTCCTCACAGTCCAAAATCCAAAAAATGCTCCACCCAGAGATAGAAACACCCCGACAAATATCGCTACCTGCAAATCCAAAATGCGGAAAACAAAATTCTTCAAATGAGTTTAACATGGAATTTCTTAACCAGAAAAAATATGGACGCTATCAAAACTTACATACAGGGGTGTACATTTCTTCGTCGATTCCCATCTCCGTTAGCAGGCTTTGAAATAACCCAGGTATGTAGCGAAGAAGGAAACCGCCTAAACCAAGCTGGCCAAAAGGAGGAAAAAATCTTGTGTTAGCTAAAAGAAGGAGGTTTGAGAAAATAGGGAGCACAAGAAAAGACAAATTCTATTCACCAGGGTCGAGTATATGAACAATGCAAACGAGCTCCGCCCTGTTGGTAGAAGCTTCATCCCCTGTGTAGACATCACATTATAAAAGCGAAATTTGGAAGTAAATACCCTCTCTTTTATCGGTTAACACAAAAGACCACATTGAAAAGAAAAAGAAAAAAATGAAGCTACCTGAAAGAGGACAAGCAGCACAACAAGGATAATGCCAACAGCCATGGCACTACTGTAGTAAAATGCTAAAGATTTGCTCAGTGTAGAAGCCGAAGCCAGCAAAACGGTACCAAGTATTAAAAATACTATGCGGTACATAAAAAATTCTGCAAAGCCGAAAACAGAGTTGATAAAATTAGAAAGTAGAAAGAAAATGGTACTAAAGTAATGCAGCAAAAGGAAACAGAAAAGTCACCTTCTACGGCAGACAGTTCCAGAGTGGCCTTGGAGGAGGTAGCTGTTCTTACGTCAAGGATTTTGTGGTCGAAGGGTGACATTGTCTGAACCCACGAACCCTTTGAGACTTTCTCCCACCGGCTGGGAGGGCACATTCCAATTGCACGCGACAGATTCCTTCAAACATACAAATCATGGAAACATTAGTAATATAGGAAAAGCTATGAGATCTAATCATATCTAGTTTTTTTATATACTGGACTACAGAGTCAGAGATTAATAATATCCAGAAGTGAAATTGAAGAACAACAGCGAAATATAAACGACTCACCTGTGGAAGCAGATATCGAAATTACTTGTTTTCCCACCAGTTGACGCGTTAACAATCAACTTCAGTGAATGTGCGTACTTGTCCATATGTTTAAACCTTCGAAGTCCATGGATATGTATCCTCTCACATAAAGCTGTTCTCTCTGGCTTCAGTCCTGGAGAAGCCTTAACCTCTAAACTAGGGGTCACTTGAAGCGCCCCAGTTTCTCCCACAACTATTCATAATGGTTACAAGAAATTAACCACACATATATATTCAACAAAAATACAATTGCATGCATCTCATATGTTCCATTTTTTCTTATTTAGTTACAAGAATCAAACCAAAAAAAAAACCACAACAAAAAAAAAAAACTGATTCTAAGACAAACCTAAAGGAGAGGAATCCCCAAACAGGAACAAAGAAAAATCAAATTAACCTCGAAATCCGAGTACCAATTAGAAAACTGAACTTACTCTCTCAGACTTGCTAGAGAGAAACAGAATCATAAAACCCTATATTTCTGAAATTTCACCCCGCAATTCCACAACCCAAACAGCACGATAAAGAAACAACTTACCGAACAGAAGTTCATCAGATGAAACAAGAGAGGAGAAAGCAAAGATGTGTAGCAAGATAATCCCGATAACGACGCCGGAGTTTCGGAGAAGACGATAATCACCCATCGATTTCTGGGCTTCAAGAGGAGCGAACGACGATGGAGAAAAGGTTTAAGGGCGCGGATTTGAATCGAAAGCAAAAAACGATAAAGCCCGAGGGCACTTTTGGTAATTTAAAAGCACAATCCGCCGATTCTCGGCATTGTAAATGGGCCTTTCATATTAGCCCAACTTTGACCCATTTCTTTGCAATAATAATAGGATATAAATACATATACACATTCCTTTGCTTTCCTTATTCGATTCATTTGTTTTTGGCTGTAACTACTTGTCTACTACTCACATACAATTTTCCTATATTTCAACGATATCAGTTTGTATTGATATTTTTCTATGTGTAACAACGATATTCGTTTGTATTGATATTTTTCTATGCCAGAAAAAAAAAACATAAGTTATGATCCAAATCTATGGCATATAGTACTGGTACATGGTCTAATTTGGTGGCGAAAATAAATAATCTGGTACGACTTACGTCCGTCCAACGCGTGATGCTTAGAAATAACGTTGCTATTAACAAAAATAAGAGGTAAACTAATAAGGTTGCTTCGTTAATCAAAATATTAGTACTACTAAACTAAGGTCGATTATTAATGAAACTGAAAATGATTGAGCCGTTAATTACGTTACGTCTAGTTAACTGAACCAACGGGAATCATGTATCAGTCATTGGCTTATTGACTTCATGAACTATGATTGACAAAAGAGCCCGACCATATGAGCTGCCAACACACATTTTAAAGCGACAACATTTACATTTTCTTTTTCTATAATTATAAATTAATAAATCGAACATTGTGCCTAAATTATCCGGTATTTCCCGTTGGTTTAAAAACCTCTTCGCGTCTATCATTTGGTTAGTTGAACGGTGGTTTACGCCTCGCATCTTAATATGAAACGTTCTGATTGGCTGTATCTTAATTTTTTTGGGTATTACGTAATAATCTAATTAGATCGAACACAACAACAATATCCATGGGTACAACGAACTGTCGGTTTTCATTATTTTGTTAAGGGAAATTATCTTGCAAGTCAATGCGATTGTATAAACAGGGAAACAATTTAATAATTATGATTTGTGCGCTTTTGGATCTGCAAACGTTTTGATGATTTTGCAATATTAGACCATAAATCTACTTCCAGAATATCTTTAAAACTCCAAGTTCAAAAAAAAAAAAAAAATCTTAAAAACTCTCGAATATTTAAAACGTTAAAACAATTAAAGTTCTTCAGAAATATTTGAGAGACTGAATCTTCATTAAAGCATATATAATAAAACATCGCTTTACATAAAATTTTCAATGTTGTCGGATAGTGCTTTAAGGAATATCTACGCTTTTGAAGAGTTCCCTCATGAGGATCCACATTCCGGAATGCTGTGTAAAGCTGGCCTCCACCCACCGCCACCTCTTCCTCCGCCGTGAATCCGCCTCTGAAATCCGTCTTCACCGTCCTCTCCGGCGACCTATCAGATCGGTCGAAGTAAATCAAGCATTCGTACGGACAAAGTAGTTTACAATTCCTCATAATGATAAAAGGATAAAACAATAACACTAAGATCGTTACGAGAGCATGAACATGCACTTACCGTATCATTAGCCTCATCTTCAGTCGGATCCGAATTCCGAATGACCCGGCCCGTTTCTTGATCCGTCTTCTTCTTGTGTTTCTTCTTCTTCTTCAGCTCAAGCCCTCCTCCTTCTTTCAATAGCTTCCCAAGCTTCACACACTTCTTCGTCGCAAACTCATTCAAAACCTCTGTTATAATAAAATTGCTCAGAGTTTCAATACAAGATTATTTTGTTTTTTATTTTGAAAAGAAAAACAGAGGAAATTTAAAATTAAGTAATAAAACAGAGGAAACTGAATAAACGCATACCTTCGAAGCTCACGAGACGATAAACATGTCCGATGAGTAAAGTGTCGTCAGGACGGAGGAGTTTGAGCTGCTTCAACGGCGATCCTTTCTCGTTCCTCAATGTCGGTGACGTCACCACCACCGCAACGTAATGACCGGGATTGGATCTCATGACGTCACTTGCTGTCACCGACCAGTAAATCCTCTCCACCTTGTTCTCCGCCGGGTGATGGATCAAAACCGTCGCTGCCTCCGCCGCTTGACAATTCCCCATTTTTTTATTTCACCGAAATTTGTTTTTAAAATGTTATGGTTTTTTGGTGGGTTCCTGTCTGAAATTGAAGTATATAAAAAAGCGTTGTGGGGGGGTTTTAATATACCGTGACGTCAGAATTCTTCATCCTTTGGGATTGTCGCTGGAGATCGATAAAATGTTTAAAAGATTAAACACAATTTTTTAAAAAGATGAAGAAGAAAAAGTAAAGAGAGTAAATGAGTAATGTTTGAGGGAAGAAACAGAGAGAGTTTGTAAATCAAAGATGTCGACGGAGATTAAGCAATGAGATGATTAAATAAAGAGGTTGGGGGGTGGTGGAACTATTTATTATATTTTCATTTTTAGTGATAATGACAGATTAATTGATTTTTTATGGGAAATTAATAAATGTTACTAAGGATATTGCATATCGCAACCAATGAGTTGATTAACGATATGTATAATTCTCTTGAATTATTAAGTTGACCAGAGTTTATGGTATCTAATTTAAAACTAAAACAAATTGTAAATTTAATAATGAACAATCTTTTTACCGATGCTATTCAACATTTTGATTTTAGAAAGTATATATTGATGATTTGATAACTAATCAGAAATGTTTTAAATGTGTCAAGTCGATATGTTAAAAAAGGTTTGTTCTTTTATTTTTGTTTTTAAATTATTATTTTGTTTCGTATGGACTGATTGCTGTTTTATGGTTTTAATGTGCGATATGACGCTCCGAATGTGATATCTCTGAGCAACACGCAAACCTAAGTCCATTTTACATGTTTAAATGCAGTTTAAAGCACAAAAAGATTAGGCCTTGCTTGTTTTTCCATACACTATGCTCAAAATGTTCAAATATTGTTTGTTTTAAACACTTTAAAATCATTATTTGCATGATACATCTAAATATAAAATTTAAATCCGAAAATAGTATTTCTCCATAAAATCGTATTTCGCCAAAAACCGTAAAATCGCATTTTTCGCCAAAACCGTAAATCTTATGTTTTTTCGCTAAAACTGTAAAATTACGTTTTTCCGCCAAAACTACAAAATCACGTTTTTCGCCAAAACCGGAAAATCGCATTTTTCCGTCAAAACCACAAAATCATATTTTCCTCCAAAACCATAAAATGTGTTTTCCGCAAAAATCGAAAAATCACGTTTCCCGCCAAAATTGCAAAATTACGTTTTTCCACAAAAACTACAAAATCACGTTTTTGCATAAAAAACTAAAATTGCGCTTTCCGTCAAAAGCGCCAAATCACGTTTTCCCGCAAAACCATAAAATTATTTTTTCCACCCAAAACTACAAAATTACGTTTTCTGCGAAAACTGCAAAATTACGTTTTTTTTACAAAAACCGCAATATCGTGTTTTTTTACCAAATACGCAATATCGCGTTTTTTTCCAAAACCACAAAATCACGTTTTTCGCAAAACCATAAAATTGCGTTTTTCGCCAAAATCGCAAAATCACGTTTTCCCGCAAAACCATAAAATTGCATTTTCCGTCAAAATCGCAAATCGCAAAATCACGTTTTTTCGCAAAACCATAAAATTACATTTTTTGGCCAAAACTGCAAATTTACGTTTTTCCGCCAAAATTGCAAAATCAAATTTTTCCCCAAAACCGTAAAATCGTATTTTTCCAACAAAACCGCAAAATTACGTTTTTTCGCAAAGAAGTTATTGCCAAAATCTAAAAATCATATTTTCGCACAAAACCAAAAAATTGTGTTTCCGCCAAAATCAGAAAATCACGTTTTGCCGCATAATCATGTTTTCCGCTAAAACCGCAAAATGAGTCAATAAGTATAAAATAAGTAAACAATTATGTAAAATAAGTCAACGAAGTGAAAAATAAATCAAGAATTGTAAAGTAAGTCAACACTTCTAAAATAAGTAAACATGAGTAAAATAAGTCAACTTGTCTAAAATAAGTCGATAGTTGTAAAATAAGTCAACAATTGTAGAATAAGTCAACGGTTGTGTAAAATAAGTCAACGATTGTATAAAATTAGTCAACAGTTATAAAATGAATCAACACTTATAAAACAAGTCAACAGTTATAAAATAAATAAACACTTATAAGTCAACTTGTGTAAAACACGACAACAGTTGTGTAAAATAAGTCAAAATGTGTACAATAAATCAACGGTTGTAAAATAAGTTAACTGTTGTGTAAACTTGAAGTTTTCCATCAAAACTTGAAAATCGCGTTTTCACATCAAAATTGTAAAATCGTGTTTTTCTGTCAAATCCGCAAAATAGTATTTTTCCACAAAACCGCAAAATCACATTTTCCGCCCAAAATCGGAAAATCGCATTTTCGTGCAAAAAAGGTAAAATCGCGTATTCCTAACAAAACTGAAAAATTTGCTTTTATGCAAAATCACGTTTTTCGCCAAACTTGAAAATCGTGTTTTCCCGCTAAAATCACAATATCATGTTTTCCCGCCAAAACCGCAAAATCATGTTTTTTCGCAAAACCACAAAATTGCGTTTTATGGCAAAATCGCGGTTTTCCTCCAAAACCGTAAGATCGCGTTTTCAAGCCAAAACAGCTAAATTTCGTTTTCCCTCCAAAACTGCTAAATTTCGTTTTCCCTCCAAAAGTGCTAAATTTCGTTTTTCCGCCAAAACTGGAAAATAACAATTTTTCGGCAAAACTGGAAAATCACGTTTTTTTGCCAAAACTTGAAAATCGCGTTTTCACACCAAAACCGCAAAATCATGTTTTCCACCAAAATCACGAATTTACGTTTTCCGCAATACCATAAATAAGTCAACAGTTGTAAAATAAGTCATATAGTTGTAAAATAAGTCTACGGTTGTGTAAAATAAGTCAACCGTTATAAAATAAGTCAACGGTTGTGTAAAAAAAGTCAACGATTATAAAATAAGTCAACATTTATAAAATAACTCAACACTTATAAAATAAGTCAACACTTATAAAATACGTCAACAAGTGTAAAATAAAGTCAACTTGTGTAATCAGAAAATCACGTTTTTTCGCATAATCGTGTTTTCCGCTAAAACCGCAAAATCAGTCAACAAGTATAATATAAGTATGTAATTTTCCATAAAAACTTAAAAATCGCGTTTTCACATCAAAATTGCAATATCGCGATTTTCTGTCAAATCTGCAAAATAGTATTTTTTCACAAAACCGCAAAATCAGGTTTTCATCCCAAAATCGCAAAATCGCATTTTCGTGCAAAAAACGTAAAATCGCGCTTTCCCAACAAAACTGAAAAATTTGCTTTTATGCAAAATCACGTGTTTTCGCCAAAACTTGAAAATCGTGTTTTCCCGGTAAAATCGCAAAATAATGTTTTTCCACAAAACCGCAAAATCATATTTTTCCACCAAAATCGCGAATTGACGTTTCCGCAATACCATAAATAAGTTAACAGTTGTAAAATAAGTCATACTCTTGTAAAATAAATCAACGATTGTGTAAAATAAGTCAACAGTTATAAAATAAGTCAAGAGTTGTAAAATAAGTCAAAAGTTGTAAAATAAGTCAACAGTTGTGTAAAATAAGTCAACAATTATAAAATAAGTCAAGAGTTATAAAATAAGTCAATAGTCATAAAATAAGACAACACTTGTAAAATAAGTTAACACGTGCAAAATAAAGTCAACATGTGTAATACAAGTCAACATTTGTGTAAAATCAGTTTACATGTGTAAAATAAATCAACGGTTATAAAATAAGTCAACGGTCGTGTAAAAATTTATTTTTCCATAAATACATAAAAATCGCGTTTTCTCGTGAAAACTGTAAACTCACGTTTTCCAACAAAACTGTAAAATCACAATTTCTCACAAAAACTTGAAAATCGTTTTTTTCCCGCCAAAAACGCAAAATCATGTTTTCGTGCCAAAACCACAATAAAATTGCAAAACAATAAAATTGTGTTTCCGCTAAAATCATAAAATCACGTTTTCCCGCATAATCGTATTTTCAGCTAAAACCGCAAAATCAGTCAACAAGTATAAAATAAGTAAACAATTATGTAAAATAAGTCAACGAAGTGAAAAATAAGTCAACAATTGTAAAATAAGTCAAGAATTGTAAAGTAAGTCAACACTTTTAAAATAAGTAAACATGTGTTAAATAAGCCAACTTGTCTAAAATAAGTCAGCAATTGTATAATAAGTCAACGGTTGTGTAAAATAAGTCAACGATTGTATAAAATAAGTTAATAGTTATAAAATGAGTCAACACTTATAAAACAAGTCAATGGTTGTATCAACTTGTGTAAAACACGACAACAGTTGTGTAAAATAAATCAACGGTTGTAAAATAAGTTAACGGTTGTGTAAAATTGTAGTTTTCCATCAAAACATGAAAATCACGTTTCACATCAAAATTGCAAAATCGCGTTTTTCTGTCAATTCCGCAAAATAGTATTTTTCCACAAAACTGTAAAATCACATTTTCCGCCCAAAATCGCAAAATCGCATTTTCGTGCAAAAACGTAAAATCGCATTTTCCCGACAAAACCGCAAAATCATGTTTTTCCGCAAAACCACAACATTGCATTTTATGGAAAAATCGCGGTTTTCCGACAAAACCGTAAAATCGCGTTTTCCCTCTAAAACTCCTAAATTTTGTTTTCCCTCCAAAACTGCAAAATTTCGTTTTTCCGGCAAAAACTGGAAAATCACGTTTTTTCGCAAAAACTTGAAAATTGTGTTTTCTCACCGAAACCGCAAAATCATGTTTTCCACCAAAATCACGAATTCACCTTTTTCCGCAATACCATAAATAAGTCAACATTTTTAAAATAAGTCATATAGTTGTAAAATAAGTCTATGGTTGTGTAAAATAAGTCAATAGTTATAAAATAAATCAACGGTTATAAAATAACTCAGCACTTATAAATAAGTCAACACTTATAAAATACGTCAACAAATGTAAAATAAAGTCAACTTATGTAAAACAAGTCACTAGTTGTGTAAAATAAGTCAACAAGTGTAAAATATATCAAAGGTTCTAAAATAAGTTAATGGTTGAGTAAAATAAGTCAACTGTTATAAAATAAGTCAAGAGTTGTAAAATAAGTAAACATATGTAAAATAAGTCAACGTTTGTGTAAAATAATTCAACAATTGTGTAAAATTCTAGTTTTCCATCAAAACTTGAAAATCATGTTTTCCCGCCAAAACGGCAGAATCATGTTTTCTCGTCAAAACCGCTAAATCCTTTTTTCCGCAAAACCATAAAATTGCGTTTTATGCTCAAATCTTAAAATCGCGGTTTTACGCCAAAACCGTAAAATCTCGTTTTCCCTCCAAAACTGCAAAATTTTGTTTTCCCAATAAAACCCAAGAATCACGTTTTTCGCCAAAACTTGAAAATCGCGTTTCTGCCGAAACCGCAAAATCATGTTTTCGTGCAAACCCATAAAAATGCGGTTTCCGCCAAAATCGCAAAATCAAAGTTTCCAACCAAAACCGTAAAATCGCGTTTTCCCGCCAAAACTGAAAAATTTTGTTTTCCGTCAAAACTGCAAAATCACGTTTCACGTTGCCAAAACATGAAAATCTTGTTTTCTCTCCCAAAGCGCAAAATCGTGTTTTTCGACCAAAATCGTGAATTCGCGTTTTTCCGCAATACCGTAAATAAGTTCACAATTGTAAAATAAGTCATACACTTGTAAAATAAGTCAACAAATTTGTAAAATAAGTCAAAAATTATAAAATAAGTCAACAGTTGTAAAAAAATCATTGCGTTTTCGGTGAAATCCAAAAATAGTATTTTTCCACAAAACCGCAAAATCACGTTTTTCGCCCAAAATCGGATTTCCATTAAAAACCATAAAATCGTGTTTTTTCGAAAAACTAAAAAAATTGTTTTTATAACAAAACTGTAAAATCACGTTTTTCGCCAAAACTTGAAAATCGTTTTTTTCCGCCAAAAATGCATAATCATGTTTCCCCGCCAAAACCACAAAATCATGTTTTCTGCAAAACGATAAAATTACGTTTTACGCCAAAATCGCAAAATTGCGGTTTTTTCTCCAAAACCGTAAAATCGCGTTTTCTCGCCAAAACTTGAAAATTAAGTTTTCCCGCCAAAACCGCAAAATCATGTTTTTCCACCAAAATCACGAATTGACATTTTTCCGCAATACCATAAATAAGTCAACAGTTGTAAAATAAGTCATACTCTTGTAAAATAAGTCAACGATTGTGTAAAATAAGTCAACAGTTATAAAATAAGTCAACAGTTGTAAAATAAGTCAACGTTATAAAATAAGTCAACAGTTATAAAATAAGTCAACAGTTGTAGAATAAATCAACGATTGTGTAAAATAAGTCAACGGTTGTAAAATAAGTCAACATATGTAAAATAAGTCAACATGTGTAAAATAAGTCGATAGTGGTAAAATAAGTCAATAGTTGTAGAATAAGTCAATGGTTGTGTAAAATAAGTCAACGGTTGTGTAAAATAAGCCAATAGTTGTAAAATAAGTCAACACGTGTGAAATAAGTCAACGGTTGTAATATAAGTTAACAGTTGTAAAATAAGTCAACGATTGTTAAATAAGTAAACGGTTGTGTAAAATAAGTCAGCGGTAGTATAAAATAAGTCAATAGTTGTAAAATAAGTCAACACGTGTATAATAAGTCAAGAGTTGTAAACTAAGTAAACATATGTAAATTAGTGTTTTTTCATAAAACCGCAAAATCACGTTTTCCGTCCAAAACCGTAAAATCACGTTTTTCGCTAAATCCGTAAAATCGCGTTTTCCTGCCAAAACTGTAAATTTATGTTTTGCGCCAAAATTGCAAAATTACATTTTTCCGCCAAAATTGCAAAATAGTGTTTTTCCTCTAAAACAACATAATCATGATTTCTCACAAAACCATAAAATTGTGTTTTCCGCCGAAATCACAAAATCATGTTTTTCCGCAAAACCCTAAAATCGTGTTTTTCCGCCAAAACCTCAAAATCGCATTTTTTCGTTAAAACCGCATAATCGTTTTTTCGCCAAAACAAAAAAAAATCTCATTTTCTTGTTAAAATCACAAAACCGCATTTTCCTGGCCAAATCATAAAACCGTATTTTCCCACGAAAATCATAAAATGGTAAAACAGCGTTTTTTCTTAATTTTTTGCTAAAATTTAGATTAAGAAATTATTTTAATTTGTTAATTATTTAATTTCAAATGTAATTTAAATATATTTATTTAAGTATGCTAATTAATTCCTTTTCAAATAAAATGGTGTTATTTTAGTTATTTTCAATTAGTTGCATGTATATGTTATTTCAAAATCAGAAACGAATAAATGTGGATGTAAAAATCAGAATAAAAAACGAACAATATATAAATGTAGCATCTAATACGGCATTTAATGCAACATTCAAATATAGCATCCAACCACAAAAACAAACACGGTCTTAGTATTTACAGAATATACATGTGAACATTAGAAACTCAAATGTCATCAAAATATTTACGTAATAATCATTTATAACAGTCTCTCGTGTTTATTTTTAATCTTGTACCAAATGAAATGGTAAGAAGATGGGTAAGGGTAATCTTCTTTTCTTTTTTTAAAGGAGAAGATGGGAATCTCCTTTTTTATAAAAAAAAAACAAAGGAAGAAGACGGTAATCTTCACTTAAACCGTTCTATTATCTTTTACCATTATATTTTTTTAATTGTAATGCAATATTTAGTTAAATATAATACTGAAAATATTTATGGTACGTGCATGTATATATTTATGAGTATTTTGGACTTCTTACGTTACAGAAAGTACTTACATTAATCCTGAATCAAAGCCAATATTTGCATATATTATTTTTCAACTTACCCAAAAAAATTTTGAATATAGATTTACGATTTATGTAGATAAGAGGAAATGAGAAGAATAAAAATATTACTATAGTAATTGCTGTTCCAAATTTACAAAGGAAGCGTGTTGATTTAGAGTTACACGGTAACAGTAAGTGAGAGAGAGATTTGATGTAGAATGGGACCCATAACGAGTCGAATTAGATGGTTTTGCAACCGTTGGATTCACGTAGTTCTCATTCTAAAGCGTCCGATTATAAAACGTTGTATCTGATACCCTATCATAATGGCAGTACCAAAAGACACTGCAACTCTTTAGTGTCTCTCTATTTCCGATAGATTTGTTCCATTTTTGATTTTTCTAGATAAAATGGTTATTTTTATAATTTTATAATTCCTCTTCGTCTACATTTCGAAGCGCTTAAATTAGTGGTTCATTACCGTCTTGCAAATAAAAATAGAAAAGACATTAACTACCTTTCGAAAAAACAATTAACGCTATCTTTTTCAAAATTCTATTTTTACATTCGATCGGTTAAGCATAACATAAGTATTATTCATCAAAGTGTAATGGAGTATTCTTTTTAACTTGCAAGCGAGGAGTAAATTAGTAAATGAAATCAACCATTGAGTTTTGGACTTTGGATCCATTTGTTTGTCGACTTATATTCAACTCTAGTACCGTCAGCCGTTTGTTTTAATTTTTTTTTTAATCAAGGATAAAGAACACACGTTTTTTCATAAATTTAGTTAATTTTCACTAAACAAGTTGAAATTCACCCGACCAAGAAATTAAATTCGTTACACCAAAACACGCCACCAAAAACCGATGAAGTCTGGTAAGAGAACACACGTAATTAATTATTCTGAATGCGTGTCAAATTTGTGCTGTGTAAATTCGACGCACGCATACATATGTAAGACACTAAGGTGGTGTTATTGAATTTCCTAATTTAAGCTCGTTTATGCTGGGCTTTAAAGCCCATCAAATATCTTCGGGCCAGACTCGAAAAAGAAATTTTAACGTTAAAATATATAACTGGAATAAAAACCTAATTCTTACTACACGGATCCATAGGTGATCTAGTCCAACACTCGTTTTCAAAATCAAAAAAGAAAAAAATCAAAGTCATAGATATCACAAAACGATAATAAACGGGGAAACAAAGATGGATCCTCAGATTTGCATAGCATCTTGTTCGTCTTCTACAGGAGCTTCATCAGTTTTGGTTGGTTCGCTGAACATATACTGACTCTGATACTCGACAAGGTACTGCATCGATCTCCTCACATCCAAGAAAAATCGATAAACCCTCTGGATATCCTCAACCTCCACAACTTTCCCTTTCCGTTTCTGGCAAGACAATGCAGCCGCGGTTATAAGATGAATCGCATACCTTAGAGAAGTATCGCGTCCGATCAATGTCAAAAGCTGTTTCGCCTCTTCATTCATCTCGACATCTTCTTCTTGGCAACGGATCTCTAAGATCTTCCTTATGTCTTCGTCCGTGTAAGGATGAGTAGTGATGATGAGAAGACGGTCAAGGAGATCGATCGGGATCCCGTGCGGTGATTTCTGGTTTGTTCCGCGGATTGTTGTGACTCCTCGGTTTGTTGCCACGACCAGAATTGGTGACATTTCGTTTTCGAGAGCTCGGTTAAGGAATGAGAAGCATTCAATGTCGAGCATGTGGACTTCATCGATGAAGAGAACACCAGGAACTATTTCGGCTTTCCCTTCTTCTCTCCATTCCGCTACTTTTGTGTCGATTTGTTCCCGGACTTCTGATCGGATTTCTCCAGTATCGCCGGTGAAAAGGGCTAGGAACCCTTGTGTCCTGCTCATGAACAAAGAAGAAGGTAAACAAAATTACTTCTTTTTGCTCTACAAATCGATGTTTCAAACCTCAATTTTGCAACCTAAGTTGGTTCTAACAATACCACAAACAGGATGTCTTCGTTATAGTTATAAAAATAAAGAATATAATAAAAATACACACAAAGCTAAAGGCATGTATCGAGAATGAGAATTTCACTGCAAAGAAGTAACCTCAAGTTTGACACATCACATCTAAAATTAGTGAGCCAAATCAACTAAATTCCTAATCATTTAATCACTAAGAAACTTCAACCTACACTGGTCCTGTAAATGCAAAAATCATGAACAGAAATGTCACAATTAAAAAAATGTTCAATTTACCTGCTGTTGATAACATCAATCTCGTGAAGTGTCACACAATGTACAACCTCTTTCCTCTTCTGCAACTCACCTTCAGGACACTGCACAAACTTAGTCTGCGCACCCATAGCATCATAATCCCGAGACCTCGAAAACGATCTTCCAAGATTAGAAATCTTCCCAGTAGCCTTATCAATGGCAATAACATCTCCACTCTGCACTTTCTCCTTGTTCACAGAATCAATCATCTTCGCACCCATATCATACACAGTTTCCATATCCGTCGTCTTCATCGTCATCTTCCCTGACTTGGAAGCAACACCAGAAGAAGCTGGCCTATCAATCTGGACCTCCACGACTTCTCCTTCAAAAAACTCTGTCTCTTCTTTGATCCTAACACCAATGGCTTTACGGAAAGACTGAGTCAAAGCTTCTGTCTTCGACATCTCCAAGGAGAAAATCTCACTTCCTGCAATCATCGCGAAAGGGGTTTCCAAGCCAAGCGATTTCGCCATACCCATCGCAATAGCTGTCTTACCGGTTCCGGGTTGACCCGCGATTAGGATAGCCCGACCCGCGATTTTCCCTTCCCTAATCATCTGAAGGATTACGCCGGCGGCTTTACGCGCCTTCACCTGACCGACCATCCCTTCGGAGACGTCTCGCGGCTCAAGCGCTGAGTCGAGACCCAGTCCTCGGATGTGTGAGTGTGCGCCGATTCGCTCGACTCTGGTCAAGTCTCGGCTCTCCGAAAGCTTTAATTCCGCCATTATTCGCTTATCGTCTTCGGCGATTGAGGCGGAGGAAGAAAGTCTTAAGGTTTTAGGGTTTAGAGAAAGAGTGCAATGGCAGATTCGATGTAATTTTAAGTACTACGGTACTCCGTGGTTAGGGCAAAGTCGGAATTTCACAAAGCTTCGAAATAAGAGTTGCTAATTTAGTAATGTACCCTTGTATTATTGATGAAAATGTAACTAACTCTTACATAAAGATCAGTAGTTTTTTTTAACCCTAATTAAGAAATTTCAGAGGTTGGATCCTGGATTTGAATTGGTTTAGAAGTCCCTTTGGCCAGTTTCTTTGCCTCTCTCCTCTTCTTGACTTTTCTCGTCTTATCATTGCCACCGAAATTCAGTTTCTCTACCAAAATACAAAAAAAGGAGAGTCAAGAAGACGGCTTTGAATATTGGAACTGTACAAGACCAACAAGTGCCACAACTTGAGCTATTAGATATGTATTTAATCAAAGTCAAAACTTTCCAAACTCTTAATCAGTATGTCGTACAGAGATGCCTATGATTCATATAGTTAGATATGTACGAAATGTCAGGTTTCCACAAAAGATTTTTATGGTTGGAAGTTGAAAGTCAAAAACCGTCCGTACCTTCTTTTTCTTGGGCATTTTGTCGAGCAGGTTGTACGCAACTCGCCTCTTGTTCGCCATCACAATCTTCTTCACAATCTTCTTCACCATCTGCGACCCTTGCGTCACGTGTTTGGATCGTTTCTGTCGGAAGTAGAGGTCCGATAACTTTCCTCCGCCGAGCTGCTTCTTCTTTGAGCATCTTCTTCCTTAACCTCTTCCTCTGCGCTCGACCTGGTTTCTCTGCTATCTCCGAACCGTCACCGTTTTCGTTGTCATCATCGTGATTTGATGTATCGATTTTCACATAATCCTCTGAATTCACCAATCCGGGTGTGATTTCAAACCGTGATAACTCCAAATTCAACGAGAAAAACATAAAAGAAAATCAGATGAAATTACATCCATCGTACCTGGGTTTATAAGTGTCACATCGAATGGTTCGTCATCAACAACCTCTGCCTGCAAATTCCGAATTAAAATAATGGCGTAAACATTGCAATTTTGAATAGAGAACAAAACAGATCGCCGCGAATGGAAAAGGAGAAAATACCGGAGACGGAGAAGAGGAAGGAGACGGAGGCGATGAAGGAGGATACAGTGTTTGAAGAAGAGCCTCGTGTAACTTTCGTCGCTGATCTTCTCGCCGTCGCATCTTTGAAGATCGCTCAGCACTCGGCGGCCAAGTCTCCGTCCGATTCCGTTAAGATGTGCAACTTTTCGGTTTTTTCTTTGTTTTCTTTGTTTTCTTTGTTTTCTTTTCTACTCCTAAACTTTAGTGGTATTGGTGTTATCGCCCCGAAACTTTTGTTAATTTTGAGTGATTAGCTAGACACGCAAGACAAAGAGTTATTACGTTGTTGACTTGTGTCGTATACCTAAACTTGTTTCTTCACACGCCTAGGCAAAATAAAATCATCTTTTTTTGTTTGACTCTTTTTTTTTGGATAAGCATATTTCATTTCATGATCTCATCTGTGTCGCAAATAATAATAATGAATCTAGTGTTAGTTGAAATGTAGCTAAAATATCGAAATTGACACAGTGTAATGTTATTGACGGAGTAACTTAAATATTTTTTTTTTGTTTTCCAAGTAATAAGTTAAGTGAAGGATATGATGAATTAAACATAATAAACGAAATGATCCCAAATAGATAGAGTAGACCAAAATTTTAGGAGTATGTGTATTTCGTACTGAAATTTATATACAAACAAAAAATCTATAAGCACAACTGACAATGCACTCAAACAAATTGATACTAACAAGTAACAAGAAGTAGGAAAATAATTAGAAATTTTAAAAGGGTTTTCGTTTTTTTAGTGTTGACGAATAGTAAAAACTCCACAGATTTTCCTTTTTTTAAATTGATCAAATAACAAATCCTCTTCTTCAAACTCATCACAAGACTTCTCTTCATCGATCCTTCCCATCACCACGCAACTATGATTTCTCCTAAGATCTAACGGTCTCATCGCCGGTGTGATTTCTCCGCCGCAACCGCCACGTGAGTAGTCTGAGATAAACCGGCAGCGTTCACGTGTAGCCGTCGTCGTCGTGGACGAATTCAGGGTGAAGCTACGAGGGAGAGTGGTGCTTGGTGCTTCGCATATTTGGAAATTACCGGCCGGTAAACCGAAACCGCCGGAGCCACCACCGCCACTGATGAAACCAGCGGAGCATGACGTCATGCTGCGTATGTAGGCGTCACGTGCCATGACTAAGAAACGAACCGGAGATTTAACCAACCTTGCTAAGTTGCTCTCTTTCTTCATCTCTTTAGCTTTCATGATTTTAGGTGAAATAAAAAATCGAAGATGGAAATGAAGCCAGTTTATATAAGAGAGAAGATGCCGTCCATGGACTTCGTTATAAATGTACCTTTCATTACGGAAATCTAATAATATAAGGGTATATATATAAATGTATCTAGTTGGATGTTTACAGTTTGGTGATACTTATCTTATTTTAAAACAATATAATATGAATCTAATTTACTTTGTATAAGCTAATATGGGTAGAAGTGGCAATCTACGAGCCGGCGTATCTTTTAAACAAATATTTTAATCTAATCAAAATTATTTAAAATTAAAAAAAAAAAATCCAAGCTGGGATTATCCATTCAAGCTTAATTTTGCTGGCGAGATTAATAGTTAGATAACAATTGCCAAGTACTGTTCCATATGTCCTTAAACACGTTATCAGAGAACTAAAAGAATACGTCGAAATTATTATTATTATTAGATGGATTGAGATATGACACCAAATTTCATGTATCTCATTAAAAATAATGAAATACTGAAAACTACGATGGGGAGTGAAAGATTAAGATTGGTTACAGACTTACAGTCGACTTGAATTTAAAACATAGCGATACAAATTTCATTATCAAACTAGTTTGTCAAATAAGTGTTGCTTCAACTGAAGTTTTTAAAAACAAATATTTTACACGGATTCATTATGTAGGCAACTTGAAATGTCAGCAATAAATTTTGTGCTGACACACCATGACTTTAGAAATTTCTATTTATAACCTGCCCCACCACCTATCATAAAATTTTCGAAAGTCAATTGAAAACGTGTACGCATAATATTTTGGAAACAATTTTGAAATTATGATTTTGCATCTTTATAATTTTGTATAACTTGCGCTTAAAAAACCATACAGGTACGAAGGCCCTGTGCAAATATTTGATGTACCATTCAGAAGCCCATTACAGCCCAATAGAAACTTATTGTAAACTTTGTCAGATAATTATTGAAAGGTTTTGTTTTACATTTTAATTTACTTGATAACCACCATATGCATAGCGAAATGATAATTCTTGAACACAAATGCTGGTATGAGTTCTGCAGACAGCAAACACAGTCAAATAGAT
Source organism: Alliaria petiolata (assembly GCA_020283515.1). Taxonomy (NCBI): domain Eukaryota; kingdom Viridiplantae; phylum Streptophyta; class Magnoliopsida; order Brassicales; family Brassicaceae; genus Alliaria; species Alliaria petiolata. Next base: position 27,693,034 of record JAHZTW010000005.1, on the reverse strand, counting down.
ATATAAATTTAAAATCTGTGGCAGCAAGCTGAAATAACGAAGTAGTATATATAATGATCAGTGCCGGTCCAGAGTTTTGAAAGATCACAAGCTAGAGAAAAAAAGAATACCACTGTTTTACAAAAAAATTTTAAAAAAATGGATCATTTTTCTTTATATATTTTTTTTTTATATAAGAACAAGAGCCGTAAATCAAATTAAATTAATTCATTGCACAGCAGGAAATATATGCCGCGATACATGTTAATTGTTATATTCATCCAAAAGGAATTTAGAACAACCCCTACACAGCCTGTACTTATGGTCACTAATTGTGTTTTTATGTCACAATCAATCTCAAATTCACATGGGTTAGTCTTTATGACGAACACGTCACATCGAATTAAACTCTTGCCGGTCCGCTTTAATTTTACTAGTTTGACTGGGAAACTCATTGAAGGACCAAAAAAAAAAAAAAAAGAATTCAATAACATTGAAATCATTGATTGATTGCTTCTTTAGTAGTATTTTTTTATATGTATTATGAAAGTATAATCATATAATAAAATGGATAAGTTAAAAGATGAACCCACTAAAACAACATAGCAATTTTTGAAGTGTAAATTTTGAACTATTTGTTCAGTCAATTTTTTGCATTTCTGGCACGGTACTCAACTCCAACAATACAACACATGCTCTCAGATCTCTGCTGACACTTTCATCAAATTTCGCTTATTTGTAAAATTTATCTTCATTTAGTAAATGTTTATTTTTTATCAAAACATTAATAAAATAATTCAATAAATGTGGGAAGTAAAAAGGACACGCGGGATGATACAAGTGGTGACAGAGCAGTCAAAGGCAAATACTGAGACGGAACCAACCGAGACACGATCGAGGCGTACCGTCAAAGCAACACACACTGTCTTGGTCAAATGTCTAGCTGGAGCTTTTGCATGTCGTGGGCCCCACATACAGGGCTCTTTATTTCTTTTCCCTTTCTTCTTTTAGACTGCTAATTATATTTTTGGCTTTAGGATATTTTTCTACTTTTTTCAATAAATGGGTTATTTCTCTTTTGACAATTATTGATCTGTTTTTAAAAAAATTCATCCATATACTTTTTTTGCAGACAAAAACCTTCACCCTTCTATTAAAAATCGTCTGGTTTTCGAATTTGTTAAGCAAAACATATTTTCAATTTCAATCTTCTTAAATGATAAAAGGGTTATGCTTTGTTTTAAATACTTATTAGCTTCAGTTATTTTATGAAAAAATACATAGAATTCGGAGAAAACTAGCTATGCTTCGTTTTAAAACGGGACTTTTAACTTAATATTTGAGCTTGCACGTGTGGCGCATGGGTCGAGATGAGTCCCTCCCAGTCACATAATCTGTGTGTTTTAGTTTTTCAATTTGTTTCAACCCGAATCTTAAAGAGTGTGAAAGAGAAAAATCTTTGGTCCAAACCAAAAGAAACGTTCCCTTTTTTTGCTCTTTTTTGTTTTTGTTTTTATTTGTCCCTTTGTTTTAATAATTTCCTTCCCACGAAACACCAGAACCATTCTTCTTCTTCTTCCCTTCCATCCTCCTTCCATTTACTTAATTTTCACGAGTTCGTGAATTTCTTCCATTGGGTCTTTTTAGTTTCTCTCAAATTAAGTTCCTTTTTCTCTTCCGAATCTCCAGGGTTTGACTCTCGATTTTGTTTGCCTCTTAGGTGATCCGGTTTCATTTGATTTATCGCTTTAATCTTCTGGAACACTCCAGATTTTGGTAGCAAGTGGGGGGAGCATTTATCATGTATTTATGATCTTCTTGCTGTAATCTTATTATTATGAGAGTTGAATGATTCTTTTTGACCATTCAAAAAGCGAAGCAAAACCAAAAAAGAATAGCATTCGCTTATAAATTATATTTTTGTTGTGGTAAATTTGGTGAATTTGTCGAAAATGCCGATGTTTCAGCCGTCTAAAGGCGGTGGGTTTGATGGGCATGTCTTTGATCTAACCACGGCGGTTAGAGACGGCGTTCTCGGCGGCGGAGATGGGAAAATTGTGGTGGTGGTTGCCGACGAGAAGAAAATGGATTTGAGGAAGATGATTACCGAGCTGGAATTACCCGAAATACCCTCGGTTTTCATCTGTCCAATCTCTCTAGAGCCGATGCAAGATCCAGTGACCTTGTGTACTGGTCAAACCTACGAGAGGTCAAACATTCTCAAATGGTTCAATCTAGGGCACTGCACTTGCCCAACGACGATGCAAGAGCTTTGGGACGATTTGGTCACTCCAAACAAGACTCTCCACCAGTTGATCTACACTTGGTTCTCACAAAAGTACGTTCTGATGAAGAAACGATCCGAGGATGTGCAAGGACGAGCGATTGAGATTCTGGGCACATTGAGAAAGGCTAAAGGGAAAGCCAAGGTTCGTGCTTTGACCGAGCTTAAGCAAGTTGTGATGGCTCACTCGATTGCTAAGAAGACTGTTGTTGATGAAGGTGGAGTCTTTGTGATCTCTTCTCTTTTAACTCCTTTCACTTCTCACGCGGTTGGGTCTGAGGCTATAGCGATTCTGGTTCATCTGGAACTCGATTCTGATTCCAAAGCTGGATTGATGCAACCAGCTCGGGTTTCGTTAGTGGTTGATATGTTGAACGATGGTTCGATCGAAACCAAAATCAATTGCGCTAGATTGATTGGAGGGTTGGTGGAGGAGAAAGGGTTTAGAGCAGAGCTTGTTTCTAGTCACAGTTTGCTTGTTGGGTTGATGAGATTGGTTAAAGATAGGAGACGAAGAAACGGAGTTTCCCCTGCGTTGACGTTGCTCAAATCGATCTCGGTTCATAAACAAGTTAGAAACTTGATGGTCAGCGTTGGAGCGGTTCCTCAATTGGTTGATGTTTTGCCATGTTTGGATCCAGAGTGTTTGGAATCAGCACTTTTCGTGTTGGATTCGTTGTGTTTAGAAGGCGAAGGGAGAATGGCTTTGAAAGATTCGGTTAACACGATTCCTAACACCGTTAGGGTGCTGATGAAAGTATCTGAGAAATGCACAAACTACGCGATTTCGATACTGTGGTCAGTTTGCAAATTAGCTTCAGGGGAATGTTCATCTCTTGCTGTTGAAGTTGGTTTGGCTGCAAAGCTTCTGCTTGTAATCCAGAGTGGATGCGATCCAGCTTTGAAGCAACGGTCCGCTGAGCTATTGAAGCTGTGTAGTCTACATTATTCAGGCACAATGTTTATTTCCAAATGTAAACTCACACGAACAATCCAATAATATAGACTACAGTAAAGTTTGGTTTGAGAATTCTATTTTGCGGAATAAACGCTATGAAGTATATTGTATAAATCTTTTTTGTTGCTTTTGGTTCAATATTCAATGGAAAATAGTAATTGAAGAGATGAATCATTTTTTGGAGAACTATTGGTCTACGAATCATTCTCTTGGTATATGAATTTGACAGTCTTGCCCTTATGTTCTTTAACAAAGATATGTAAGAAATATCAAATCTTGATTGAAGATTAAATGCTTATTGTACGCTGAAGAACAGTAGGATTTGAAATCTGAAGATGGGTCTTCGATATGTGGACGGGATCAAAAGTCTTTTCTTAACATGCATTGGTCTGATTTCTTTCCCCGTGTGAATGTACGATTGAAAAGAAAGGGATGATTTGACAAGTGAATCTTTTTTAACTGTTAACTGTTTGTTTGTCCAATAAGACACGTTTATCTCTTGACTGTTTGGGTTTTTATCTAATTGGATCTGAGACTGAACTTATCTCCATGAACATTATTGTATATCAACAAGTGATGTCACATTGTCACTGATGTGAAAGCTCTTGTCTGGAGATAAAACAGTTACCAATAATGGAAAAAGGATTATCTGAAAATCAGCCTTAAGTAGACTATATGGGCTTTAATGTTGGCCCAGTAATATTCGGCGGTCAATAAAATACAAAGTCGTTCACTTTAAATTCGAACTGCTATAAAACGACATCGTGTTAAGTTGGTTTAATATATAATTAAGAATTTAAGATTGATTAAGACGGAGGTATCATTGTGTGTGTGTGACTGTCAAGGTTGCTTGCTTGGAGTTGTAAAGATCACGATCGCAACTTGTGTGACAGAGATCCAGATAGATATGGCCTGGTTAGCAAGATCCATTGCGAACTCACTCAAGCTCGATGAGGACGATGAAGATGATGAAAAGCGACGGTCTGGTGATGAGTCCGTCCCAAATCAATCGCCGTCGCTATCGGTGTCGGAGTTACAGTCTCCTCGAGGCGTTAAGGAAGACATCTCCGAACTTACCAAGACCTTGAGAAGCCAATTCTGGGGCGTAGCTTCGTTCCTCTCGCAACCGTCTTCTTCTCCGGATCTTCAGGAGGGAAATCAGAGTCATGCGGAGGAAGGTGACGACGAGGATCTGATTGCTGGGATTAGGAACGATTTCGCGGAGATTGGCGGGAGATTCAGGACGGGGATTTCGAAGCTCTCTGAGAACTTACCGGTGTCTGATTTCACAAAGATCGCTTCTAATTTCTTACAATTGGGTTCAGAAGGAGTAGATCCGAAGGACTACGATGTTGGAGACGTAGTCGGAGTTACAGAGGAATTAGTTGCTTTTGTGAGGGATCTTGCCAAGCATCCTGAGACTTGGTTGGATTTTCCTTTACCTGATGATGAGGATGATACCTTTGATGGTAAGTTTCCTTCAGGTCTTCCTTGGATTTGTGATATTGTAATCTGAAACTTTTTTCCGTCTTAGAGATTTATCCTATTTGTGCTTAGAAAAGCTTGCTCTATCACTCTAGGGTAGTTCGCTGAAGATCATTTTGGTTTTTAGTTATATCCAAGCTTGTTCTGAGCAAATCAATCTAACAATACTGAACTTCGAGCTTTACCTGATGATCTCTTAATTGGTCTTTGTGGTTTAATTTGTTTCTGTTTTCGAATGAATTTGATGCTAAGTCTCTTTTTCCAACTCAATTTTCAGACTTTGAATTGACGGATGATCAACACGAGCACGCTCTGGCCGTGGAAAGGCTTGCACCGAGCCTGGCTTCTTTGAGGATTGAGCTTTGCCCAGAGTATATGAGTGAGAATTGCTTCTGGAGAATTTACTTTGTACTTGTGCATCCTAAACTCGGTGAACACGATGCCTTGCTTCTGTCCACTCCTCAGGTAATTTGGGTTCTCAACTCCATCGCTGACCAATGTTTGTCTGTTTCGTCGATCTCAAGTTTATGGCTTTTCACATTGTATACAAATGTTTTCAACCTAATCCTTTCTGGTTGATGCATATCATACCCTCTAAGAAAGTATAACGGGCAATCCATTTTTGTGTCAAAAACCTCATTTAGTAAGTAGTAACATGTCAGGTTTCTTGGGATGTAAAGTTAGCTATTCTATATATTGTGTCACTAACTTTTTTGCGTTTGCATAAAGGTACTCGAAGCAAGAGCAGTGTTATCCCACGAGTTGCAGAGAAGAAACAAAGCACCGGTAGAAGCAGAGAGTTCTGAAGCTAATACTGCAATGGTTGAACCTCTTGCTGTGGCTTATAACCCTTCACCGGAATCATTAACTGTCAAAACCGTAATTCCAAACGAGTCACCCGACTTTGAAACAGACGAGCACCCAATCGAGAGCAAGGAGATACATGTCGTCGACAAATCTGTCGTTGAAGAAAGAAACACCGCATCAGCTGCTTCTTCTTCTTCATCTAGATTTATCAATGTGCAAGTCGAGGAAAACGACGCAGATGATTGGTTGAACGACGAAGAGACTTCAGAATCTGTTAGCGGAATGGAAGGAGGAGGAACTACCAAACATCCTCTTGGTGAAGATGAAGAAGATGTATCATTCAGTGATCTAGAAGAAGATGACGAGGAAGGAGATGTCCCGGTGAGTTACAAGAAAGTTACTAACTCTGGTTCACCAGACTGGGTTCGGCTAAAAGACTCCAAAAAGGGTCAGGTCAAAGAGGAGAGCAAAGAATCAAACGACTGGCTTGATGTTGATGAAATGTGATATTAAGTGACCTCTTATGTTCTTTTGGTAATATAAACATTCAATCTCTATACGCCTCCCAGAGATATGATCCTACTATCCCTACCGTTAAAATTTGTTGTGAATAGTTTTACTTTTATATATACGGTTTAATCAAACCCATGTGAGGGCTTTATTAGAAAGTGCAATGTTTGTATATAAGGCAGAATTGGTATTATAATTATGATTATAACTGTAACTAAATTAACTTGCAAAGTAACGAGAAATTGATCTTTATATTTCGAACCATAGTAACCCAAAAGTTTGAATGCAAAAACAAGTGACAAATGCTTCCAAGTATCGGGGACAAAACCGGGTCTCTCTTGTCAGGATTCTCTCGAGACAGCTCAAGACATCGTAAAAAGCTTGTGTAAGTTAATACCACATCGTTTTTGCGTCGATAACTCACTTTAAGTTTCTTCTACTTAGTACCTCTCGAACTTACTTTTACCGCCGGCTCTACCGCCACGAGCTCTGTTAAACTTATTAACCGGTTCTCTCTTGCTCCTGTACCCGCCGCCGCCTTCTCCTCTCTGATCTATCTTCAGAGCTACTTTGGGTGGTGATGAGAAACCGAACGAAGCCGCAATCTCCTGCAGAAAAACAAAGATTTCCGGTTTACCCAAAATCGCAACAACGTCTAGATCATATTGCAGAAATCAGAAAAAGCCGGTTTTCTATTTTGTATTTGCGATTATACGACATAGATTTGGCTACCTTGAGATCGAGTCGGTGAACATTAAAGACATCTTTCATAGAGTGAGAATCATATCCTGAAATGTAAGTCTTGTATGCTTCTTTTGCTGACTGGCTCAATGCAGAGTTTTCAGACATCATCTTCTCCTGCAATTTTTTTTTTTTTAAAAACAACATTTAAATAAATCTCTATGGTTTTTTAACTCTTAAAACGTATAAAAGAGTGGACAAAAAGTTTGAGAGAGAGAGCAAAATGTGTTACCAGAAAAGACTGCACATTAAGCAACTTCCCTTCCTCAAAATCATGTTGTTGAACAGGTATTTTCGCCGCCTGCATTAGTCAATCGAAAACAATATAATAGTCCGCACGACAATGTCACATAACATTCCATTTGATGAAATTTATTACCTTGAGGTACTGAATAAACTGCAACTCATCTGGAGTTAGAACAAGCAGAGCCTTTCCTTTCGCTCCTTCTCCACGAGCTGTTCTACCTACTCTATGAATATATTCCTAAATAATAATAAAAAAGTAAAATCAAGATATTGAGTGATTTCTTTACCATCATTCTCACACGCATTTGCCCTAAAACTAGAAACTACACAGGTAACATACCGTAGGATCATCTGGAGGATCATACTGCACAATCCAGTCCTAAAAAAAGGCAGACGAGATTAGATTAAGGTCCAGCCAATTCAGATTATTTCAACATTAAAATGGTTACGGAAGCATACCACATGAGGAATATCAAGACCTCGGGCAGCGACATTAGTACACAACAAGATACCAGTTTCCGCCTTTATGAACTGGAAAAATGTTGCAGTCCTTTTGCTCTGATCTATACCTCTACGAATTTCAAGGCAATCTATTTTGATGTATCGAAAGAGTTCGGCGTGAAACTTTGTCGATTTGCACGTGGAGAAAAACACCATGATTTTCTTTTTCCCATGAAATCTCTTCAAGAAAGTGAGCAAGAAAATTAACCGCTTCGCACTTGGCACGATGCAATAACCTTGCTCCAAGCCTTCATTTGTAACCTAAAGATTCCAGTTTCCACAAAAAATGAAAAAGACATGTCTCGAGGATCGAAGTAAAATGTAAAGAAAATTGTGATAATCGATACCTCTTTTCGCCCTTCATCGACATCAATATAAACAGGTGACGAAAGTGACACCCGAGCAAGATCCTCAACCTGTTGGTTTAGCCGAATGCAACCAATCTTAATAAACGGATACTAATAAAGATATAAGTGACGGGACTATACTGATTGGTAAACAAACCTTGGAAGTCTGTGTTGCGGAAAACAGTGACGTCTGCCTTGTCTGCAGCAACAAAAGAAAAGACGTTTCGCCATTATCAACAACACGTCGACATGAGAAGAAAATCTACGTCTCTATGATTCAGGTTAAACTTGAGATAATGTCTACGTATGCAAGCCCCGAGAATACCTTTGGTAGAAGCTTAATGATCTTCTTCATGTCTTCTTCGAAGTTCTGTTCCAGTATCCTATCAGCCTCATCCATTACAAGAAACTGCAATTTTAACACATAATAAGAGTCTATGCATTACCTCAAACCATGACAATACCAATAGTACCCAAAAATTGAAATGAGAATTTGAGTATACCTTCAAGTTCTTGAATACAAATCCATTTGTATTTTCAAGGTGGTCGAGAAGTCTTCCAGGGGTTGCTACTAACAAATTAACACCTTTCACAAGAATTTCAGCTTCTTTCTTTCTGTTCTCACCCCCAATAACCTTTCCCACAGTCTGCGAATGATACTTGAGAAGTTCTTTCGCCACTCCATATGACTGAAATATTAATGACATACTTAATAAAAAGCACAAAGCACGATGCTAAGGTTTTAAGTATTAACAAAGAGTATGGACCTGAATGGCAAGCTCTCTTGTTGGGCAAATAACGATAACACCGGTTCCGTTGCGAGGAGTAAACCGGACATGGTATAGAAGCTCTGCAGCCGGTATAAGGAAGGCTAAGGTTTTTCCAGAACCGGTCCTGGCAGCTCCAAGTACATCTTTTCCCATCACCAATGGTGGAATTGCTTTAGCTTGTATCTGCAAAGACGACAATTTAGAAGTGAGGTACAATAAAAGGTTGAATTTTTGCTCTACAAATGACATCATATTCGATTCCAATTATTTACCTGAGTCATGCGTGAAAATCCCATCTCCTTGATAGATTTATAAGTGTTATCAGATAATCCCAATGACTCAAACGTCTCGCAAGTCATTATACCACTGCCACCTGTTTCCTCCATTTTGTCTCCTTGCTTTTCTTCTTCTTCTTCGCCATCGTCTTGTTCTTCGAACTTCACTTCCTCATCCTTCTTCTTTTTCTTCTTCTTCTTCTTCGGTTCTTCATCACTTATCGCTGTTATTGTTTCGCTCTCTTCATCCTCCATCGCTTGCTGTTTTAGTTTCTTCGCTTCGTCTCTGTCTCTTTTCTTACTCTTCTTCTTCCTTTTCATCTCCTCCTTTTCGGATGAATGCTGCTCCAAATCCAAATTCGCCATGGTTGCTTATTCGCTGCCCAATCCACTACTCTTCTCGGATTTAGAAATCCAAATTCGTCAGCTACTTATGCAAATTAGGGCTTCTCTCCCACTCCTGCTCAGAAAGCCAAATCCTTCGAGTTAAACAAAAAATAGTTAAACCTCTTCTTCTAAATCGAAATCGAGTGCGACGAAAGAAGCTTATTAGGGTTTTTAAAGGTTATATTTTTCAATAATATAGTTTCCCGTTATGCCCTTGGTAAGTTTTGTTAATTACTGTAAAGTAATTAAACCAAACCGAAATATTGATCTGAATTCTGAAAGCATACGGTTCTATTCGAGTTACTGGAGTTAACATTTTCAAATATCTAAAATATCTCAAGAGAACGGGAGAGATTATTTTCGTTTTCCCTTAACATGTTGAAAATTTAATATTGGAATAGACATTTCAACTATCATATTCGAGAGTTTCCACTTTTATATATTGAATATATTCAATTCGAACTGAAAAAACCATATAAAAAAAACGATGAAATTGTAATTTGGTTGAATAAATTCATTTCATAAACTTGTACTAAGAACAAAATCCAAGTGTGACAGTTTTGGTTGAATAAATCCACTTCATTATCTCACATTTAAATCCAATCATTTAAATTTCTATCTCATTTTGTAAATAGCCCTAGTTAATCTAATATTTACGACGATAATCACGAGAACGACCGCCAAAAAAGAAAGAAAAAACGTCTACTCTAAATCAACAAGACGCTTCACAACGATCTTATCGACGTCGATAATCTTTCTAACTTGGACCAAAACAATCTCCCAATAGACAACTTAGCTTTGTCTTGCTCCGATGTATCACTCGACGAACCCAACCTAGTCGACACCATCCCAACCGCCTTAACCGCCGACACAACAGCTCCACCCAGTTCTCGTACAACCGCTTTAACCGCGTTCGAATCCGTCTCACCACCATTCACATCCGTAACATAAAACGAACCAACCGCAGTCTCACCTTGCGTACTCATCTCAGCTCTCGTTATCGACAAACCGTTTTCTCTCACAGCTCTCGTCACATCCGACAACAAACCCATCTTGTTCATTGTCCGAACCTCAAGTTTGAAACCGCGTGAAGCGCGTCTCGAGATCGCAGCAACCAAACAATGCCTTAGACTATCTCTTTGCACTTCCGTCTCCAACGTGCACCCGTTCTTCTTCCTTATGAAATATTCTTGCTCCGCCGTTGAGCCTATAGCTCCGGCGACGGCGTGAAACACAACGAATTGTAACTCTTTCAGAGCACATACCGTGTCGAACAATAGTTTTGGTCTGTCTCTACACTTAACGTTCACCATTGAATAACCATTACAAGCTTCGATCGCCACGTGTATCCTCTCGCATCTTCCCCTCCACAACGCATCACACCTGTGTTACATGTAAATGTAATGTGGCATATAAATTGAACCGGAACCGAATCTCCTAATAACCCAACCACTATCTACTGTAAATTGATGATTATAAAAGTCAGACTGAACCAAAAGTCGGACTTACAGACGCAGGATTAATAGGGCCGGTATAAGGAGATGGACATTTTGATGTAGGGTTCAAATTAAATAGAGAGTTTATTGTTATAATAGAAAACGCAAACACACCTGTCCCCACTGAAGCAGCCGCAGCCAAAGCAATTCTCGCAGTCTCCTTCGGCGTACATTAGCTCGTGAAGCCGCCGCTCAGTGTGGGCCCACCCGACCGGAGGCCCTTTAGCCTCGACCACACTCACGACGACACGAGGCTCACTGCCGACTCCGTGATGGGCCTCCATGACAATATCGAGGTTATCCTTCACCTGGGCCTTTCTCATAGGGTCGATAATGGGCCCACCGTTAAACCCGTCTTCTAGATAAATCACCATCGCCGCTCGCTCGTGGTGGGTCCACGCAACAGCTGCAGTCACGTGACATCCAATGTCAGAAAGTACGGCGGAGATCTCGGACAGTAGACCCGGTCTGTCCATTCCGGTTATCTCAAACGCCGTGTGCTCTGTTGACACGTGGCGCTGCTGCACTTCTCGTTTTAGATTACTCTGCATCTCTTTTGTTATACCTCCCGTTCTACTAGAACATATTGCCTGATTTTTTATATTTTAAAGAATTATACAAAAATGAGAATAATGAATTCGGTAATTCTTTTAATATATAAATTTTTTTTGTCACCTGTTGAATGTAGAGAATAAGGCTTCGGTCGGTGAGCTTATTCCCAAGTTGGTCCGTCACGTGAAACACTAACAAAGATCAATATTTCAGATGTCATGACACATATTTGGCCCACCGTCACTACAAGAAAACATCCGATTTGCGACGGACAAAACCGTCGCAAGTCCGTCGCAAATCACCTTTAGCGACGGAAGCAAAATTGTCGCAATTCGTTAGCCGCAAATGAATATCCGTCGCAAAACCGTCGTAAAATTTGCGACGGAACGAAATATATCGCAAATCCGTCGCAAATTTGCGACGGAAATAAAATGTTGTAAATACGTCGCAAGTTTAGTTCCGTCGCAAACCCATCGCAAGATGGGAACATTTGCGACGGATGTTATGAGTTCCGTCGCAAATTCGTCGCAACTTATTGCGACGGATTTGCGACGAACCTCAAAACGTTCGTCGCAATTCCGTCGCAAATTAATTAATTTTTTATAAAAAAAAATCCCGAAAATTATATTTAATAAATAAATAAATAAATAATATTAACAAAAATATTTCTAAATCTAACAAAACACACTAATGTAATTACTTTTTTAAATTATAGCAATTTAACAATTTGAAAGTATAAAAAATCAATTATAAATCTAATAATTTCTAAATCTAACAAATTCCAAACCTAAATCTAACTAATTCAAAACCTAAATCTAACAATTCCTAATTCTAACAAAATTCCAAACTTAAATCTAAGAATTCATAAATCTAATAATTTCTAAATAACAAATTCCAAACCTAAATCTAACAAATTCCAAACCTAAATCTAACAAATCCTAAATCTAAATATTCCTAAATCTAACAAAACTCCAATCCTAAATCTAAGAATTCATAAATCTAAAAAAATTCAAATCCTATATCTTACAAAATACAAATACTAACAATTTTCAAATCTAACAAATTATAAAAGCTAAATTCAACAAATTATAAATCTAACTAAATATAAATCCTAAATCTAACACTTTACAAATCTCAAATCCTAAAATAAAACAAATCTAACTAATTAATCTAACAAATCTAAATCTAAAAAAGAAAAAGAAAGCTAACCTTGTTAAGAGAGAGGGAGAGAAAGAGAGAGGGAGAGAAAGAGAGAGAGAGAGAAGAGAGGCTTAAGAAAAATGGAAGAGAGAGAGAGATAGACTTGTTAAGAGAAGGAAAAGAGAAGAAAAAAGAGGTAAGGATCGAGAGAGGAAGAGAAGAAAAGAAGGAGAATCAATTTAATAACAGATATTGCGACGGATTTGCGACAGATCCGTCGCAAATCCGTCGCAATATGGGCGGCCCAAAAAATTACGCGCGAACTCATCGAATTTTTAAATAATTCAAATTATTTCGACCAAAATTTCAAAAATTTTCATTTTGCGAGGGATTTGCGACGGACTTGCGACAACCCCTCGCAAATCCGTCGCAAATGTTATATATTTAAAATCTTGTTAAATTTGGTTATGTAAATGTTTTTTTTATCATATTAGATAGTTAAAAAACATTTATGATAGTATAAGATTGTAATAAATCTTAATTTATGCAAAAGTTTACGAATTCTTCTTGTCTAAAGTGAGTTTTATAAATCTCTTATACTTATGAATAAACATTAACTCCTTCTATTCCTCTATATGAAATTTGATTTCATGAAAAGTTTATAAATTCTTTTTTTTTCTTATAATTTGTATATAAACTTAAAATTCATGTAATATTTGCATTTAACTTATATAACTTACTTTACAAATAAAATACCAATTTAGGGTATATGATTTGGAAAATATTCGTCGTTTGCGACGGATTTGCGACGGGCCGTCGCAAGTCCGTCGCAAATATATAAGATTTGCGACAGCGTTGCGACGACCCGTCGCAAATCCGTCGCAAATCTTATATATTTAAAATCTTATTAAATTTGGTTATGTAAATGTTTTTTTATCATATTAAAAAGTTAAAAAACATTTATGATAGTATAAGATTGTAATAAATCTTAATTTATGCAAAAGTTTACAAATTCTTCTTTTCCAAAGTGAGTTTTATAAAACTCTTATACTTATGAATAAACATTAACTCCTTCTATTCCTCTATGAAATTTGATTTCATAAAAAGTTTATAAATTCTTCTTTTTTCTTATAATTTGTATATAAATTTAAAATTCATGTAATATTTGTATTTAACTTATATGACTTAGTTTACAAAGAAAACTAAGTCATATGGTTTGGAAAATATTTCTTCGTTTGCGACGGACTTGCGACGAATCTTATATATTTAAAATCTTATTAAATTTGGTTATGTAAATTTTTTTTATCATATTAGAAAAGTTAAAAAATATTTATGATAGTATAAAATTGTAATAAATTTTACTTTATGCAAAAGTTTACAAATTCTTCTTGTCAAATGTGAGTTTTATAAAACTCTTATACTTATGAATAAACATTAACTCCTTCTACTCCTCTATATGAAATGACTTCATGAAAAGTTTATAAATACTACTTTTTCTTATAATTTGTATATAAACTTAGAAATTCATGTAATATTTGCATTAAACTTACAAAGCATATCCCAATTTAGGGTATATGGTTTTGCAAATATTCGTGGTTTGCGATAGATTTGCGACGGACTTGCGACTGTACGGCATGCCATTGCAAATATGTCGCAAAACTGTCGCAATTTGCGACGCGTTTGCGACGACCATTCTCGTCGCATATTTGCGACGGATTTGCGACGATATTTATATATTGTCGCAATGTCGCCGTAATTGCGTCGCAAATTTGCGACGGATATTGGACGTCGCAAATTTCCATCGCAAATTGAGTGTTTTCTTGTAGTGCGTGATGACATGTGATGATGAAGATCATGACTTACCATCCATGAACCATTCACCATCGGATGAGATGTAAGATTTTGAGATAACGAGATCGAGATCGGCCAAAACTTGAACCATGTCCAGTAATATCCCGTACTTATTCGCGCTATCTACCTATTTATATACCAAATACATGATTAAATTAGTTTCTCACAAAAAAACATGTTTAATTCAGATTTAGGACTATTAAATCACTAATTGTGAGCTTTATGACTAATAAGCACGACAAAGAAAATTATCAAGAGCTTTTAAATACCTTAACAAGTGTACACTCTGGGTCTGAGTCGTTGTCTACACAAACCCTAATTAGCGCGTGCAAAACCAGAACCACATTAATATTATCAGAATAGTTAATTAAAATCGATGAAATTTTTTTACTTGTTAGCAAAGTACGAACCTGGGAGGATTGATTCTCTCGACGAGTGATTCTATCTCGGAATCAACCCGAGGCTGATAAGCTATTTCCATCATCTTGTTATTTACCGCGAATATAATTTAGTTAGCTCTCAAAATTTAAACCTGATATATAAACAAATCCATAAATCTGTTTTTTTAGTCGAGGAAGACGAAGAGGAGCAATGTATTTTTTTTTTTTTTTTTTTATGTAATAGCAATTGTATAATTAATTCCACGAAGTAAACGGTGTTTAAAATATAATTAAAAAGAAATACAAAAGGTTTAATGAATATGTTAAAGTTTAGATAAATAAGAAGCAGTCGATATCTTTGGTTCGGATTTCAGAAGCAAATCTAAATCCTTTTAATTCACGTTGAAATTAATTAAAAAATCAGCGACATATTGCTCAAGATATTTCAAGTTAAGCTTATGCTCTGTTTAAAATCCCCTTCTGTATCAAAATTCATCCTTGAAAATTCTCGAAAATTCTGGGTTTTTGCTGGATATAATAAATACGAACTTAAGTAAAATTTGTTCGTATTGTTTTTTAAGAAATACAAACAAAGATTAACTCGCATTGGAAAAAAAAATCTTCGATTACGAACAGAGCAAATAAAAAGCAGAAGACGAACCCAATATTGCCCTCAAGATAGAAAAATAGAGATTCGATCTTACGAATCCGTATATGAGAATCTGAATCCGAGTCGTCTTGAAAAACCCTAAAAGAGTTTTTTTTTTTCCCAAGAATTTCAAGACGAAAACGAAAAAGAAAATGAAGGGAGAAAGATATACCTGAGTTGAGATTCGAATTCAATAGAGAGACTAATGGAAGAAGAAGAAAGAAGAATCCTAAAAATGGAGAGATTCTATGGAAGAAAATATTGAAAATTTATTTTTGCTATAAAAGAGGAGAAACTATGTTGGTGGACGAGAAAGCGAGAAATGAAACACAAGTGAAATCGTATCTATTATTCTATTTATTAAAATCTATATATACAACAACACATACATCATACATTTTTTTGGTAGTCAAATGCATCCCATCTGCTATTTTGGAAATTTTGATTAGTATCTGAAAAACGTTAAATGTTATGAAATTTTAATACTCCCTCTGTTTTATAAAGAGTGACATTCTACTCTTTTTTACACATATTAAGAAAACTAATAAAAATTCTATTCTACTCCTTATTAATACACTAAACACATTTCTCTTTCTAATTAATACATTAATATTACAAAGTCAAAACTGAATTTTTGTTTTAAAAATTACATTGAAAATACAAAATGAACATTTTTTGTGAAACGGAAGGAGTAGTAAAAATAATTATGACTAATAAAAACTATGACAAATTCACTGGAAATACAGATATTTTGTGATATTTAACGGAAAAAGAAAATACAGAAGACGGTCGGTTCTCCGAACCCTAAGGATCTTGGATTTGCTCGAAGCGAAATTCGGAATACCACGTTTGCATAAAATTCATAAAAAATTAAATTATTTGAAGAGAAAATCAAACGTGTAATTTTGCAAGATGATGTGTTATAGCCGGTAAACATAAGATATGCCACGTGTAACGTTTAAATCCACGTGGCAATACGGGTGGACGCCGAGAGCCGCGACGGCTTGCCTTTTCGGAATTGCTGTCCACGTGTCTAGCTTCCATTTTAGGTGAATTTCTTGAATTTCGTCTACAATAATTAGTACTGCTACAATCATTTGTTTTGTTGGGTAGAAGAGTTTAACTATAAAGTCTTTCCTTTATTGTGGGGGGGGGGGTTCAAAATCTGTTAGTTACATTCGTTGTTATACCATTTTTTAACACTTTTTATTAAATTAATTATAACGTCGGTTAGTTATACCATTATTAACACATACTACAGCTTTCTAAATTAAAAATATACCTTTATCACAACGGAGGATATATCTGGAGCACGACGAGAGAGAGAAGAGAAAGCAATCTGTTCTGTTAACGGCATTTGATGTCATTCCAAACTCTTATCAACTTGATAAGAGTTTGTTTGATCCATCATTCGAAACTGAAAAAACGCCAATCGAAAAGTTGCTTTGATTTTCATTGAAATCCGGGAAAGTGGAGACCGTAGAATTTTGCTGAAATCGATGATGATGATGGTGAAACGATTTGATGTTAAAAAAGGCTTTTCTTCGGTTTAGTATTGTCGTCAGCAAACTGTAATTTAATGGGTCAAAAAGGGTTTTTGACTTTGTCTTGAGGTGAAAGGAAACAAAAAATGGTGCTTCTAGGGTTTTGTCATTCTCCTTCAATTTGCAAAACTTGATATGCAAGGCACTTACATTATTACAACACTTTCTGGCTTTTGTATCGCCTCCTACAGTAAACAAATGCTTCCTTGTAGAACTGCAAACATTTATCGAAGCTCTTTAGTTATGGTCCGTGATTTACATAACTCTGGTCACAAACCCAAAATGTCTAGGGAGATGATGATTAAGGCTTATAATCTGAGCTCTTTTCAACGGCTTCTTCTGCAGCAGCTTCTCCTTCGAGCTTCTTCTTCCAGTATTGATCAAGGGGAGGCCCGAAAATCGCTTTACCTGAAACGACACCGATCCTGCAGACGAATCCAAAACAAAACCTTTTTAGATAGCTACAGAATCAAAAAAATAATGGATAACGAAGCAGTGATCCAGAATCAGTCGTTTTGTTGTTCAAGTTAACAAATTTCAGGAGATTTAACATTTTGGGCTTTACCTCAGAATTACACGAATCCTGATCTGAGATGCTAAAATGATGATCTTTTTGTATCAGTTTTCAGAAATTGAAGTCCAATTATTCAAAATTCATCTCCAATTTCTACATCAGTGGAAGCTTACAATGTTCAGATCGTTTCCTAAGGATTTCAAGGAACCATTCAACGAATCTAACTTATCATTCAAATTTGAAAACTTCTAGTAATCATCTGCAAACCCGACATGCAAAAATCTACCAGATCTTCCTGAATAACCGTAATCTAAAGGAATAATACGAAGAATCATATCAATCAAGAGTTAGATTTCGCCGAGGAGACGAATGAGGATGAAAAGAGCACTTACACAACAGCTCCAATCACCATCGGAAGAGACAAAAACCTGTTCCTCCGAAACATTGTTTCAGATCGAAATCGGTCTCCGCCGCTCGAACAAATCTCCGGTCGCCGTCGCTCGACCTGTTTTTTTTTTTTTTTTTGCCTTAAAAGCCTTAGGGTTTCAGGTTAAAGTTTATCCATCACGTGCTAACTTCAAAATGGGCTTGACTTAAACTTTATAGAATCAAACATTTCGGCCCATTAAGAAGCTTTTTGTTTGATTCTTCTTTGTCAACGCCTTATACACGAGGAAAGAAAAGAGAAGAAGACAAAGGGACCATAAATAAATGTCACCGACTCTTCTTCTTTCTTCTCCATATGTCTTTTTCTTTTTCAATTTAGAAACTGGTAAGATTGATTTTGACCCTTTCCAAAAATCAAATTTTGAAACTCAAGAAGTTCTTCAATCTATTTAATTATTTATAATCAAATTTTGAAAAAATTGTAAAACCACGTGATGTGTCATTGACCTAAGCTTATTGATGATAAGTTTGTGGTTATATTTCTAACATCCACACAATAATCTCAAAGTATTTATGTCTACATATATGTAGTCGATATAAATGTGTCATTAATTATTTGATAGGTGAATGCTTTTATTATCTTTAATGGGTGTGTAAGGTATGAAAAACTGGTGGTGCTATCAAAACTCAAAAGTAAGGATTTAATTTTCAAGAGAAAGTCAGCTGCTTTCATTCAAGATAACAACAAAATGTAATGAAGATGAGATCAACTAGGTCGTGTGGTTGCAAGCTTGCGATATGACTCTAACCGAGTGTCAAATCTTATTATGATCGAAGAAGAAAACACGCTACTAGTAATTAACTTTCACTATAATCAATATTTTCCATTATATTCAACTTTAAGTGCCAACGATAAGTACAAATATGAAGTAGTTTGATTAATAATAAAGAAAGTACAACGACACAATATATATATCATTTACCAAATTATTCCAATGATTATATAAGCTAATTGATCATTTAGGGATTGTGGTTTTGGGTGTAGATGTAATCAGTGTGAGCAACTAAAGTTCTTCGTATCAAGAAGCATTCTTCTTCTCCAACACCTTCGCAGTTTTCCTCTCCTTGCTCTAATTTCTGCGCATAACAACAATTATACGCACGTGACTAAATTGTTCATCTCGATCATAATTATTATTTCACTATATGTACATATATATATATATATGATATTTGAACAACAAGAAAAGTGAGGTTGAGAGACCTCGACGGAGATTTCTCCCGGATAAACGGAGGTTGGAACGGGCCGGGCTGAAGCGTAGTATGTTAGCATGGAACAGAGGAGGAGAGAAAGGATGAAGAAGAAAGTTGTGAACTTAGCCATTTATTTATGATATGGCTGAGTACTATATAGAATTCTTGTTATAAATATAAAATATATCGAGAGAGAGGTATTGAGTTAAGATGCAGAGGAAGATATATGAGATTTAAGTTATATGTGTGAGACGTATTTATAGAAAAAATATGAAATGAGATATAAGCTCAGCAGAAACATGAGCCATATAAACTTGAGTAAGTGTACGCCATGAAACCATTACCATACCGAACACGCACATGTATATTTATACTATGCTTAAATTGAATTGTTATTTATTATATATATATATAATGTTGATAAGGAAAAAAAAAAATCTAATTAACGAGTATTTTTGGTTGGTTAATCAGGCAGTTCTGGTGAAATTGATCAATAAGGAGTCAACTATATCTTAAATATTTTACATACATATACTGAAAAAGTTGGTGGCGGATGTATATATATATATATACTGCTGACCTAATGATATTCTCATGTGAAGTTAATTGCAGTATACACTAATGAGTGTTGTAGTTACTCTTTTTTTCTTCTTTTTATCCATTTTCTGGTTAATTAGTGAGTAGTTTTGGTTATTTTCAACATGACCCCCCGGAATTCCTTATAATAGAGTGAAGATTCTATTATGTTTGATTTAAAGTAATGCAAAACAAGATGAAAGGAGATGATGATACTGTTTGTTGTGTTTGACGTTTTCATCCATGTTTTTCTTTTTGTTGTCGGTCATTCGTGACTATATTTAATATTTTGCTAGAAAATGGATGTAATATTTCATCAGATACAGTTACAGTTACAAAAAGAGTGTTGTAAAACCATGTTCACTTTTTAAAAATGGTTGATATAATAATCAAGAAGGGTCCATTGTAATGAAAATAACACTTGGCGCATGACATGTTCGGCAAAAAGACAAAAAAATTCTGGTCAATAAAAGAGGGAAATCATTGCAAGATTCGTTTCAAACATGGAATCGATAATTTAATTCTTCTATCCACACACATACCGCATATCATTATGCTTATTAGCATTATACTTAACTGCTCTAATTTGATTATTTTCTTTTGTCATGGATCTTGTAAATCACAACGAAGAAAAACCATCCCTGGACCATAGGCCTTCATTACATATGGGCCTATTTCTAGTTTATTAAATGAATTGGACTTTTAGCTCATTAAAGAACAGATTGCGTTGTTATTTTTTTTTATTGGTCTTGTTTTCTTTTTTCTTTTCAATTTATTGTTTCTCTTTAAAATTATTTTTAAAATCATGAAATGTTTTTAAATTTTTTAACATTGGAGGTTTCAGGTTTTCGCCCCATAATCTCTTTCAATACTCAAAATTAATCTTTTAAATATTTTGATTTAAAAAATACATTTTTGTCTCAAAAAAAATTTAAATTCGGAATACATTTAAATTTCTTATAAAAACCGAGGCCTTCCGCCTATAGTTTTTTTCTAATACTCAGAATCAGACTTTTAAATATTTTAATTTAAATAAGTATATTTGTGTTCCAAAGCAGATTTAAACTCAGAGATAAAAAAAACCCCATTAAATCACCCACCACTTCTTTGGTTAAATACCGGGAAGATTTATTCTTCCAACTACTACTATTGAGGTTAGAAATTCGGATCAACTGGTTGAAAGATATTCAAATAGGAAAGGGATAAAACTCGATAGTCAAATTGATTTAATAATGACCATCTCGTTTGTAAGTTTGTGACGATATTTTATAAATTAAGTAAGTAACTTAAAATTTGACTACTTGATTGATAATAGGAAAAAAAGATATACATAGTTTAAAATAAAATAAAAAGACAGTTGGTGTGCACATGTATGTTTGTTTGCCTATAAAGTAGAAAGTGTCTGTCATGCTTTAAAAAAAAATATTGCATTTTTTAGGGTACGTAGGGCTGCTTTCAACCCAGCTTTGCCGTTAAGAAAACTAAATTTAAGAATATTCTTTTTTTATTATTATTATTCAAAGCGATTTTTGGTTTAGTATTCTAAAATCACACACATTTGTACAAGTTAATACAAGTTAGTTAATATATATGTTTTTTTTTTTGTAAAATCAAGAGTCATATAATACCTAATAACATAGAAGTTATAAGTTAAAAGTTACGTATAACTTTTTTTTTTCATGGATGATGGATCGTTACGTAAGTTTAAAGTTAAAACGTATATATGAACGGGTTGTTCAAGCATGTGTCAGCCTGAATTTTGTTACGTCGGACCGAAGTTTAAAAACATTAAGTTAATTTTTATTTTATTTTCAGCATGAAGTAAGCAGCATTTCAAGAACCAAAACATATATTGCGCCACTCTAAAGGCAACTTTGTTTTATAACCTATTTACGTATATAAGAAAACGTTATATTTGTTATCGAGAAAGAAACAAACCGTTGTCGTCAATTCCTAATTAAAGTATGCAACTTCTTAATGTATGGTTGAAAGTTGAAACTATGAAGAGAAAAAGAAAGCGATCGACAGTTAGCAGCTTCACATGATCAATTTTGGAATTTAATTAGTTAATGTGGTTTCCGTTATTTAGTGCTTGCAGAAATAAAATAAAAAAGACATCCAGACTAAGGGATTTAAGTCCAACCAATACAGTATTTCGTATTGAAATCACTTAAAATAATTCAAATAAAGTAAAAAGCCATGCATGATTTATAATTCCTACGGGGTCGAACCCACCCATGCATGCAGACTAATTGTATCAATAAAAGTAAAAGTAACTGTTAAATACTACTCATCTGTTTCTTAAAAAAAATTGTTTTAGAAAAAAAATTGTTTTAAAAAAAAAGAAATTTTTAATTTTTTAGATGTAGTTATTGTCTATTTTTACTTAATTTGTTCTTATAACATTTAATATTTAAAAAATAACTTAAAAAATTATTAATAAAAACAAGATTAAAAAAAGTCTTTTTATAAAATTTTCTTTGTGAAAAACTCAAAAATAATTTCTTTTATGAACAGAAGGAGTATTTAACTAACAAACCTTTAATCTATGAATTATTAATTTTGCTTTATTTTTGGCTCACTACGAGTATGTTGGAACCGAATATTTTCGGAATAAAGGTAATTTAAGTGCGTTATAAACAAAAAAAGTTAGTGCGTAAATATAAGCTAGAAAGGAAGAGGCGGCCTCAACTAGGGACTTCAGCTCTCTCCCAGTTTTCTCTAAGCTACGTCCCAAAGTTACACGTGTCCAGATACTGTCGCTCTCCTGACTCGAAGCCTCGAACCATTTCCACATTTGTCTCTCCCTTTATTTTCTTTTTCTGGAACAATGAAAAAGCAAAATCTGAAAAATGAAGAAGATATGGAATTTTATGTTTACTATGAAGACGAAAATACCCTCGTGTAGGGCCCAGAACACGTCCATAAATATGGGCCTCCTACAATGCAATTCTTCCCTTTTCCCCTTCTACCCTTCATTTCATCTACATTTTGAAAAGATACTATTTTTCCTTTTGGTTTAAGAGTTCTGAGAACCATGATGTCTTCGATCTCACCGGATCTTTCATATGAACCGGTTCTTGTCAATCATGTACCGGCTTTGGAATCTGGATTCACTCCATGGGACGACGTATCAGATTTATTCTCTATCTTCGATACACCGGTATGTCCCTCGGAAGTAAATCCCGGTTTAGAGGAAATTAACTCGTGTCAAATTCAAAACCAATGTTGTCCCAATTCCGGTTTGGAAGATAAAACCTTGAACCGTATCGGTTCGAAAGTTGTCTTTCCGGATAAAGATGATAGGCGAAAGAGACGAAAAAAATCAAACCGGGAATCTGCTCGGCGGTCGAGAATGAAGAAACAAAAACACCTAGAAGACGTGAGAAACCAACTTAACAAGCTCAAGATCGAGAACCGGGAACTAAAAAACCGGCTCCGGTACGTTATGCACCATTGTCAACGTGCAAAGATGGAAAATGATCGTCTACGGTTGGAACACCAGCTTCTCCATGAGAAGCTGTTGAACTTACGACAAGCTTTGGTGCTAAGACAAATCCAGCAGAGCTCAACGTGTGCCACGTGGTCGTGCGTTAATAGTACCGTTGTAACGGTCCATCAGAATCCGTCGATGATAAGGGATCACGTTATGTGAGATTTAAAGAACACAATACTGCATCGTTCTAGTCAATATATGAAACACTACGAGTCTTTTTATATTCCTTTTGTACATAAGTTTCGATAAGTATGTTAAAAACGAACGGATTCTAATAATTTACTAAGGCATAGAGTATAGTTTATGAGGGAAATCATATATTATGCTGTTTGCAAATTTTCCTCTTGTTATGTTTTTTAAATGATCCCATTATAATATGGAGAATAAAACAGTTACTTATCACTGATTCGAATATTTAAAAAATAGAAAAGTGTTTTCGCTATTATTTCAATTATCTATGTACATATTGGATAAGTCGGCAAAGAGATATCAAAGTAATTAACCCCCTTGAATTTTAATATCAATAGTTACAATATACGATCTTTATTTATTGGAAACCAGCACGATGATGATGATGTATGTGTATGCCAGATAAAATAAAATGACGGAAGTGATTCAAATTCAAACACGTGATGTTATCCGTTGATCCGTAACCGTAATTCGTATAAACGAAATATGTGGGTTTTTTTTTGTCTAACAAGTCCAAAACAATGCATTACGCATAATATTGGTTGATTGGTTCAACATTTACATACTAAGATTAATTTTGAATGGCCGTAATAGATTGAATGTATTTGAATTAGGACTTCTAATTTTGATTACAATATCGACATTTATTTAATTTAAAAATCCACATAATTAACAAATTAAAATAGTTTGAGACAACGTTCATGTTTCGTTTATAATTAAAGGTTTTGGTATGATGTTTCGTTTTTACTAGCCAGAGATCAACGCTCGCTTTAATGTGCTTTAATGTATACGAGTTTAACAGGTGGATTTTTTTTTTCTACCAAGTTAGGATATTAAAGATGGTGATTGCTTGATGACTTCATAGGTCCGCTAGTCATGATCATATATATCTCAATTAATCGCACTTAGACCTTACTTTAATTCCTCTATAGATTCGATAAATTTTGAAAAAAAAAAAGAGAGAGTAAAACCGTGGCCTCACAGCGCCACTTCAAAACGTTCGATTCTTAGTATTGATGTAATGAAATAATATAGTTACGAGGTGGTGATTATATAAGAATTAATAAACCATCACTGTAAATGCATCAAAATATAAGACAAGTCTTTGATCAATGGAAATTTTTAAGGGCGTCGAAGAGTTTCAAGATGTCAAAAATTTCGTTCAGAAAAGCAAAAGTTAACTTATCTATCTCGCTTTTTCTTCTCCATTTCAAATGCTTTTGCTTTCCTCCCCTCAAAACATTTCGTGAATTTATATTTGGATAGGTCATTACGTAACTAAGTATAATCTGAACCCATATAGGCAAAATCACACAAAAGAAATTCAAATTGTGAATAACTTAACGACTGATCGTCAACCCATAAACACTTGCAACTTTTAAACAAATAAAAAACACGTTTTGTTTGTTAAGAAAATAGCGAGATAATTTTTCACCCAAATATAAAACCAAACTACTGATAGGGTTGAAATGTGAACTTGTATGATCCCACTACAAGAAAACATGACATTTGCCACGATTTTTTGCGAGGAAAGTAAATCGTAGTAAATTAGCATCGAATTAACGAGGAATTTACGAGGAAAAGTAAAAACGTCGGTAATTCGTCGGAAAGACCAACGAAAATAAATCCTCGCAAATTCGTCGTAAAATTCCAACGAATTAACGAGGAATTAACAACGAACATATATTTCGTCGCTAATTCGTCGTAAATTAACGAGGAATTCGCGACGAAACATGTTTGATGTGTATTCCTCGGAAATCCGTCGTTAATTTCCGACGAATTACCGAGAAAGTATTTCGAAGTAAATTAACGACGTATTAGAGAGGAAAAAAAGTTAGATGAAAACGTGTTTTACTGGTTTTTTTGCCACGAAAATATTCCTTGTTAATTCGTTGGCAATTCGTTGGCAATTCGATGTAAAAAATTTTTTTTTGCCTATATATAGAAGGAACACTTCATTATAAAAACTACAAAAACAAAAACAAACTCTCTCTTCACCTACAAAAAAAAAACTTTTCACCATAAAAACACTTTTTAAACACTTTTTCAATATATTCCTTTTAAAAAAGAAAAAAAATTTCTTATATACCAAAAAAAAAAAAAAAAATGTCAATATACGAATTACGAAGTTGGATGTATAATCGTAAAGATTCGGAGGGATCGCTGACGAGGGAGTTTCAAGATGGGCTAGAAGGATTCATGTATCAGGCGGGAAGTTTGCAAATTACCGTTGAAAGTGGTATGATGTACTGTCCTTGTCAAAAATGCATGAATAGGAAATTTATTCGTATCTCAAAAGTGTGGTCGCATCTATTAAATAGAGGGTTTTTTCCGCACTACTATATTTGGTATAATCATGGAGAAGGGCATGGGGGAAATGTTGCTAGTAGTAGCGGTAATAACCAAGCAGTTAATGCTGATGCTGAGTCAAATAATGTGCATCAAGTTGATGATCATGGTGAATATGGTGATCAGGATAGGATTCATGAGATGGTTACAGATGCATTTCATGAAAACACGGGTACATTTCTAGCTGCTGGTCATGATAGTAATATTTACGACGAGGAACCCAATTTAGATGCGAAGAGATTTTATGATATGTTAGATGCTGCAAATCAGCCACTCTACGATGGATGTAGAGATGGGCACTCTAAATTGTCCTTGGCAGCTAGGATGATGACCATTAAAACTGATCATAACTTAGGTGAGGTTTGCATGGATGATTGGGCTGATTTGATTAAGGAGATTTTGCCTGAAGATAATTTAGCTGCTGAGAGTTACTATGAGATACAAAAGCTGGTTTTTAGTCTTGGGTTACCTTCTGAGATGATAGACGTTTGTGTAGACAATTGCATGATTTATTGGAAAGATGATGACAAGTTGCAGGAGTGTCGTTTTTGCCATAAGCCACGGTATAAACCGCAAGGTGCTGGTCGTAATAGGGTGCCGTACCAAAGGATGTGGTATCTTCCAATAACCGATAGGTTGAAAAGATTGTATCACTCGGAAAGGACTGCTGCATCCATGAGATGGCATGCGGATCATTTGCAGACAGATGGGGAGGTCAATCATCCGTCAGATGCAAAAGCGTGGAAACATTTTAAGACGGTACACCCCGACTTTGCGAGAGAGAAACGGAATGTATATCTTGGTCTTTGCACAGATGGATTTAGTCCATTTGGTATGTCTGGTAGGCAATATTCTTTATGGCCAGTAATCTTAACGCCTTACAACCTTCCCCCAGACATGTGCATGCAAAGAGAATTTCTATTCATGAGTATATTAGTCCCTGGTCCCAAGCATCCGAAGCGGTCCCTTGATGTGTTTTTGCAGCCTCTAATAGCGGAGTTGAAGGAATTGTGGTTTAATGGG
>JAHZTW010000005.1:27628223-27663392 GCA_020283515.1 Alliaria petiolata | reverse complement strand
AACATATTTTACAAAAAATGTAGGCATCCGACAACGGAGGTGTTTTGCCTCCGATGACGGAAGTTTTTGCGAAGACACATCGCAAGAAGGCGTCGGGCCTCTTTGTCTCTGACAAGGCCGAGAATATCTACAACGAAGTCACGGCGAGGATTGCCGAGCGAGAGTCCCAGATGTCTCAGACATCACCTGGCGGTTCTTCAGTGCAATCCGGGGGGTTGACCACTCCCGACATCGATCGGATCTACGAGGAGGTATGTATAATAATATATCTATTATTATTATTATTATTTTTTCGAATCATAATTTGTTTATTTTTTTAAAATCTAGGTTGCCCCTAAGAGAAAGGGGAAAGTCGTAGGGATGAGATCTATTCATCATGTCCCATCTGCTTCGTCTTTTGCCCCTCAGCGGTCCGCCGAAGATGATCCGGTCGTCCTACGTGCCAAGATAGCGACTCTCCAACAAAATCAAACCGAATATCAACAACAAGTCAAGGCTGAACTTTCGGAGTACGACGCTATCTTCGAGATAATGGCAGTGGGAAATCCCCAGATCGCCGCACTCTTGCAAGAGAAGCGGAGACGACGAGCGGCAACAACACATGCCGGGCCCAGCCATTCGACAGAGGAACACTTGACCGAGCAAGAACGCGAATCACGGCGCGTTGCGGCTGAAGCTACTGAAGAAGCACGACGGCTTATCCCGGATTTTGATTATGGCATAGAGGAGTAGTTTTATTCTATTTTTCTTAAAAACCAAAAATATTTATTTTTATTTTTATTTTAAATTTTAATTTTAAAATTTTCTTTTTTGTAAATATTTTTTATTTATTTTAAATTTAAAAGTTTACTAGGTATTTACGACGAAAATAAGTTTGCCACGATTTAAGGACGAACTCTGTTGCAACGGTTTTGCGACGATTTTTAAGTTTGCCACGAATTTACTACGATTATTTTCTCCTCAATTTGCCACGAATTTACGACGATTATTATTTTGCTACGAATTTACTACGATTTTTTTCCCATCAATTTGTCACGATTTTACGACGATTATTATTTTGCTACGAATTTACTACGATTTTTTTTCTCTCAATTTGCCACGGATTTACGACGAATTATGTGTCTCGCTATTTAACGACGAATTTACGACGACACTATTAATGACGAAATCTGGATCTCCCAACATTAACGAGGAATTTGCGACGAATTTGCTTTCGCGACGATCGATTACCGACGATTGAATTTTCGTGGCAAATTCGTTGCGACTGTCAATTTGCCACGAATTTGCCACGAATTCGGCCCTCGTAAAAAGTATGTTTTCTTGTAGTGTCCTGTGCAAAAACTCATCTTGCACATTTAGGCTATTTTTTGTTTACAACTTGTAAATCCACCCAATCATCGTGTCTCTTAATTTTAGTGCTCTGTAGAAAGCCAAAAAAAACAAGAAAGAGATTCAAGAAAAAAAAGAGAAAAAAGCTACCGTTGAATTTTTCTTTTAAAGACAAATGACTCGATATCGAGAATCTTACAAACCTTTTACATGAACTCGTATCTGATGACAGATAAGAAAAGGAGGAACTTGGTTCGTCGATCAATGACATCCAGTAATAAGTCTTTGGATTGCTTCTTACAATTCAACAATTTAAAGTTACTTTTATTTGTTCATGATAAGATGCTTTTGAAAATGTTTTTCGAATACTTTTTTAAATAAAAAATCCACCTAAAATGAGAGATATCACACATGGCATACACATATTCCAAACTGAGAGGAAATTTTCAGCCTAGACAGTAAACACTATAATGCTGGTACGATATGTGTGAAATCAAGAATGAAAATTCGAGAATGTTAGCGTCAGCCTTTTCATAGGATCGCAACCATGAACTAATAAGGCCCATAAATGCAGGCCCATTTATATACAAGTTCATATAATTAAAAGCCCATAAAAACCCAAATGAAACCCTAGCTCCAGAAGACTAGAACCACCGACGGGTCTATAAATAGCAGCCACTAAACACTTCCTATCAACAACTCCTCCTCTAACACTCCCCCCCCCCATTCATAATGTAGAACAGAACCATAAAAATAAAGAGACGCAAACTTAATTTTGTTTTATTTTTCTTGTTATTTCTTCCCTTTTAAAGTTCATTTATTTTTTAATCAAGCATTCGTCTTTCGTTTCGGAGCAACTTGAACTATTGATTTCAGCAGATTTTGTTGATGTGACTTTTTGTTTTATCAAATTCGATGGTACAAGAGAGCGGTGATTATAAAACATAAGAATTAAAAATTCTGATCTGCTCGTTTTCTGGGCATGATAGACTCATTATACACCCATAGAATATGAGCTCTCTTCTCAATCGCCTTTTTTTTGTTTTGTTCTTTTTCAAATCTTTACCAGTTAAATTATTAGAGTTCCATCGTATATCTGGTTAGCTTTTGGGTATGTTTGTTTTATGATTTAGTCTTGGTTGGTTGTTTCTATAAGAGGAAATTGTTTTCCTATATAAGCGAGTACACAAATTCAGCATAACTATTTCTAAATCATAATACCTAAAACTTGCTTTTTGAATCGCCACACAAAACGAATCCTAGTTTTTCAATTGTCGTCTCGGGAATAGTGCGATTTATACGTGAAAATTTACGCTAAATTATACAGTATAATGATGGACGATATATTTTAAGAAAGGAGATTGTGGGATGTCGTGGCAAAATAAGCGGACAAATTCTAATATAGCATGAGAAAAGATGAACATTTGTTGTTGTTTTGGCCCGTCTTGTAAACTTTTAGAGGAAGTTTTAACATGTCTATTGCGACCACCAATTTAAACCGGACTTTAATATATATTTAGAGACGTCCAATGCAACCCATGTCCTTAGTCCCAAAACGACGTCGAACTTTTTGCTGGTCAAGTTTTCTTCAACGTTTATGTTTTCGTGGGCGAAAATGCACCAAGAGACAAAAAAAAAAGGTCATCAAAAACCTTAAACTTACCAAAATGCGTAAACTAATACCTTGACAGCGAACATAATAAAACGCGGATGTAAGAACTCATCTCACACCTTTAGAAGGATAACAAAGAGTTTGTGGGTTTAAGAAAATATCAAATCGGAGCTCGGAAATAAGAGGAAAATTAAAACATCGGAAAGAAGACCTAATTAGGGTTTTTATTAAGTTATAGCTAAACTTTAAAGAAGGCTGCCTACGTACCCTTTAGAAGGGATCAAGCCATTCGTAGTTCATTTACAAAAGGAGTTTACAAGGTGATTTCTAGAGAGAATTTAGGGTTTCTCTTTGATTTTTTCAAAATGCTCTCTTCAATGACTTGTCCCTCTATTTATAATAGATGAGCGTTTGGTTTAAATCGGGCTCCTTTTCCTTTTTAGAAAAGGAATCCTTCATTTTCTTTTAGAGATTATTCTTTATCTTTTCCTATTTTTTCGGAATTTTCCTTTATCTCGGAAATTACTTTTTCCGATAAGCTTCTAGGGTTTTGATGGACCTATCTCAATTTATGAAAAGCTTTTTAAAGGGGTGCTAAATCCATTTCTAACGGCGGATAAATCTTTTTGTTTAAAAGAAACTCCTCTCTTTGGGTGGAACAATTTATTACCGGTCAAAAGGACTTGAGCTGGAAAAAGTGTATTTTTGTTCTCTTCATCTCCCTTGTAATTGCACTAGGAGTTTACGATTCACAGGCTTAGTGTTAGAAAAATATGAAAAGTACAAACTTATATCAAACTCCGAATAACCAACCTTAAAATGTTAATGAATCAGGTCGTTCGAAATTGGCCCAT
Source organism: Alliaria petiolata (assembly GCA_020283515.1). Lineage (NCBI taxonomy): Eukaryota > Viridiplantae > Streptophyta > Magnoliopsida > Brassicales > Brassicaceae > Alliaria > Alliaria petiolata. Next base: position 27,659,597 of record JAHZTW010000005.1, on the reverse strand, counting down.
TGAAATAGCAACTTCTTTTTTTGAAAAATCTGAAATACCTATCAGCCCGTATAGGCCCAACGAAACCCTAACTCTAAATCCACCGACAGATATATAAGTAGCCAGTAGACACAACTCTCTCTCTTCATATTTCGTCATCGTCTCCGTTCTCTCGACTCACACCCTGCAACGAAAGGCAAATTAACCATTAGCCTCCCAATTCGTTTAAAATTTGTAGTTTTGTTTCTTCTTTGCCTGGCCTTGATTTATATTACCATTTCCTGTTTTGTTTTATCTGTTGTTTTCTGTTTTTTTTCCTCCCGAGTTTTAAATTTATAGAGGCGATGATGACATCAAAGCATTTCTCGATACTGAAACTTACTCGAGGGACCAATAACACTCTTGTAATCTTTCTTGATGTCTATTATTTGTGCGTGTCTGAGCCTTTCAATGGTTTTCTTACCCACTCTGTAAAATTATAGAGATCCGTCTTTGCGAATTTGTTTTTTTTTTTGTTTTTTTGAATTGAGTTTTTTTTAGTTAATTACATCCGAGAGGACCGTCGATTACAATAATCCATTTCTCATATATGCTTAATTATCATAATCTATGATTCACCGATTTGCTAATTTGGGTTTTACTGTCTTTTTTTTTTTTTTTTCTTTTGTTCAGTCTAACCACAATCGAAAGCCATGGAAGATGCAGATCAGTTATGTTTTGCGGCTAAATCCGGCGACTTGAAAAAGGTTCAAACTTTGATTAGTTTCGGCACCGACGCTTCACACTTTGACGGAGACGGTCTAACTCCGTTGATGCACGCCGCTAAAATCGGCAACGCCGAGATCGTAACGGCTCTGCTTGAATCCGGAGCTCCATGGAACGCTGTATCTCCGTCGAATCTCTCAGCTGGTGACTTCGCCATGGAAGCAGGACACCAAGAAGCATTCGATCTCCTTCTCAAGACCGGAATCCAATCGGAGCTAATCTTGGGAACAATCGCGCGAAAAGAAACCAGAAACGAATACTCGAATCAAGAGTATCTACAAGATCGGGTTAGTTTCAGCGAAGACAAGTTAATGGACAACGAAAGCAAAGGAGTGATGATGGCTTGGGAGAAGCCGTTGATGGAATCTCACGCTAAAGCAATTTGCATCAACGGCGGTTCGATTCTAAACATAGGATTCGGTATGGGACTTGTGGATACAGCGATTCAACAGTACAATCCAACCAAACACACGATCATCGAGGCTCATCCGGAGGTTTTTAAGCGTATGATCGAGTCTGGCTGGGGTGAGAAAGAGAACGTGAAGATTGTTTTTGGAAGATGGCAGGACGTTGTTGATAAGCTTGATGATTCTGGCTACGATGGGATCTTCTTCGATACCTATGGAGAGTATTACGAGGAATTGTGGGAGTTTCATCAGAAACTCCCGAGGTTGTTGAAGCCTGATGGGGTTTACTCGTATTTCAATGGCTTCTGTGGGAGTAATGCGTTTTTCCATGTCGTGTATTGCAACCTGGTGACATTGGAGATTGAGAATTTAGGGTTCAGCACTCAGCTGATTCCTTTGCCGGTTAAGGATTGTCTTGGGGATGATGTTTGGGAAGGTGTGAAGCAAAAGTATTGGCAACTTGATACTTATTATCTCCCTGTTTGTCAGTTTAGCGAATAAGACTCAAAAAATTTGTTAATTTTTAGCCATTTTTCCTATCTTTTTTGATGTTATAAGAATTTGATTTTGTTAATTACTTGTAACTTTTGAAAGATAAGTGTCACAGAATCAATGTGAAATCTGTTTTATACGTTCAAATAATGGTGATGTGAAACATATCTTTTTGAAAATTGTAGCTTTATCTCATCCTCCACTCAAGCATCCTCATGAGTCATGGACCATAATTAGAAGAGACTCATAGTCATAAGCATCGGATCATAATTAGTAAGCGCATAGCAAAAGCGAAATAGCAAGTTTCAACAAGTTTAAATGGATTTGGATTGAACTAAATAGATCCGGCTTTGGATGGGGCCCATTATTAAAACGACGTCTCATGGTTTCTTCGGTCCTTTCTCCGCCACGTGTTTTCTCATTTTCCTCGGCTCTAATTCTTCTTGTTCCTCTCTCTGGTCCTCCTCCATTTGGTTGTTCCATCGCAAAAACCTGAGTTTAGGTTTCTGAATTTGGTTTCTGTCTGACCAATGGCGATACTCTCTCTTCGATCTCCAAGCTCCTTGCAGCTCGTTTGTTCCTCTGTTTCTCCTATGTGCTCGAAACCCTTCTCTCAGTTACCATCTTCGAATGTCTCTGTTCCATTCACCAGATTAAAATCGAATCACACTTCTGTTTCCCCGATCTTTAGACCTCGTGTGGTTATCGCGAGAGCTGCCACCGGAACCATTGATTCTGTCACTGATTACAGAGAAGATATCGGCGAGATCCTCGGCGATGTATCCATCTTCACTGCTTCCGGCCAGCGCGTGCAATTCAGCGATCTCTGGGATCAGAACGATGTATGTTCTGTGTTAATTTCCTATCCAACATAACGTATTTGAGGATGCATATAACGGATTTGTGTCCGGATATTAGCGTTTGAATTGTGACAATTTTTTTTATATACACAGGGAATTGCTGCTGTTGTGCTTTTGAGGCATTTCGGATGCGTTTGCTGGTAAATAAACTGATACAAAATCTTTGTCAAATCGACATTTCGGATTTTTGCAATACGTTTTTACTTTCTTTCAAATCGCTGATGATGAATTCGAATTTTTTTTTTTGTAATTTTAATTTGAAAGTTGGGAACTTGCTACTGCTTTGAAAGAGGCGAAACCAAGGTTTGATGCGGCTGGTGTTAAGTTGGTGGCTGTTGGTGTTGGAACTCCCGATAAGGCTCGTATACTTGCAACTCGGGTAAAGCTCCCTAATCTTGTTTACTCAAGCATTAGGGCAAATGTAGCTTTATCTCATCCTTCACTCAAGCATTCTCATGGCTTTATATCTGGGGTTACGAGTCTTAACAATGTTTGTTTTCATTGCTTTAGTTACCGTTTCCCATGGAATGTCTGTACGCGGATCCTGAACGCAAGGTAAGTTACTTGTTTTCATGATATCTTTTGTGTTGAAATGGTGATTGAAAGTTTTAAGAGGCTTATTTCTACAATATGCAGGCTTATGATGTTCTTGGTTTATACTACGGTTTAGGCCGCACTTTCTTCAACCCAGCTAGCGTATGAACCGCCTCACCATTGTTACCGTTTGATTGTATATTAATACTTCACCTTGGAATATCTAAGAAACTTTGATTAATACAGGNGTTTAGGCCGCACTTTCTTCAACCCAGCTAGCGTATGAACCGCCTCACCATTGTTACCGTTTGATTGTATATTAATACTTCACCTTGGAATATCTAAAAAACTTTCACTAATACAGGCTAGTGTCTTCTCGAGATTTGACAAGTTACGAGAAGCTACAAAGAATTACACAATAAAAGCCACTCCTGAAGACAGAAGCAGTGTGTTGCAACAGGTTTTTTTTTTGTTGGTTCTTCGCCAAGACAAGACTTTTTTTTTATAAAGATAAATTTGCTTTATTTTTTGTTTGATCCTTTTTCTCTGCTTTCTTCCCAGGGAGGCACGTTTGTTTTCAGAGGCAAGAAACTGTTGTATGGTCGAAAGGACGAAGGAACTGGAGATCATCCATCTCTAGATGATGTCATCAATGTCTGCTGCAAAGCCACTGTTGCATGAATATTGGATCAAAGTCTCTCTGGTTTGTCTTAATACTTCTTAAATCACTGTATATATGTAGCTATTAATGTTTTTATTTCTCAAGTTTCTNGTTTGTCTTAATACTTCTTAAATCACTGTATATATGTAGCTATTAATGTTTTTATTTCTCAAGTTTCTAAATAAACTGGAAATAGTATCAACAACTGTATCAGAGCAATATGTCCAAGTCCAATCTCCTCTCAGCTCGTGTAAATCTTGAAGATGTCGATGCATTGAACCACACAAGTCTTCTAGTAGTGTTTGGTTTGTTATTGTAAGAGAAAAATTGTCATTTTCAATAGTGCTTAGAAAATGTGTTTGTATTTATCTGAACTCTTCGCTACAGATAATTTAACTGGCGGCTATCATCATCACATCTTTAAATTTTAATACTACCTTTAAGACAATTGGGGGATATCAATCTTTGTAGGAAGCCACATAATTTCGGAAAAAACCAATGGCTTTCAAATTATTTAATTAATTTATATAGGAAAAATGAGAGAGAGTAGTCGAATAATATTTTGGCGCTCCGATTAAAATAATACCGAATTCAATACCCTGCGTGATAATATAGTCAAACAAGAAAATTAAATTGCGATATGCGGTGTGACGTGACTAAGCATGAAAACCTTGGTCTATCCCCCCTATAACGTTTTTAAAGGCTGAAAACGATGAAAACGCAAAATTTTGAAAGTGACTGTTGTGTAAAATCAGTTTATTTATAAAATACGTATCTATCAAATCTCTCTATAATGCGCACAGCCCAAGACTATACTAACGTGCGCATTAATACCCGGCCGAAAGACGATCACTCACACAACTCACAAGCAAAAATTCTCTTTCCAACGACACATTTTCTTCTGTTTACTCTCTGCAGTCACGTGAAATCTCTGTCTTGTTCGGTTTAGCTACTTCGTCCTTTCGACCATACAACAGTTTACGAAAATCTCTCAAATGCCGGCGAATCACCACCGGTTTAGCTACCGGTTGCTCTTCCTCCTCCTTCTGAGTTTCGAAACGGCACGGCGTTTGGCTTTCGGTGACTCAAACGACGAGGCGTGTTTGGCGAATCTCCGTCAGAGCTTAGAAGATCCGGCGAATAATCTCCATAACTGGACTAAACCCTTCTTCACCAATCCTTGCTCCGGCTTCAATTCTTATCTTCACGGTGTTACTTGCAACAATGGCCGAATTTACAAACTCTCCTTAACCAATCTCTCTCTCCGTGGCTCGGTTTCGCCTCTCCTCTCTAACTGCACAAATCTCCAATCCCTGGATCTATCTTCCAACCAGATCTCCGGCGAGATCCCGCCGGAGTTACAGTTCTTAGTCAACCTCGCTGTTCTTAATCTCTCCTCTAATCGTCTCTCCGGTCAAATCCCACCTCAGCTTGCTCTCTGCGCTTACCTAAACGTCATCGATCTCCACGATAACCATCTCTCCGGCCAAATCCCGCCACAGCTCGGGCTTCTCGCGAGATTATCGGCGTTCGATGTCTCGAACAACAAATTATCCGGTCAGATTCCGGCGAACCTGGCGATGCGAAACGGAAACTTCCCGAGATTCAATTCGAGCTCGTTCGTAGGGAACAAGAAATTGTTTGGATATCCGTTGGAGGAGATGAGGAGCAAAGGATTATCAGTAATGGCGATCGTTGGGATTGGGCTTGGAAGTGGAATCGCGAGCTTAGTGATTAGCTTTACAGGAGTCTGTTTTTGGTTAAAGATCACGGAGAAGAAAATGGAGCAAGAAGAAGGAAAGATTAGTCACTCAATGCCTGATTACTAAACTCCTCTTTATTTAGAATATTTATTAGGTTTTTTTTCCTTGATCAAACAAAACGAAAGATACAAAATAGTGAATTCATTACGCTAATTTACCGTTAGTTTTGGCCTTTTGGGGATGCTCTAAACATATTTAGATATATTTATTTTTGTTACGTTTTGGGAATTTCTCCTTATTTTAGGTTTGTTCCCTGATTTTAGTTTACATATTTAATAAATAGTACGATTAACATAAAAAGCAAGATTAATTACTGAGTTATGTTGTTTTACAATTGTACTTGTCATGAAATTGTTATTTGTAATTGGAGAAGTAATGGGATTGGCTCGGGACACACACTCAGACGTCTGTGGATGTGGACCTATGTAGCACGGAAGCTTCTCTCGAGGTGCGCTTTTCGCTTCGGAATCGGAAGCTTTTAGAAGCTTTCGGAATCTCGCTTCCATTACGATTCCAAAAATATCTTTATAAAACGTATTGGAAGCTTGCGTTTCCGTTTTGGAAGCTTACGCTTCCATATTAAAAACATATATATACAATATATTTCATTTTTATCTATAAAAAAGATTGTTAAAAACTATTATTTTAATCAAGATGAGATATTATAAGTGATTAAAATGATAAAATTAATGACATTATCTAAAAAAGTTGAGTTGTATAATCTTTCTTTCGATAACAAAAAATTTTAAATAATTTTATTTGATGAAATTAAAAAAAATTAAGAATAAAAAAGGTGTTTTGATTTTTATTTTACTTAAGTTGAATTATGTAAAATATACTAATTAAATTTGAATTATTTATAATCATTTATTAATATAATATAATGTTTAGCTTTATATATATATATATATATACATACGATTCCAACACGTACCCGCTTCTTAATTTTTTTTAAAAAGCCGCTTTCGCGTTTCCATACGATTCCGCTTCGGCGTACCCGCTTCTGATTTCATGCAACTTAGATGTGGACTAATACGTTCGATTTAACCCATTCCAGGAAAATCGGTTTTTTCATAACTCAACATTTGCGTCAAGTTTAGTTTATACCCAAACTCGGTTCAATTCATACTTTAATTTTTTTTTTCATTTTATATCCAAATTTCAAAAATTCCGTCGATACATACATTTATTGTTGACCGATGACGACGTAGATGCATCGCCATTTATATCTAAATCACCAATAATAAAACACACCACGCCATATTTTTAAAAATATAGTTAGCAAGTATATTGAGTTTACTTAACCCTTTTCTTTATCATGTACTGAATTTTTCTTAAAATTTCATCATTCATAACTACCAAGTAGTACACCTTTTAAACTATCACATCATTGGGTTTTAAGAGTCTTTCGATACAAAATTTTGACTCTCTTTCAATACAAAAATGTAAAAATTTATTGGGTTTAAACTCTTTTTTAATACAAAATTTTGACAAAAAGGAGAAAGTGCATTCACTTGAAGTCTTGAACAAACAAACCGAAAGATACAAAAATAGGGAATTCGCTATGCGAATTTACGGTTAATTATTGCTATAGTCATATATTTAGATATTTATTTTTCTTTTATCTTTGGGAATTTCTCCTCCCTTAGGTTTTGTTCCCTGATTTTAGTTTACTTATGATAAAAAGAAATGTGATTTTTAATTAGGTATATTAATATACGTAGTATCAACAAAAAAAGAAAGCAAGATTGATTTATCGTACGAATGTTTAACTTTAATTACCGAGTTATGTTGTTTTACACTTTTACTTTGTCATGAAATTGTGATTTTGTAGTTGAAGAAGTAATGGGATTGGCTCGGGACCGTTAAAGGACACAATTAGACGTCTGTGCTGATCCATTGTAATAGTAAAAAAAAAAAACAGGAATTGTATGAGCCCACCCAATATGTGATCCAGGCCTGAATATTATTCTTTTCTCCAAACGACGACGTTGTTTCGCTCTTATTTCTTGCGGCGGTCAAGAAAATGCGACAAAGAGGAGGCAAATCATCAATGCTGCCGTTTACGAGATGCGTAGATTCTCTCACATACCCGAGTGTTTTCTCAGCAAACGCCAATTCGTCTTAGCATCTCCCCGATTCAAGTCTCGGTTTGACCTGATTCACAGAAGCTTTCACGTTTCTAGAGCTCTCGAAGATAATTTCCGGAGAAGTAACGGGATTGGCTTGGTTTGTCTCGACAAGAACCACAGCGAGCGCACGAAGATTTCCAAGTACGATGAATTCGCGAGCGACGTCGAAATGGCCTACAGAATTTTGCGGAAATTTCATTCTAGGGTTCCCAAGTTGGAACTCGCGCTCAACGAATCCGGCGTTGAACTCCGACCCGGGTTAATCGAACGGGTTCTGAATCGGTGCGGCGATGCTGGGAATCTAGGTTACAGATTCTTCGTCTGGGCGGCGAAGCAACCTGGCTATTGTCACAGCTACCAAGTGTACAAATCAATGGTGAAAATTCTAAGCAAAATGCGGCAATTTGATGCCGTTTGGGCTTTGGTCGAAGAAATGAGGAAGGAGAATCCGCAGCTGATTGAACCGGAATTGTTTGTCGTTCTGGTGCGGAGGTTTGCGTCGGCGAACATGGTGAAGAAAGCCATTGAGGTGCTCGACGAATCGCCTAAGTCCGGTTTAGAACCGGACGAGTATGTATTCGGGTGTCTGCTAGATGCGCTGTGTAAGAACGGCAGCGTTAAGGATGCTGCAAGGCTCTTCGAGGATATGAGATTGCGTTTTCCGCCGAATCTCCGGTATTTTAATTCATTGTTGTATGGTTGGTGCAGGGAAGGGAAGATGATGGAAGCTGAACATGTTTTGGTTCAGATGAAGGAAGCTGGGTTTGAGCCAGACATTGTTGTTTACACTAACTTGCTAACTGGATATGCTCATGCTGGTAAAATGGCAGATGCTTATGATCTTTTGAAAGATATGAGAAGAAGAGGGTTTGAACCAAATGCGAATTGTTACACGGTTTTGGTCCAGGCATTGTGTAAGGTAGATAGAATGGAGGAGGCAATGAGTGTTTTTGTTGAGATGCAGAGGTATGGATGCGAGGCTGATATTGTGACTTACACTGCATTGGTTAGTGGGTTTTGCAAATGGGGGAAGATCGATAAGTGTTATAGTGTGTTAGACGATATGATAAAGAAAGGGCTCACGCCGTCCCAACTCACCTATATGCATATCATGGCGGCTCATGAGAATAAAGAAGAATTTGAAGAGTGTTTGGAGCTGATGGAGAAGATGAAGCAGATAGGCTATCATACTGATCTTGAGATTTACAATGTCGTCATCAGATTGGCCTGTAAGTTGGGAGAAGCAAAGGAAGCTGTTCGATTATGGAACGAAATGGAAGCAAACGGTTCGAGTCCTGGAGTAGATACATTTGTTATCATGATCAATGGATTAACAAGCCAAGGTTGTCTCCTCGAAGCGTGCGATCACTTCAAAGTAATGGTAAGTCGAGGACTGTTCTCCGTTCCTCAATACGGAACTATGAAGTCATTGCTGAATACCCTTTTAAGGGATGGGAAGCTCGAAACGGCTTTAGATGTTTGGAGTTGCATCACGAGTAGAGGCACTTGCGAGCTGAATGTATCGTCTTGGACAATATGGATCCATGCACTGTTCTCGAAAGGTTATGTGAAGGAGGCGTGTTCTTATTGTCTTGAAATGATGGAGATGGACTTCATGCCACAACCCGACACATTTGCGAAGCTTATGAAGGGTTTGAAGAAACTGTATAATAGAGAATTCGCTGTAGAGATTACAGAGAAGGTGAGAAATATGGCAGCTGAGAGAGAGATGAGTTTTAAGATGTATAAGAGGAGAGGTGTGGAGGATTTGACTGAGAAAGCTAAAGCTAAAAAAGATAGAGAAGGGAAGAAGAAGCGGAGGACTCGATAACTGTGACTTCTAAAGGAAAACACTTTTCTTCTGTTGAAGAGTCACTGGTGCATGTTGTTTTTCGAAACTTGATTTTGTCGGCAAAACGGCAAGAAGTCTACATTGTTAGTTAAATGTGCAGAATAAAAAACGACGGCGTTTTGAGAGTAGCACTCTCGCTTTTTTGTGTTTTGTTTTTTGACAATAACACTGCGAAGCTCTCTCTCTCCGTTAGTGAATTTTTTAGCTTAGAGCTACAGAAGAAAGCTTTCACACACGAATTTTCTCGGATCTGAGATCTTTAGATCCGAACATCGTTTATTCGAAATCTTTGATTCAAGGTAGGTATAAATGCTTTCCTCTTCCTCTTTTTATTTCTCGTGGATTGTTTTTGGGTTCTGTTTTTTCGCTTATCAATTTTTCGTAGCGTGAGTTCCTGTTCCATGGATCTATCGATGGTATTGATTTGTTTCTGGGGGACTCATGTTCGGCTTGGTGATTGTGTTACTGAAATGGTACAACGAANTTCGAATGTCTCTGTTCCATTCACCAGATTAAAATCGAATCACACTTCTGTTTCCCCGATCTTTAGACCTCGTGTGGTTATCGCGAGAGCTGCCACCGGAACCATTGATTCTGTCACTGATTACAGAGAAGATATCGGCGAGATCCTCGGCGATGTATCCATCTTCACTGCTTCCGGCCAGCGCGTGCAATTCAGCGATCTCTGGGATCAGAACGATGTATGTTCTGTGTTAATTTCCTATCCAACATAACGTATTTGAGGATGCATATAACGGATTTGTGTCCGGATATTAGCGTTTGAATTGTGACAATTTTTTTTATATACACAGGGAATTGCTGCTGTTGTGCTTTTGAGGCATTTCGGATGCGTTTGCTGGTAAATAAACTGATACAAAATCTTTGTCAAATCGACATTTCGGATTTTTGCAATACGTTTTTACTTTCTTTCAAATCGCTGATGATGAATTCGAATTTTTTTTTTTGTAATTTTAATTTGAAAGTTGGGAACTTGCTACTGCTTTGAAAGAGGCGAAACCAAGGTTTGATGCGGCTGGTGTTAAGTTGGTGGCTGTTGGTGTTGGAACTCCCGATAAGGCTCGTATACTTGCAACTCGGGTAAAGCTCCCTAATCTTGTTTACTCAAGCATTAGGGCAAATGTAGCTTTATCTCATCCTTCACTCAAGCATTCTCATGGCTTTATATCTGGGGTTACGAGTCTTAACAATGTTTGTTTTCATTGCTTTAGTTACCGTTTCCCATGGAATGTCTGTACGCGGATCCTGAACGCAAGGTAAGTTACTTGTTTTCATGATATCTTTTGTGTTGAAATGGTGATTGAAAGTTTTAAGAGGCTTATTTCTACAATATGCAGGCTTATGATGTTCTTGGTTTATACTACGGTTTAGGCCGCACTTTCTTCAACCCAGCTAGCGTATGAACCGCCTCACCATTGTTACCGTTTGATTGTATATTAATACTTCACCTTGGAATATCTAAAAAACTTTCACTAATACAGGCTAGTGTCTTCTCGAGATTTGACAAGTTACGAGAAGCTACAAAGAATTACACAATAAAAGCCACTCCTGAAGACAGAAGCAGTGTGTTGCAACAGGTTTTTTTTTTGTTGGTTCTTCGCCAAGACAAGACTTTTTTTTTATAAAGATAAATTTGCTTTATTTTTTGTTTGATCCTTTTTCTCTGCTTTCTTCCCAGGGAGGCACGTTTGTTTTCAGAGGCAAGAAACTGTTGTATGGTCGAAAGGACGAAGGAACTGGAGATCATCCATCTCTAGATGATGTCATCAGTGTCTGCTGCAAAGCCACTGTTGCTTGAATATTGGATCAAAGTCTCTCTGGTTTGTCTTAATACTTCTTAAATCACTGTATATATGTAGCTATTAATGTTTTTATTTCTCAAGTTTCTAAATAAACTGGAAATAGTATCAACAACTGTATCAGAGCAATATGTCCAAGTCCAATCTCCTCTCAGCTCGTGTAAATCTTGAAGATGTCGATGCATTGAACCACACAAGTCTTCTAGTAGTGTTTGGTTTGTTATTGTAAGAGAAAAATTGTCATTTTCAATAGTGCTTAGAAAATGTGTTTGTATTTATCTGAACTCTTCGCTACAGATAATTTAACTGGCGGCTATCATCATCACATCTTTAAATTTTAATACTACCTTTAAGACAATTGGGGGATATCAATCTTTGTAGGAAGCCACATAATTTCGGAAAAAACCAATGGCTTTCAAATTATTTAATTAATTTATATAGGAAAAATGAGAGAGAGTAGTCGAATAATATTTTGGCGCTCCGATTAAAATAATACCGAATTCAATACCCTGCGTGATAATATAGTCAAACAAGAAAATTAAATTGCGATATGCGGTGTGACGTGACTAAGCATGAAAACCTTGGTCTATCCCCCCTATAACGTTTTTAAAGGCTGAAAACGATGAAAACGCAAAATTTTGAAAGTGACTGTTGTGTAAAATCAGTTTATTTATAAAATACGTATCTATCAAATCTCTCTATAATGCGCACAGCCCAAGACTATACTAACGTGCGCATTAATACCCGGCCGAAAGACGATCACTCACACAACTCACAAGCAAAAATTCTCTTTCCAACGACACATTTTCTTCTGTTTACTCTCTGCAGTCACGTGAAATCTCTGTCTTGTTCGGTTTAGCTACTTCGTCCTTTCGACCATACAACAGTTTACGAAAATCTCTCAAATGCCGGCGAATCACCACCGGTTTAGCTACCGGTTGCTCTTCCTCCTCCTTCTGAGTTTCGAAACGGCACGGCGTTTGGCTTTCGGTGACTCAAACGACGAGGCGTGTTTGGCGAATCTCCGTCAGAGCTTAGAAGATCCGGCGAATAATCTCCATAACTGGACTAAACCCTTCTTCACCAATCCTTGCTCCGGCTTCAATTCTTATCTTCACGGTGTTACTTGCAACAATGGCCGAATTTACAAACTCTCCTTAACCAATCTCTCTCTCCGTGGCTCGATTTCGCCTCTCCTCTCTAACTGCACAAACCTCCAATCCCTGGATCTATCTTCCAACCAGATCTCCGGCGAGATCCCGCCGGAGTTACAGTTCTTAGTCAACCTCGCTGTTCTTAATCTCTCCTCTAATCGTCTCTCCGGTCAAATCCCACCTCGGCTTGCTCTCTGCGCTTTCCTAAACGTCATCGATCTCCACGATAACCATCTCTCCGGCCAAATCCCGCCACAGTTCGGGCTTCTCGCGAGATTATCGGCGTTCGATGTCTCGAACAACAAATTATCCGGTCAGATTCCGGCGAACCTGGCGATGCGAAACGGAAACTTCCCGAGATTCAATTCGAGCTCGTTCGTAGGGAACAAGAAATTGTTTGGGTATCCGTTGGAGGAGATGAAGAGCAAAGGATTATCAGTAATGGCGATCGTTGGGATTGGGCTTGGAAGTGGAATCGCGAGCTTAGTGATTAGCTTCACCGGAGTTTGTTTTTGGTTAAAGATCACGGAGAAGAAAATGGAGCAAGAAGAAGGAAAGACTAGTCACTCAATGCCTGATTACTAAACTCTTTATTTAGAATATTTAGTAGGTTTTTTTTTTTCCTTTTCACTTTGATCAAACAAAACGAAAGATACAAAATAGGGAATTTCATTACAAACTAATTTACCGTTAGTTTTGGGGATGCTCTAAACATATTTTAGATATTTATTTTTGTTTGGAAATTTCTCCTTATTTTTGGTTTGTTCCCTGATTTTAGTTTACATATTTTATAATTAGTACAAAAACGGCAGCCGAAGGAGCCTTTAAAGGGCTTCTCCGTCGGAAGCATCGCCGTAAAGGTCTCATATTCCATCGCCTTGCGAAGCGGCGTTGCTGCCTTTACCGTTTGGGACCGGCCATGACACCTAGATTGAGAGTAATGATGAATCTTACTAAGAAAATATTTATTGGGCCTCGTCTAGCCCATTGATTAAACCCAAAGAACCCAACAAGCTCCTGACTTTTTCACCACCTTATATACACTGAGAGTGATCGTCTTACTAAAAAAATATTTATGGGCCTCGTCTAGCCCATTGAGTAAACCCCGAAGAGCCCAACCGTCTCTTATACTTTTTCACCACCTTATGGTTGATATTCTTTAGTTTCCAGTATAGTTGGGAATGGCTCGGGTCCAAGGACACACTTACAGCATCTCCATTGGTGAATATCTCACAAATATAATACTCATATTTTTAATATAATTTAATTATATAATTTAATTTTAATTTGTGAAAGTAAATTAAGTCAATCAAATGTAGACAAGTGTTATATGGGTCTTTTAAGGATATCTCAAAGTCTTTCATTTGAGAATTTCTCTTTATTTTTTTTTATTTTTTTTGTTTTACATAATAAAATACTATTTTTTTTCTACGAGGGACTCATGTTTGAGATAGGGAGGTGCTCTTAGACGTCTATGCTGATTTGTGATTTTGATTTTATAATTAAACGTCTGTACTGATTTGAATAGTAAAAAAACAGGAATTGTATGAGCCCACCCAATCCCTTGATCCAGGCCTGAATATTATTCTTTTCTCCAAACGACGACGTTGTTTCGGTCTTATTTCTTGTGGCGGCCAAGAAAATGCGACAAAGTGGAGGCAAATCATCAATGCTGCCGTTTACGAGATGCATAGATTCTCTCACATAATCGAGTGTTTTCTCAGCAAACGCCAATTCTTCGTCTTAGCATCTTCCCGATTCAAGTCTCGGTTTGACCTGATTCACAGAAGCTTTCACGTTTCTAGAGCTCTCGAAGACAACTTCCGGAGAAGTAACGGGATTGGCTTGGTTTGTCTCGAGAAGAGCCACAGCGAGCGCACTAAAAATTCCAAGTACGATGAATTCGCGAGCGACGTCGAAAAGGCCTACAGAATTTTGCGGAAATTTCATTCTAGGGTTCCCAAGTTGGAACTCGCGCTCAACGAATCCGGCGTTGAACTCCGACCCGGGTTAATCGAACGGGTTCTGAATCGGTGCGGCGATGCTGGGAATCTAGGTTACAGATTCTTCGTCTGGGCGGCGAAGCAACCTGGCTATTGTCACAGCTACCAAGTGTACAAATCAATGGTGAAAATTCTAAGCAAAATGCGGCAATTTGATGCCGTTTGGGCTTTGGTCGAAGAAATGAGGAAGGAGAATCCGCAGCTGATTGAACCGGAATTGTTTGTCGTCCTGGTGCGGAGATTTGCGTCTGCGAACATGGTGAAGAAAGCCATTGAGGTGCTCGACGAATCGCCTAAGTCCGGTTTAGAACCGGACGAGTATGTATTCGGGTGTTTGCTAGATGCGCTGTGTAAGAACGGCGGCGTTAAGGATGCTGCAAGGCTCTTCGAGGATATGAGATTGCGTTTTCCGCCGAATCTCCGGTATTTTACTTCATTGTTGTATGGTTGGTGCAGGGAAGGGAAGATGATGGAAGCTGAACATGTTTTGGTTCAGATGAAGGAAGCTGGGTTTGAGCCAGACATTGTTGTTTACACTAACTTGCTAAGTGGATATGCTCATGCTGGTAAAATGGCAGATGCTTATGATCTTTTGAAAGATATGAGAAGAAGAGGGTTTGATCCAAATGCGAATTGTTACACGGTTTTGGTCCAGGCATTGTGTAAGGTAGATAGAATGGAGGAGGCAATGAGTGTTTTTGTTGAGATGCAGAGGTATGGATGCGAGGCTGATATTGTGACTTACACTGCATTGGTTAGTGGGTTTTGCAAATGGGGGAAGATCGATAAGTGTTATAGTGTGTTAGACGATATGATAAAGAAAGGGCTCACGCCGTCCCAACTCACCTATATGCATATCATGGCGGCTCATGAGAATAAAGAAGAATTTGAAGAGTGTTTGGAGCTGATGGAGAAGATGAAGCAGATAGGCTATCATACTGATCTTGAGATTTACAATGTCGTCATCAGATTGGCCTGTAAGTTGGGAGAAGCAAATGAAGCTGTTCGATTATGGAACGAAATGGAAGCAAACGGTTCGAGTCCTGGAGTAGATACATTTGTTATCATGATCAATGGATTAACAAGCCAAGGTTGTCTCCTCGAAGCGTGCGATCACTTCAAAGTAATGGTAAGTCGAGGACTGTTCTCCGTTCCTCAATACGGAACTATGAAGTCATTGCTGAATACCCTTTTAAGGGATGGGAAGCTCGAAACGGCTTTAGATGTTTGGAGTTGCATCACGAGTAGAGGCACTTGCGAGCTGAATGTATCGTCTTGGACAATATGGATCCATGCACTGTTCTCGAAAGGTTATGTGAAGGAGGCGTGTTCTTATTGTCTTGAAATGATGGAGATGGACTTCATGCCACAACCCGACACATTTGCGAAGCTTATGAAGGGTTTGAAGAAACTGTATAATAGAGAATTCGCTGTAGAGATTACAGAGAAGGTGAGAAATATGGCAGCTGAGAGAGAGATGAGTTTTAAGATGTATAAGAGGAGAGGTGTGGAGGATTTGACTGAGAAAGCTAAAGCTAAAAAAGATAGAGAAGGGAAGAAGAAGCGGAGGACTCAATAACTGTGACTTCTAAAGGAAAACACTTTTCTTCTGTTGAAGAGTCACTGTACAGTGGTGCATGTTGTTTTTTGAAACTTGATTTTGTCGGCAAAACGGCAAGAAGTCTATATTGTTAGTTAAATGTGCAGAATAGAAAACGACGGCGTTTTTTGGGAGTAGCACTCTCGCTTTTTTTTTGTTTGTTTTGACAACAACACACTACGAAGCTCTCTCTCCGTCAGTGAATTTTTTAGCATTAGAGCTACAGAAGAAAGCTTTCACACACGAATTTTCTCGGATCTGAGATCTTTAGATCCGAACATCGTTTATTCGAAATCTTTGATTCAAGGTATAAATGCTTTCCTCTTCCTCTTTTTATCTCTTGTGGATTGTTTTTGGGTTCTGTTTTCCGCTTATCAATTTTTCGTAGCGTGAGTTCCTGTTCCATGGATCTATCGACGGTATTGATTTGTTTCTGGGGACTCATGCTCGGCTTGATGATTTCTTGCTATTGTGTTGCTGAAATGGTACAACGAACTTGCCCGAAATCTGTTTTGTTCGTCTGGTAATATGTGTTTCAGTTTCGGGATACTCATTTTTCATGGATCTGTTTCTTAAAACTGTTTCCATATCTGGTAAATTTTTTAATGAATGAATGATTATTGCAATACTGAACGAAATAAGTTGCTAACGCTAAATCAAACTCCTGAAATCTCTTGTCTTGAATTTGTCGGTAAATGATGAATCCGCGTAGAGGGTGGCGTTTATTCTAGTTCGATGTGTTGTTTGTGGTTTTACAGACATTTAGGTTGTGCATAAATTTATTCTAATGTCTATTTTGGTTTGCAGGTGTGCTTTTTAAGGGATCTTAGTCATGTCGAGAAGGCAAGTAGGTTCGACGAGGCGTGTAGGGGATAGTGGAAGCTTCCCATTTGTAGGAGCTTTGCACTCAAAATCTCGTTCGTCTCCTCTGTTATCTATTTGCCTTGTTCTCGTGGTATGATGATTCTTGCTTCGTTATAATCTCTTAAGTAATTCATTCCATAGGATACAAACTGTGCGACTCTTTTCTCAAATGTAATCCGTTTTGTTTCCAGGGAGCATGCCTTCTCATCGGTTATGCTTACAGTGGTCCAGGTTTGTTTATCTTCAACCGAGTATGTTTTGCTCGTGATTTCGACTTGAAAACCTAACTAACTGCAGATTCCTGTAATAACAGGTATGTTTAAAAGTATCAGAGAAGTCAGCAAGATCACAGGTAATTCTTCGTTTCTCATCGTCGGTACATGTGTATAAGAGATATAGTGTTAGCCTTCACTCAAATAGTATCTCTTTCGAAGTGAACCCGGAAGAATGCGTGACACTCGACATTAACTGTCTGAATTTGCTTAACGACTTTCTACAGGTGACTATTCTTCATCAGAAGTTCAAAGAGCCATTCCTGTTCTTAAGAGTGCATATGGAGATAGCATGCGGAAAGTATTGCACGTGGGCCCTGAAACATGCTCGGTGGTCTCTAGTCTGTTGAAGGAAGAAGAGACTGAAGCATGGGGTGTGGAACCATATGATGTAGAGGATGCAGACTCTAATTGAAAAAGTCTTCTGCAAAAAGGCCTTGTACGTGTGGCTGACATCAAATTCCCTCTGCCTTACCGGTCAAAGTCATTCTCTCTTGTGATCGTCTCAGATGCTCTGGATTACCTCTCACCCAAGTATCTGAACAAAACCGTTCCTGAACTTGCACGGGTTGCTTCAGATGGTGTCGTCCTTTTTGCAGGTAACTAGAACCCGGCCATAAAGAAAAAAACGGCTTAAGAATTAAGTATCCAAAGAGATGTAAATCCATTCTGATTGAAACTTGATCTTCATCAATTATATAGGTAATCCCGGTCAACAAAAGGCTAAAGTTGCAGAATTGTCTAAATTTGGACGACCGGTAAGTTCCCTAAAACCATGCTCTTCTCATGAATGAAACCACGCATTAGAATACTCTAATCTTTCAACAATTTGTGAGAGATGTGGGTTTCGTTCGCCAACGCCAACTTGTTGCAATTTCGCTGTTTTGCAGGCTAAAATGCGTAGCGCGTCGTGGTGGAACCGTTTCTTCTCACAGACGAATTTAGAGGAAAACGAAGCAGCAAGCAAGAAATTCGAACAAGCAGCTTCCAAGATTTCATACAAACCAGTTTGTCAAGTCTTCCACCTCAAGCCATTGCATTAGTAGAGAACACTATTATTACTGATCATAAAGCTTCAAACCAGATATATCTCCTCTCTGTTATATGCCCTTTTTTCCACTATAGAAAGAAACAAAAATTCCTCAAAAATTGTAACCCATTCTCAACTATTTGATTCGTAATTTAACTATATTTTTAATAAATTAGCCTGCATCTGACCATTTAGGACATCATCTGATAGAACCTACTATCTTATGAAAGATTTGTGCATTTGTAATGTCTTAAATAAGCCTGCATTTGACTATTTAAGACAATCATCTCATAACATCAGATGAGTTATAATTTAACTATTTTAATAAATTAGCCTGCGTTCTCAACTATTTCAGATGATGATGTCTTAGATAGAGATGTGGTTTAGGTTTGTACTAAGACATCATCTCATAAAATCTATCAATTTACTATCTATTCTCTATAGACTAAAGCTAGTCGGCCAATCGAGTTTAGATAAACTAATTATGAATAACAGAAAAATGCAATAATATGTTAAAAAATAGATACAACTCTACAAGTCGCGAAGGGGCCCTAATTTCCCCCCTCTATTTCATTTGATCAAATGGGCCAAGCCCAATAATAGTCCATACGTTGATTAGATCGTTTGATATTTTTGACGGCCCAAAACTCAAAATTAAATTAAATGATTTTCTTAAAAAAAAACAAAAAACTTGAAACGTGTTGTGTTTGATATTTTGATCTGATACAGTAGGTTATAAGTTTTAATTTTAACTTTTTTTTTCTAAGAAAAGGGTTCATTTAATTTAATTTAAATAATTTTTCATAACCTATATAGCCGCTAAATGAATCATTCTCCATATGCAATCTAGAATTGGTTGCAAAACTTTGAACCATCTGCCAAAAAAATAACATACAAACAGAAAACATAACATAGATTTTATAAATATGGAAAACGAGAGGGGAGAGACAAACTGGTATAAAGACATAAACATAAGTTGACCATACTGTTTGTTAACTTGGTATCCAATGCAGGTGGGAGTTTTCTTTTTCTTTTATGTCAAGTTTTTTTTTTGGAGGGGTTATTATTGGTTTTGTTATGAATCATATGATCATATGACCTACCCAATTGTAATATAAAACCAACTTGTATATATATAGCTATATACTAATACACACAGCAACAGTTTTATAGACTAAACTCTATCTTATAATCTTAAACCTTTTAAAACTTAAGAGTTTTTAATTACTTAGACCTCCAAGAACTGGTTTATATAGATAACTCTTGACTCATAAATCTTGGTTTATATAGAACCACATTTTACTACTTATCACTTCAATATTTTCATGGATACTCATACATTCAAAATATACAACCTCAAATTAAACGAGGGATATCAGCTGGAATGAAGATTCGACCACAAAACAGGTTAAATGGGACCCACGTTTTCAATTCTTGGAACATGAATAGTGGAACTTAAGAAAAACAAAAATGGCAAAAAGAAAGATCACGATGGTTGTCACAAAATGTTGTTGTTTGATGTAGGGACTTGGGGGTGGGTAGGGTCTTCTAACCTATACTTTTCACATGCATTCTTAAACCCTATTTCTACTGCATCTCCATGTGCCTCCCCTCACGTCTCCTACCTCCTCCTCCTCTCTGATAACAAACAAAAAAACATTTAAATACAATTTATACATATAAATTTTCTCTCATATCTTTAACCAGCTAAAAAACATTATACAAAGATTTTCATATACATACAGTTCAATATCAAAATGTCAGGGTACGATTTGTTCACAAATAGTTTACAGTACTCGTTTTGATTAAAGTTTGAATTGAATCTGAAAAGAATTGTTGAGACAATATTAATTTGGTCATGAAGTACCAATTGGTATTAAACCATCAATTACAATATAATTTTCATAGACAATATTAATTTTTGTCATTTGGGTCCCTTTTCTTTTCCTTGATTTTCTTCTTCTTCTATTAATCATAAAATAGGGAATATAACTTTCTTAAAAACGTCATAAAATAGGGAATATAACAACTCTATTTTTTATGCTAAAAAAATACACATATGGTGTCCTATCTTGATTCTTCAAAATGTAGAATCTAAAATGTTCAATGATATTAATTATATGATTGCATTTATGAGTTGATATGATATCTTTTGGTTGTTTCAGAAAACGCAATCAAGACTAAGACGATAAAATACCGAAATATATATGGCTTCATCATCATCAATAATATTTCACATGCTATTTTCAATGGGTCGTATTGCATTTTATCATTATTAAGAGTTGTTATTCGAGGACCCATTTTGGTCGCACCAATCAAATCAATTTGAGCTTTTTAAAATCTTGAAAAATAATTTGAGAAAATCGCATCGTCTCATTAATTATTTGAATAACAAAAAATTCAAAAGTGGTGTATTAAATCAACCCGTACTATATAAAATTATAAATTTTGAAATATTAACGATTTCCTGACGTCAAATTTTATTATTTTAGAGAAACAATATAATATACTACGAGTATTTGTTTTTTTTTAAAGAACAATAATAGTATTACCTACCAAAGAATATTCCAGTTAAGTTAGTTAATAGTTGGAGTCAAACTTAAATCGAACAACGTCGCCTAAAAATCTGGGGGCATAAGTTATAACCAACGGCTACCAGCATTGGCTTTGATATCGTATACCTGATTTTGTTAGTTAATATAACTCAACTGGATCGATTAAATATTAAGTTTTTTTTTTGCTAAAGGGATATTATTAAGTTATTATGTTAATCATAATTTAGGTCCGAATTAATAGATCACTCATTTCAAATCCCATGTTTCAAGAAGTATTCGCGCATCCTACTGGTGCTTATTTCAGATAAATGATTCAGAAATTTTCCGGTTACCTGCATCGGCTCAACATTTACATAGAATCAATGATCTTACTCAAACTGAGAATCTGATTGATCAACATATTGTTGCTAAAGCGTTATCCAATTTGTTCTATACAATTTTATATATACTGATATCGGAGATTAATGTACATCAATAAATACGGCATAATTTACATGTCCGATCGATAAATCGGTCAAATTACAAAACTGAAACCATCATGGTCAGTGAAAAAGTACATCTGCATGAAAATGATCCCACCAAATAAATAAGTTTACGTCAATGAGTGAGAAGGAAACAAGAAAAAAAAAATTAATGGCGGACCAACACATTTGGGACTACTAGAGTTTAGGGAGCATGAATGGTCCTATTTGACTTACCATCTTCCGTATAAATAAACGTATTTTAGATGTATAAATGTATACATACGTACATGCATACGTATACATGATCAATTTAATGAGCCAACCCAATTTTGTTTTAAGGGATTTGATGTCGGTATGGCATTACACTTTCATCCCCACTTGTCTCTCTTCCCTTGTTCTTGTATGTCATTTTCCTTGTTTTCCATTTTACGTTTATACCATTTTATTTATAAAAATCATAAGTCAAAATGTTGACATTTAATTACAAAATTTTCATGAAAATGCTCACTGCCTTTTTGTCAATAAAATGCTCACGATATACATATATAAATGATTGCTACCAGCTTTCTATTTATACTAGTAATTATGAATTTAATTACGAGGCATTAATATTGGAAAAGGCTATACTGTATATCAGTTTACGAATTATTTTACCCTATGTACAGAGTTTTTTTTTGTTTGTTCTTACTTCATGAGTGGCTTATTAAATAACAGTCATAATCATTTACGTTTCACAGTTTCACCATTTATGGCATTTGAGTTTCCTTTTTTAATTGTTGGTCCCTGAAGGATGGTCATAATAAGGACGGTCCGGCGGTGACTGAAACGCGTAAAGGCTAATCATATATATAACTATACTAAATATCATTATTTAAATCCGTCGTAATTATCTGTTTCCTTTCGGCTTTCGCATCCTGATTATATTTTTTAGAAAATTATTCATAGAAAACAAACAAATAAATTAGGGAAATAAGCTCAAACTGTGTCATTCAGTTTTGTATGTATATAGGAATTGGAATTCTTTGGAAACATCCAATACTAAGATTTATTGCTGTATGTGTGAATGAAATAATAAATAGAAGTTCAATAATGGATCATTCTTATTTTCAAATAGTATGAAGAACTGTTGCAGCATATTAAATATTTATTTTCATCAAATAATAGCTGATTGATTATTAGAGATGTACTAAAATACAATAAAAAGAAGTTGTCTCACATGTCTTACACGAATATTTTTTAAAAACTGTCAAAAAAGCCTCGCTAGTTTCTGATTCTGTTGTCAAACTTTTTCTTATTCCGATAAAATGTCGAAAGATTATTATCACCTATATGGCTATATATATATATATCTCAGCCTACTGCTTCTCCAACCACACATCTCACTCTACACCAACTAAACCCTAACTCAAGATCTCTCGCTTTCTCTCTCTCTCTCTCTCCCCCCACATTAATCTTCTCTTCGACCAAAATCTCCTGACTTAAAAAAAAAAATGAAACAGCTTTCGACAAAAGTGACAAGCAATGGTCATGGACAAGACTCGTCCTATTTCCTGGGATGGGAAGAGTACGAGAAGAATCCTTACGACGAGATCAAGAACCCTAATGGGATGATACAGATGGGTCTTGCCGAAAATCAGCTATGTTTCGATCTAATCGAATCATGGTTAGCTAAGAACCCAGACGCAGCTAGTCTCAAGAGGAACGGTCAATCCATTTTCAGAGAGCTTGCTCTCTTTCAGGACTATCACGGCATGCCTGAATTCAAGAAAGTAAGCTTCATTTGTTTTCTTTAAATTCTATAAACGAAATTAACCTAACGTGTATATCACCGGTAACAAATCGATTTCTCAATTCTAATGAACATTTTCTCTATTTTTTTGTTTTTAATAGGCTATGGCTGAGTTTATGGAGGAGATAAGAGGAAACCGTGTCACGTTTGATCCGAAAAAGATCGTTTTAGCTGCGGGTTCGACCTCTGCGAACGAGACTCTCATGTTTTGTCTTGCAGAGCCTGGCGATGCTTTTCTTTTGCCTACTCCTTACTATCCTGGGTAAATTACAATTCTAACCCTAGCTCCACTTTGCTTGGATTCCAAGTAAACTCATTAAAACTCTCTGCTTACGTTTTGGCTTTTTGATGATTACAGATTTGATAGAGATCTTAAATGGAGAACCGGAGCTGAGATTGTGCCAATTCATTGCTCAAGCTCTAATGGCTTCCAAATCACGGAATCAGCTCTGCAACAAGCTTACCAACAAGCACAGAAACTTGATCTCAAAGTCAAAGGAGTTCTTGTCACGAATCCATCTAATCCACTTGGCACTGCGCTGACCAGACGCGAACTTAACCTTCTCGTTGACTTCATCACTTCCAAGAACATTCATCTCATTAGCGACGAGATCTACTCAGGCACTATGTTCGGGTTTGAACAGTTCATAAGCGTAATGGATGTCCTAAAAGACAAGAAACTCGAAAACACCGAGGTCTCGAAACGAGTCCACGTCGTTTATAGCCTATCCAAAGATCTGGGACTTCCTGGTTTCCGCGTGGGAGCGATCTACTCCAACGACGAAATGATCGTTTCCGCAGCTACAAAAATGTCGAGTTTCGGTCTTGTTTCTTCTCAGACACAATACCTTCTCTCTGCATTACTCTCAGACAAAAAGTTCACAAGCCAATACCTCGAAGAGAACCAGAAACGGCTCAAGTCCAGACAGAAACGCCTGGTGTCTGGTCTTGAGTCCGCGGGGATTACTTCCCTGAGAAGCAACGCGGGTTTGTTTTGTTGGGTCGACATGAGACACCTCTTAGACACAAACACATTCGAAGCAGAGCTTGACCTCTGGAAAAAGATTGTTTACAACGTGAAACTAAACATCTCGCCCGGTTCGTCGTGTCACTGCACCGAACCGGGTTGGTTTAGGGTTTGTTTCGCTAATATGAGCGAGGATACACTCGATTTGGCCTTAAAGAGGCTCAAAACTTTCGTAGAGTCCACAGACTGTGGACGGATGATATCAAGAAGCAGCCATGAAAGGCTCAAGAGTTTAAGGAAGAAGACAGTCTCTAACTGGGTTTTCCGGGTTTCATGGTCCGATCGTGTACCTGATGAACGATGAAATTATTCATCTCCCTAAGTTTGAGACGACGAACGAAAAAAAAAAACTTCGGTTTTTTCTTCTTCTTTATTCCTTCATTTTTTTTATATTTTGGAAAAGTATTTTTTTCATTTTCCAAGATATATATAATATCATTATATATGTGTAATATTCATAAATGTTTGGGTGAGTTTTTATGCAATTTTTCGGGTGTAAAATTGTTACTATAAGTGTTTGTTATATGTGTTAAAAATGCACTCAGTCCGAATGTGGATTTGCAGTGGCTATATATGATATATATATATATATCCCGTTGTAATTTTAATGAAAAGTTTGCATGCATGTATAATGTATTGTACCCATAAAATGTAATTTACTCTTTTTAATATATATTTATATATATGTTTTCATAAATATGTGTTTCTTAATCTGTAGCTTTCATTTGGAATAATTTCTGAATTGGTTGTGATACATTCTCCTTTGACTATAATGATCGTTAACGTTAGTTAAGGCATATAACAAGGAGGCTTAATTAATGTCAGTTAACTAATTAATTAATCTTATTATTGCAATGGCGGGAATTGGTCAACTGAGAAAGCAAATGAGAAAGTCAAATGTAGTTCCTCGTAGGCGAATCAGGGAAGAGAGGGCATGAAGCATGATCTCTTTTTCAAAAATCTTCCATGAACCAAAATTAAATGAATTTGACGAATAAATCTTCAATAATTACCGCAGTAAAGTATTGGACTAGCATTTGACCAGGTACGTTGCGCTGCATAAGAATGTCCACGTCAAATCCTATTTTCTTGATGAACTAATTTACCAAACGATCTTCTTTAATTGATGTATGGTCATCTAAAGGATTTGTTTTCTTCAAAATCACAAGTTCGGATACCAATAACGGAGAAGATAATAATTTAAACTTTGAACGATATTTTTTTAGAAACCCACCCTATATTTCATCAGAATATACAAAATCGATGATGCGCATACGAGTAATAAAACCATTTGATGAACAATCGATTTTTACCCCATTTAAAACGGTTACTTGGATCGTTTTTACAACTGTCTAAAACCTATAGAATGATCGACTCTTAAAACGATTTTAACAAATACTATGGTTGGTTAATATGTCCCAATGATTATTACTATTATAATTACAGAGTTATACATACAATACAGTTCCAACTTCCAATCATAGCTACCGAAAGCAATCATTTGAAGAAAGGCTTTGTATGACCATTTTATTTATTTTGTGTAATTATTTGCGAAGGGATAAAGTGTCATATCATAGCCTAATCATTATATAAGATACCGGTCAAAGGTTTGCTAAGCCTATTATAGATGGAACATATAATATCAAAAAGAAATAAAATAAAAATCGAAAATGCCATGAGCTTTGTTGGTACTACGAAGACTACGAACTATATAAATACAACAACTTTACTAACCAAACTTTATTTAATTCGAGCATGATACGCGGCTATACCGGCCGTAACGGCAAGTGATCCTTACATGTGAAGAGCATTAAGTTGGTGGTTGAGTCCTCAAAAATCTCTCTGAATTAATTAATAATTCGATTAAAAAAAATGTAGTAGAGGTATGTACTTTAAGAAATAAGAGATGGATAATTTGGTTGGATTTGAAAATCCGTGATGAGTAATACTGATTGAGTATTGTACTTTTTCTTTTTTGCTGTTGTTGTTAAAAAGAGTATTGTACTTAAAAGTCTTAATTGCATATGACCGACCATAGCTATACAAACTGAGATTTGCGTAGTCGTTGTACCATAATTTTTTGGTCAATTATCATGGTCGTAGTACTACTCGCAGAATATATTAAGCAATGGAATGATAATACGATATAATAAGAAATAAATTGGTACGTCAGCTTAATTATAGTTACATACAGTTACAGAATTTCTTCGTTATTATGTCGTTATGATCTTAAAATTGTGATCTATTAAATTTGTGTGAATGTTGACTCCAAGATTAGTGTCAGCTTAATGGAATTCCAAGTAACATTGCTAAGTAAGAAAAAAAAAAACATAATGGAATGTCATGAAACTTAAAAGTAATTTGAAAATCGGACTCCACCAGATTAAAAACAATATCGTAGTCGAGAAACGTAGTACGTAAATATGAGCAAAACTTAAGACGAATGAGGTTTCCTCCGAACGGCTTCAAAAAGACTGAGCTACCATTACATATGGATACGCTGGATAATAAATAAGCACGGTGACCACGGTCTCGTAATTCTTCACTCTCTCTTTCTGTCGAGTCTGTTACCCATCAAGGGATTTGAACAAAATTCAGTTTTGACCTCAAAAAGTGATGTAAATGATTTCCTAGTTCAACGTATTCTGAAATTTAAGTTTATCTATATCAACGTCTTATAAAGTAGATATTATTGGGATTATATAGAGATTATTGGATCATTGACCTTAATTTCTATAAAAAGTGTGTGAGTAATGTTTTACATTGGAAATTGGGAGGGACCTTGAGTCATATATAAAAAATTTGGGCCGATCATTGTCAATTGTTTTAGAGTTGAAAGCCCAAGAACTTTAACATGATATAAACTCGATCCACCCATTCTCGTAATCCAGTTTAGATATTCGTGCTCCCTAAACCTGAAATTGATGGACTGTCGAGATAAATGGTTAAAAAAATCATTATCTCGAGAGGGATATTGAGATTAGGTAGAGATTATTAGATTGTGTGTCTTAATCTCTAGAGAATATGAGTAATGTCTCATATCGAAAATTGTGAAATCGTTAGAGACCTTGAGTAATATATAAAATACTTGAGTCAATCCATTTATTGTCAATTGATTTTAAATGTGAAGTCCAAAAACCTTAACAAATATAGATTATGTAACATGTCAAGTTTGAACCAAGCTTCGAGTCACGTGGTCTTCACGAGTAAGGCGATATAACTGCACATGCCATGACATAAAAACATATAACATATCTCTTATATACACACATATACATAGTGATCAAATTCATATGCATAACAAATATGAATTGTAACAATCTGGTTCTTCTCCATGTTTGACTTCGACTAATAGGAAAAATCATTTGGATTACAAATTACATACATTATACGCGTGGACCCGTTTGATGTTCTTCATATATGCATGAGGGGCCATCTACGCATGGCACTGCTACTTACTTTTTTTTTTTTGACCAAAAGCATTGCTACTTACTTGACACATACACATTGATGCATACATAATAACATAAACATAGTGAATTCATATATTATAAGCTCTAATAATATGACATGTGGGTCACGTTAGCTTTTCTCGTACTTGATGCATAGCTTATGAATCGGGAAGTCACTTAACGTTGTTTTATAGGCGAGCATATTTCAAAATTTATCATATATATAATTACAGTAGAACCTCTTTTTTTTATTTTTTGAAAAAAATTACAGTAGGACTTAAATTAATGTTGTGCTTCGTATATGCATCCACTTAATATGTGCATGATTAAGAAGATTCATCGCACATTTGTTACTTAAGAAACAAGTATCAAATCGCACAAAGATTTGTTTCTTTGGCTTAGATGCACCGTCATGAATTATAATATAAAGTCGATTTATTAATGATCATGGAGTCTATCAATGTTCATCCTCTTCTTCCCATCTTTTCGAACATTGTTTACTCCCAAATTAACCTCTCTTTATAATATTTTTATTATTATTTGACTTTGTTTATTGTTGATAATTAATTTAGTCGGCTGTTCCTGCCTAAGCAATTTAATGACATATGATGTTTAGTTCTCAAATTCAAAACCATCTCACTTGAGTATTTTCGTTAAGCCGTCTAAGATGGGCTTTTATGTCAACTTAAAAATGGGCTTTTATGGGCCTTACGAGACATATTGTTGATTTCTTATAACGTGCCATATATTTTCTATTAAAATGAGCTTTTATGGGCCTTACACGTCTTTTTGAAACGAAAGCAAGAGTTGGAGTTCAAAAGGTAATTTGTGGGGGATGATTTTGATCTGGATATATATATATTTTTTTTTTGCGAAAGGGTTTTTTGATCTGGATATTTTCAATATAGATAGATAATCAGAAAGATAGTTGCGAAAATAATTAGTGAATTTTTTATAGTATTGTTATTTTATCAAAAAGTAGCGGAAATGCTTCCATAGCTATCTTTTTTCTCCATAAGCAGATAACAGGAAATCGCCAAATCTCATCTACGTAATGGAAACAAATTATAAATTAATCCGCAAAAAAAAGTTATAACCACGTACAAAACAATCAGACGGACGCGACATTACTCCCATTTCCACAATAAAAGATTTCATTATTT
Source organism: Alliaria petiolata (assembly GCA_020283515.1). Taxonomy (NCBI): domain Eukaryota; kingdom Viridiplantae; phylum Streptophyta; class Magnoliopsida; order Brassicales; family Brassicaceae; genus Alliaria; species Alliaria petiolata. The sequence goes on along the minus strand of JAHZTW010000005.1, from coordinate 27,630,962 downwards.
TATGTAATTAAAAACAAATTTCCTAACTTTTAAACGGACAGAAAACAGAAACACAAAGTTGAAAAGATAATTATTATTATAAAAATGCAAAAAAAATCAGGGTGAATAATAGTAACATGTTAGTGAGTGTCAGCATCAGCTGAATTATATAAAATTATAAATTATTAAGTACGTTGGTTCCTTTTTGACAATGGTCCGATTTTAATGGTTAAACAAAGAAAATAAATTATAAAAATACACAATAAGGTCGTCGCGGGGCGAATTGTCGCGAGGCTAATCAAGGTTTTATATGGTGTTGTTTTACTTATCGTCTAGAGGTTTGACAGAATGTACCATTAATCAATTGATTAGATTATTATTATAATCGTAAGCGAGTCCGTATATTCATATATATATTAATAGTCCCTCGTTCATATATCGTTTTGTTCCTTGATTTCTTCTCAGCGATAGTTATTCCTTTTTCCTTCTTTTCATATATTGCTTTATCTTGACCCAAGAAGGATACAGATATATAATAATTCATTCATGTTTATATCCATGGTATATATATATATGTAATTAATTGATGTTCATGTTAAATCCAGTTTTCGGTTCAGTTTTTCTTATAAGTAAAACCTGAATCTTGTTTATATAAGTTTTTTTGTTTGTTTATTATTGTTTTGACTTCGATTTGATTCAAATTTAGCTTCAAGAGATTTAGCTAGCTAGCTAAATCCAAACCAATAACCAAAAGAGTAAATTTAAATTTCTTACGTTCAGTTTTTTTTGTTTACTACCTATTTTTCGTATATATGGAAAAGAAATCCGAATTAGTTGAATTATGAACGGTTCGTTTTTTGAATGGGTATCTCTGTGCATGTATCTGAGAGACGCTTTTCGTCAATTTTTATATTTCATATATAGATAATATATATATATGTTATATGTGTATATAACAAATTGATAGGGTATTTTGGTAGGTCGATGAGAAGTGCTTTAATAAAACAAAACAAAAAACTATACGGCTAAGCTAAGTATAGCAAACAAGTCCATGGCCATGACACGTCTTGCCATCCACCGATGCAAGTGCTTACATTCATAATCTTCATCACTATTTCTCGAATCTCCTAATTTCCTCCCTAGATTACGATTATTTAACCAAATATTTTTTGGATTTACTTTTTATATTAATTAGAGGCGTATAATTCCATAAGATTTGTCGTTTTTCTGTTTGTAGAGAATGTTTGGAACCTACAAAATCACTTGTCTTTCAGAGACTACCAGTTTTTCAATTATTCTTTAAAAACACACTTTTATTCTATTGTTTTTAAGCGTGTATGTACCCCAAAAAAGAGATTTACAAAAACAATCAATCAAGCAAGCTTGATAAGACAGAATTAAAATGTCATTTTCTGCAAAAAAAATATATATATATATATATATATAAATGCATGGACCGTACGGGTCGTCATATCATTACCGTTTTTGTTTTGTGCAATTAGTTCATACATAAAATCTATAATTTCGTATTTGTAGTATATAGTGATTTGTACTAATATCATTAGGGTATTTTAATCTAGATTTAAATTTTCCAGTTATTATTTTGATTTAAATTTGTTACGACAAATAACATAAAATGTGAACACCATGTTAGCGTCGTTTATATTAGATCATGTGAACTATTGAAGTTTACATCTTGTAGATTTGTAGTATAATTATGATATTTCTTTGAGTGGGCTGATAAATTTATATATGTAGCCTTTTTAAAGTCAATGTAGAATACGAGTGTTTCGTCCCTAAACATAAATTATTGGCTAATTTTATTCATTAAAGGTTGGTTTATATGCGCATATCATATATATATAACTCATTAAATATAGAATTACCTATACATGAGTTTCAACTTCTGATAAACAAGATATCCAACGTTTGATATGGTACGATAATTTTGAATATTTGGTCAAAGTAAATTATCGTACGTAGCTAATATTTTTGTCCAAATATTTTAAAAATTATTTATTGCATGGTCGTTATAATTTTTCTCTGCTATAGCTAAAAGCATGCGAATATAGGGTATTTCAATAAAATTGCTTAATGACAAAGTACAAGTTATAATAGTAGAAAACTGTAGCAAATAACAATATAACGACTTTTGGCCAAATAAATGATAGTTAAGATCCTGGTTAAGATATTTGTTGCCATTCAATTTTGTAAATGAAAACAATGGTACATGTTTTCTTCACTCTATATTTTTTTTGTTAAAAGGACTTTTTCACTCTAAGATAAAAAGGGTAGAAATGAAATGACTTTATTTGGAGGTTTGAATGGGCAAAGATATGTGCCAAACTCAAACAGGGAAAGAGAATTTTGAGTGACATCATTTGATTCTGTGATCTTCACAACCAAACTGACTAGAGAGAGTTTCGAAGCTGTACGTACACTTTCGTTGAATTGGTAAGACAAGTAGACAACTCTTCTTCATTTTATTAGGTAATTATTTATTTATTTTCTCATTGATTACAGTCTATAAAAGAGGAACATTTCATACTTTATAAGAAATTTCTTATAAAATTTGTTTCGAGTGTTAGCACATTAATGGTTTCCAGCTACATTTTGCTTTGCAAACCAGAGAGATCCAAGTAGCATTAGTTCTATTGAACCGGGGAAATGGATATATATATATATATATATATATATATATATATATATATATATATATATATCTTTATATTTTTTTTTTATAAGATATTTAAAATACTA
>JAHZTW010000005.1:27588239-27627049 GCA_020283515.1 Alliaria petiolata | reverse complement strand
TGATTTGGCCCATTGAAGTAACTTGCATCATCGGAATTAACAAGAGAGGTTATGTCCTCCCAACTTATTGTGCTTTGATCCGCCGATGTACTCGTCGTTCCTCCGGCCAAAGCTGCTCCGGCTCCGGCTACTGATGAGTTTCCATAGAATTTTGTGTTCTCGTTGGTCTCAAGATTCGCTATGTTGTTGTTGTTGTTTAAGAACATATCGTTGATTGCTTCTGTCTGAAAATTACTACTCCCAAACCATTGAAGAAGCTCTTGCTGTTGATGTTGATGGTGATCACCATTTGTGTTTGGTAATGGTGAGCTTGTGCTGCTACTCATGATAGAGAAATCTCCTTCTCCTCCTCCTCCTGATCCCAAGTAGTAATTGGGATCTAACAACAGCTGAGAGAATGAGAAATCAAAAGGGTTTGTGATAGAATCTTGATGATGATGATGATCAGGGTTTATCCTTTCCGGTTCTTCTTCAATCTTGACCATGTTCTTGAGTGTGATCGATGGCTTTTGTTCAAGGTTACAAGACGACGTCGTTTGGTAGTAATTGCTGCTTGTTGGTTCCATCATCACAAGAGGTACTTGATGACGAGGAGGAGGAAGCTGTTGTAGTAATGGCCATGGTGATGATCCAAACATGTTGTTAAGATAAAGATCCGTACTACCATTACTTTGGCCTTGTCCTTGTCCTTGTTGTTGTCTATTCATCATCGCCATCTCTTGCTTCATCCGAGCCTCTTGGAACTCTTTCCTTTGTTTGTTAAGAAGCTTCTTCTTCAGTCTCGTGTTCCAATAGTTCTTGATATCGTTGTCCGTTCTTCCCGGCAATTGTGCAGCAATTATAGACCACCTTAAAGAAATTCATTGAACATATAAAAATAATGATTATAATTCATGAGCAAGTGTATTAGTTGATAATATTCACCCATATGATATATAGGTGTATAGTACCTGCTACCAATAGTAACATATAGGTTACAAATGATGTTGTCTTCTTCCTCAGAGAAGCCACCATGTTTGATGTTTGGTCTCAAATAGTTGAGCCACCTTAGCCTGCAACTCTTCCCACATCTCCTTAGACCTAAACCACGTATGTACACACACATTTATACATCAATACGCACATATATACAGAAAATTCTATGTGTTGTAGATTTTACATACCATCTCAAACTATTTGAAAACTTTTTTTTTGTTGGTAAAAACTAAAACTTACTATTAGTATTGAAATCAAAAGTAATTTTAAGACTATACAGACCGTCTCAAACTATTTGGAAATTTAGTGCGAATTTTAAACCAAAAGTAAATTTAAGTATATACCAATCTTCTGAGGCAAGGCGATCCAATTGCCTCCAGTACCACTATTCTCGATGTAATCTTTGAGTTTGGCATCTTCCTCGGGAGACCAAGGCCCTTTCTTCACGTTGGCCTTGTCACAACAGGGTGCTCTTCCCATCTTCTTGGTTCTTGATTCTTGATTCTTGTTCTTATTTTGTATATATCTCTCTCTTTCTCTCTTTCTCAATTATGTTGACGATGAAGAGGAGGAGGAGGAGGAGGATGATGGTGTGTGATGGTGCGTGTGTGTGAGGTTTTTATATATACATACATGGAAATGTGTGTAATGGAGAAAAGTATATGTGAATGTAGAAAATAAAAAAAGGAGAGACGTATATAATAGCTGGAGGAGATAGTCCTTCATGTGATTGAAGATGTCAAAAAGTAGGGAATTAAAATAAAAATGAATCAAAAGTGACTTTATGGAATTGGAAAATTTCATGATAAATTATGTGATAAAATATTAGTAGCAGAATTTAGAAATGACAGAGAAGGGGGAGACTAATGTTTTTCTCCTTTGTCTTTGCTCCTGCACCAGAATCTAGAGATTCAATAGCATTACTAATTTAACAAAGAAATATATTTAGTTTCATTGTAGTTTTTTTAAATCATAAATTAAACCCCATAAATTATAATCTTTGCTTAGCCGCCCGCCACCCTTTGACTCTTTCTCTCTTCCTTCCTCTTCTCCGATTTTTTTGTTTTTGTTTTTGTAATTATATTTTCCCTCTATTTTCGATTTTAGGCTGTGCTCATTTATCTAACCTCGAAACATTTTCTTACATTCCATTATGGATGATCTATTAAAAAAAAAAATCAATTTAATGAATGTGAACAAGTTTTAAGTTGAATTTTGCATGAGTTGCATTGCATCTAATTCTAACTTCTAAGTTTATATTGTTTTGTCTAAAATAGAAACAGTAGTAGACTCGGAAATGTATACTATATAGGCTATATAGCCTAATGTTGAAAATTAATCGTTACGCTATTACTGTTTATTTGCAGTCAATTCTTTTAATTTCGCCATTTTATGTTTGTAGTAAATGTATACGCATAAATATAATTTATTGTATGATATTACACGCTAGCTATAGGTTTCCTCATGATTCATGTCCTATATTAGTGGTTTATTTTTTAATGTTATTTAATGATCACACGGTGGCGGACCCAGAAAAATATTTTACCGGAGTCAAATTTTATACTAAAAAAAATATTAACTAAAATATTAAATATTAAAATAATATACTATAAAATTATTTATATTTAGAAATTTTTTTATCGAATATTATTAATGATTAAACAATAATATTTTTAAAAGTAAAGAGTGTTACAGATTTTCAAATTTTAATTATCGTTTTTGAAAAATAAACTTTGATTATTGGTCTGTTATATAATAAATTCATAAGACAATAAAATAAAAAAATTCCAATAAAAATATTTTTCTAATTATTTTAGTTCATTTATCTAAAAATTATTTTATAATTAAACTGATGTTAGAAAAAATTAGTATACCCAATCAAAGAAATTCAAAATATTATCTATCACGGAAATGAATAGATAATATCATGTTAATTAATTACATCGTGATTTATGAGCCTTGTGTATCCGTAATAAAAAATATATATAATAAAGAAAAAATAAAAAAATGTGGTGTCATTTAGTGGTTTAGTTAGTTGGTTACTGGGTTCAATGAAGTTGTTTTAACCAAGTGAACCGGATTCAATGAAGTTTTTTAACCAAATAAACCACAAATTCTCCAAAATTATTGTTCAAATAACGAAAATTTCAGATTTTACCGGGGTCAACTGACCCCCTATCATATAACGTAGGTTCGCCACTGTGATCACATCTGATCCGCAGTTAAGGAGTGTGATTATATTATTTAATGATCACATCATATGGCATGCAAAATTGCAAAACGTTGAATTCGATTATAATGGAACGACATATGGATTGATTAATATGCATATCAGAAGTCTCTATATATACCTTTTTTTTTAAAAAGACAATTTATCTTCCAACACCGTATATATATAGTTTTTTTTTTTTTATATAAAAAGGGCTTTCAATATATATATATATATATATATATATATATATATATAGTTATTACATAAGATTTTACGAAAGCTTGAAGCCCCACTTGCATGGCAGTTTACGAATAAGAAAGAAAGACCGATTATGTGTACTTTTATTACATGTGATAGACTTGGTCATCAAGGATAATAAAACAATTCAATATTCTTCAAAAATTTGAACCAATAAGTGATTGAATTAGACTTGTATGTAGTGTACGTACATATATATATATATAGGGTCTATATTGTTTAGTAATTGATTTTGTAGTATAGTACAAAGGAGTGTAATATATGTTGTCGAGATAGAGACAAATACTTCGAATGTTTGGTGATGGAAATGTGTGAATCAAACTAAGATATAATTCATTTTTATATACACAAACTCCTATTGAGCAATATCTCTCTGATCAATATGTATATATAAACACGAGAACACTTAATATTTTACGTATCATCTAATTGAAACAAACCATGAGTTTAACAAAACTACAAAAGAGTACATCATGGTATTCGGATACTTAACGTTCTTTATTATTTCGCTAATTGATCTAAAAGTTATTGGATAAACACAATCCAAAACTCATCCACAGTATCAAGATAAATTTTCAAATACATCAATTAAAATGTACAAAAAAAAAAATATCACCAATCATAGGATCACATTTGGTGGATGATGAATCACTTGCTATTTAATATATATTTGCCTTGTGAAAAGGATAGGAGTTAATGATATGTACCAAAAGAGATGAAATGAAAGGTAGAGATATTGAAATTTGTGAGAGTGAATTCCGTTATGGTTGGTGAACGAAATTTTGCCAACCCTCGGAGAAAATTTACCACTAACCATTTTATGGATATTAATAGTTTTCTGGATCAGGTATAATATAGTCTATCGATCGATCTCCTAACACAACATATATATACTCTGTGAATTAAAAGCTGACAAAATTTTCAAACTCACGGTGGCAATAATGAATTGATAGATTCATTTAAAAATGTAGAAATCATGCAGTATTAAAATTGAACCTAATGACGCCTGCTGTCCCATGGCATGGACCCGAAATCAAATTTTAATCAAAGATTTGATAGGGATGTTATAAATCTAACAATTATAATTTATTCAAAGGTTTACTAATTACACTTATTTTCCACGGCAGCTGAGATTCAGGAAGAAGAAAACCCACTACCTCTTATAAACTGGCGTCACAATCTTTGGACCTTCTTGTATAAACGTATATGGTTAATTTTATTTTATTTTCTCTTAATCTTTTATGTAAAATAAATACTGGTCAATTTGGGTGTATTGTTTATTATATATAATTTAGTTTCTTGTAAAACAAGTGAAATACGATTGAATATACTTCCTTAACATCGTGAATAGCCTATTGATGATATGCATACTCATAAACAAATAAACATTGAGTTGTGACTTTAAATTGGTTCATTGTCAAGTATATAAATGAGGCAAAGGCTTCTAGAGGAAACAAAAAAAGGTTGACTTGACTTGTGATGGTTAATAAAGGGTTAAAAGTCAAAGCACTTGGAAAAATAAAAAGTCTTCAAATTATTGAGGTATTATTCACTGTGTTTATATGTTTTTTTGGAATAAAATAATGTATCGTCATGGATAAAATATCTTTACTTATGGAAAAGTTAAATAAGTTTGAACTTTGAAGCTAAGGGTAATAAAAAAAAAAAAAAAAACAGTGTATTCAGATTTCAACAACACTAGTAGGAAACAGAAATTTGGTCTTGCAGCGTAGGCCATCCCTTCTTTTTCAATTTTCCCATAAAAAAGTAATAAACACATTTAAAAAGTTTATATTACTAAATCTTTTATAATTATTGCCAATTTACTATGACATATACGCTGATACAATCTTTTTTTTTTCTTTTGTTGCTCAACAAAGCCTAGGATTCTTTTTAGTGTCTAAAGTTTTCAATAATAACGAAAACTTTATAGTTTTGCGTTACAAATAGTAAAATATTAAATAATGTGGGTTGTAATCACTTAGGAGTTAGGACGTGCTGAATTAGCAGAAATTATTAGTCAACTAAAAATCATGTGTTTTTGGATTTGATGTTTGTAAAATCATGCTTATCTTGTTTTTTTTTCCTTTTTCAGTCTATTATCCAAGGATCCGTGAAAATACATCTACGATCAAATCATATGGATTCCAGTTTAATTTAAGTAATTACTTTAATAAATGAAATCAAACTTTAAAATCGTTTAGATGACTAAAATTGAATGATCCATTAAACAAACAACCTTTTTAAAAGGAAAATAGTGGAAAGAGGAGAAAAACAATGGTCAAACAAGAAGAGGTAAAGGGTAGAGAAGAGGAAGGTCACTGTAATATAAGTATAATCTATCTCAAGGCATCTTTCTCTCTTCTGTGATTTTATCTCTTTTTTTTTCATCATACTTTTTAGGATCCATTTTTTTTTTGCTAATTGGATCCATTTACTTTTTGGAAGTATTCTAAAGATTAAAAAAAAGTAAAAAAGGCGACAAGTATCCATTCTTTTTGTTACACTAATCTAAGAATAATTTAATATCGTAATCATGAGATAATCATGACATCTTTTTGCATAAAGTTCCTCGTCTCCTCTTCTCGCCAGAAGCTTAATGAGTTTAATAAGATCTTCCTCAAGTATATAGCATTTTAAATTTATATTCCAACAGGAAAAACAAAAAAATCATGAAAGACAAAGGGAATTGGAGATTGTTTTCAGAAATTTATAATTTTAAGGGTTTGAACCAGGATAGGAGGGAAATGTGTCGGTCCAAAGACAAAGATAGTGGGGTTTATTAGATTAGATTTTGGGTAACTAAATAGTAAATACTAATTAGTACTATATAATTAAAATAAATACACGTCAAGTTGAAAAGTAGAAATAAGCTGTCAGTCATTAAGCAAAAAAAAAAAAAAAACCACAAACCAATGCCGATTTCTTGTCCCATTTCACACGCAATTTGTTTCTTCACCCATTAGCCCACATCATTCATGCTTCATACATTTCATAGACAAAACAATTCCAAACAAAAAAAAAAGATAAAGAGAGATCTACTTTTGCACATTAGAGTCTAACAAGATTCTAAACTTAATGATTTTTTTAAGTTTAAAAAGAAGAAGAAAAATCGTGAAACCTAAGAAGCACGAAGCTCGAATAATTTATGCATCTACACATAACATATACTATCTACACATATTGATATGCTTTTTCGTTTGGCTTTAACCCAACTGAACAGTCCAGTTCATGTTATCCTCGCTCAAACCCATTTGCAGGCTCGTCAAGACAGTGTATAGTTGTTTTGAGACAGCTCCAAAACCATCTTCTCCGTAAGAAACCCTAACAGATATTGTCGGAAATTTTTGTTTTAATTACATGGCGAAATGGAAAATAGAATTAAAAAAAAAGGTTTTTTATTACCTTTGGCTTTTGTAAGTGATGCTTCCGACAGGAGACAAAACAACGGCGGTTCCTGTGCAGAAAACTTCGTCCGCTTCTACCAATTCGTCAACTGTCACATTTCGTTCCTCCACCTGAAACATCAGAATTTGGACTCTTTCATAAAAAAAACCGACACCAAAAACCAGAAAATTTGTCAAACCGAACCACGAGGTATTTGCAGTCCACAGCAGAGGTTCCTCTTGAGTGTTGCCAAGAACTTACAAAAGCTCTTGCGGGTAATTCCAGGCAAGATGGTTCCTTTAATTCCAGGGGTAGAGATCACATTATCCTGTACAAGAATAAGGTCACAAGTAAACAAGAGTTTCATTTCATTAACAGTAAGAAACCTGAATATGAGAGTAATTAAATTACCTTCACAATGAATATATTGCAAGACGAAACCTCCTCGATATATCTTTTGTAAACGCAATCAAGGTATAAAACATCAGAATACCCTTTGGCTTTCGCAATCGACTGTGCCTTCAAGACCTGAACTTATTGATTAGTCATTAGGGTTTTGACTTTTGAGAACATAGGAAAAATACAGAAGAGATAAAATCTCTCAGAGGTTTTTTTCTTACTGCAGCATAATTACCGATGGTTTTAACACCTCCGGTACCACCGGGGGTCGCACGATGGAATTCACATTCAACAATCAAGTTGATCGGCGCCACACCTTCCTGTGAGAGATATTTTAGACTCCGGAAACGAAATGATGGAAAATAGAAAATTGCAAATCAGAAGAACAAATGCAAAAAAAAAAACCTTGAAGTAGTTCCCGACGGGTGAAACGTAGATAAGGAAAGTGTATTCAAGAGCAGGAGCAAGACCAAGAACAGCTCCAGTTCCCATTAGCAATGGCCTTATGTATAATGATCCTTTACCTGGAGGTGGGATCTGTAACAAACAGAGAAGACAGTTAAATCGCAGAGTGATGGCAACACAAAACGAAGAATGAAACAAGAAACCATAGGCAATCAAATCACCCAGCGTCTGTTTGCTAACACAGTTTCCTTCACAGCTTCAACAAACTGCTGGACGGTTGGAGCGGGCATGCACATTCTTTCAGCACCATCTCTCATTCGGATCGCATTCTCCTCTGGACGGAAGAGGAGGATATTGCCGTCTTGTTTTCTGTAAGCTTTTAGACCTTCAAACAAACCCTTAAACACACACACAAAAAACAAAGGCATCAATATATACAATCAAACCGGGTGATACACACAAATCACAAAACAAGTCAAATACTGAAGCACATGGCATGCTAATTCTCCAGCATCAAGTAGAGAATTTTGCTACATAGCAACTACCGTTTACAATCAGTGACAAAGTTCTCTCTTTTGTGTCAAGAATCTGACAAGACAATATCTTCTGTACCTAGAAACAGTACCCTTTACTTTCACCTCCTTAATCTAAACCCGAGAAGGAATGCAATCAATGAAGCAAATTGCGATTTCGAGTCAAGAATCTGAAAAAAACTCACTACTTTCGATTCTTGAACCGATGAAAGATTTCAATTTCCATAGACCAAGCACGTTAGGTTTTAATCGAACTCATAATCAGTTAAAACAAAAAGATGATGGCTTTGAGAAACCTAACTTGTCCATAGTTGAGAAGAGCAGCTGATGGGTTGACTTCAATGTTCCCAAAACGCAGCAATTCACCTTTGGAGAAATCACCATCGCCGCTACATTTCATGGCGTACATGTAATCCGTAGGTTTAAGCCCCGAAATCGAGCTTGTCCCAATCAATGTCGGCTGATTCAGTAACATTGTTGCTGGACCGAATTAAACAAAACGAATCTTTCAGTAAAGTGAAATTGATGATTATGTTCCATTAAAAACCCCAAGAAGGAGAACAAAAAAACTGAACCTGGAAGAATTGGACAAAACGGCGTCGCGTCGGTCACGAGAAACTTCACCAATGATGAAATTGGTAGGAGAATGGCGAATCTGGAGAATCGGAAGATTGGGTGATTGTATCATCAGATGGTAAAACAGCGAGCAAACAAGTACGAGTCTTTATGTTTTTGTTTTTTTTTTAACCCTGAGAGAAGAATGAGGAAAGTTCCGGAGAGAGGAGAAAGAGTGGAGGCGCGTGGTGGAGGAGGCGGCGGCGCGTTAAGGGGGAGAGTAAGTAACTTTGATTAACTACCGAGGAGACACTGGTTTTCTCCATATCTCGAATAGGTGAAAGGAGTTATTGAAACTGTGATGATCTTCCAATGACTCTCAAGTGTGTCTTTTTGAGTCGATCTTTTTGACTATCCGTGCAGATGCAGCAACCTCTCTTACCTTTTTGCCCTAAATCACTTATCCTATTTTTCGGTCATTTTCCTCAACTATTATAGATCACGATGTACGAAGATATTCTGTTCATGTACGATCGTAGCTGCAATCAGAACACGGAAGATCAGGGAAGTTTTCGATGTCAAAAAAGATCAGGGGAAGTTTTGTAGATACCAAAAGCTTTGGGAGCAGTTTCTAAAATACAGAAAGCTCTGATTGCAAGTTTGTAACCATCAAAAGATTAGAGGCGGATTTGTAAATACCAAAGCTTTATAGCAATTTTGTAAATATCAAAAGATCTGGAGCAGTTTTCTAGTTACCGAAATATCTGGGCCAATTTATAAATACAAAGAAACATGGAGCAGCTCTTTAATTAATGAAAAATCAGGAACAGCTGTGTAGGTAACAAAAGATCTGGGGCATTTTGTAAATAACAATAGATGCAGTTTTTATAGTTATAATCTTTTAATATAAAGTTGAATGCGTCAAAGTTGCTAATTCACTTGATCGCGACACATAACAAGTTAATCAATAAGATTTTGACAAATGTTTTGATTAAAATATATTATAAAAATATATATATTAATCCTAAAAGAAAAAGAAAAATAATATTATTTTTAAAAGAAAAATAAATATGATTGTGACACATGGCAAGTTAGTCGATAAGATTTTAACATGTGTTTTGATTAACATATATTATAAAGAAAAAATATATTAATCATAAAAGAAAAAAGAAATTACTATATTATTTTTAAAAGAAAAGTAAATAAAATAAAAGTAAAGATAAAAAGACATATATCAATTAAGAAAAGGAAATCAAAACAAAAGTAAACCAAATATTTCAATTTTACTATAAAAAAATAATAGTCAAAGTTAGTAATTAATATGATCTATACGCATGTTAATCAATAAGATTTTCACACATGTCAAATTTATCTGTTTAGATTTTGATACGTGTCAAAATATTATTTTTAAAGAAAAAATGAATTTCCAAAAAAAATGTCCAATTTATCGATTAAGATTATAAAAGTAAAATAAAATTAACAAGGATATATTTTAATTTAATAAAAAGAAACTAAAACAAAATGATCTATTTCATTTTGAGAAAAGAAAAATAAAAACAAAAAATAAATTAGATTATCTAAGATATATTTCAATTAAAAAAGAAGTTCTATAGGCTAATGAATATGATATTGAGAGTATCTTAAAAAGATAAAATAATAATTTTTAAATAATAAAAAAAAATCAAAACCAATCAGAAGTTGACACACAATAAAGAAGTTTCTTAAAAGTAAGAAATGGTTCTTAAATTACTCCTCTCTCTTACTTTTCATTATTTTATTATTTTTTGGTTAAGAAACTTTGTTAAAAACCTTGCATTGAACATGGTCTTAGACGATGTTGAGTTCAATGTAGAGGAGGATAGCAAGAATCATATAGAGAAGTTTTTGATGCGAGTCTTGAGAAGCATAACTTCTCTAGAGAGCAGAAATATCATATAAGGAAGAAAAAAAAAATTTAAAAAAAAAATTGATTAACTAGGATATATTTCATTTAAACAAAAAAAATCTAGATGCTAATGATATGACATTAAATGAAGATGAGCTCAATGAGGAGAAGGAAATCAAGAATCACGTAGAGAGGTTTTTGATGCGAGTGTTGAGAAACATAACTTCTCTAGAAAGCACATAGATCATATAAGGGAGATGAATGTGAAGAGAAAGATATACTTTATTTGCTTGGAAAGAGTTAATGGGAAAATTGTTAACATACTTAAAGGACTCGAATTGCATACCCAAGTTTTTAACGCAGCGGAACAAAAAAAAAAAGTTGATAAAGTGTGTGAACTATATGAGATGTTTTTAATGTTGTTTAGGACCCGCAATAGATTATGTGTTTTGAATATTTTAATTGAAAATAAATGAAATTTAAAATAATTAAATAACTCTTAGGTTTCGATTTTGTGTTTTTCATATATTTTTTGAGTATTGATCAGATTTTATTTTCTATTTTCTTAAAAAAATATTTTAACGACTTTTTAATTTTATTATAATATATTTGAGTTTACGCAGATCCTAATCTAGATTTTAATTATGATAAAAGTAAGATAATTAATTCGTCAAAATTTTATATATATAAAAAATTAGATAAAGCATTAGAATCAAACCTAATTCATATAAAAGTATTAAAACATATATATTTGGAATATTAAAAATAAATTTTATTTTTTAAACATATATATTTGGAATATTAAAAATAAATTTTATTTTTCTTTACAGATTATCCGATTTGTTTTCAATTCATTTTTACAAATTTAAAATATTTTATTATAAATCTACATATATGCGGATAAATAAATAAAATTGTATGTTTTTAAGGTTAAGTGCATTTTCCGAGGAAAACTAAATTTAACAATTTTAACATTTTTGACTTAAATTTTATATAGCCCATGAAATTATGGGATAGGCTAGAAAGCAAACTAATAAACTGGGCCGGGCCAGCCCACTTTCTTAGTAGGAAATAGAGAATGTGACGGAGGGGAAGAGAATACAGTTGATACTTGACGTATCTGACGAGCTAAAAAGACATCAATCATGAATAGAAGAGCAAACAAATTTCAACTCTGAGTCTTGAAACCGACAAATCATATTCTCAAGACACACACTTGCAACACACAAGAAACCAACCTACCTACTTTACCTACCACACACTCTACTCACTTGAAATCTGAAAAAAAGTTGACTATGAGCTATCACATCGAGAGAGAATAAAATTGCTGCATCAACAAACAAGAAACAATAACACTCTGGTTAGTGAAATTAAATTCTCTCTCAAGGTTCTTCTGGGAGCAAATGTTAACTGGCAAAGACTGAAACGTACCTTATATGCAGCATATATCTTTTGTTGCAGCTTTTTTTTTGTTTTCCTAAAATGATTATTCATTCTTCATCAAGCCGACTCATGTTACAATGCCACCATCGTCAGTATCCTTTTCCTTTCTGTTATCAGATTCAGCTTCTTTCCGAGTCACTGTTACGTTGATCCTGGTCTACAGCAAATGACAAAGAGTATTCATTCGTTATGAAGTTTGCTGAAAAAGTAATGAGAAACATTTTGCTTTCCAGAGGGTGTGTGTGTGTCCATGAAAACTACCTGATTGCAATCACTATCTTGTGTCTCCTCTACCGTCTTTGTTCCTGATTCAGAAGGATTTTCGGAGGAGTCAATGTTTGTCACTTTGTTGATGACCTCTGTCTCACACGTTACTTTTGTGACCTTCACGGTTTTACTGATGACTACCATACCACTCGGTGTCTGGGTCTGGCTTGATGGCAATTCATGTTTGTCCTCGGGCACATTTTGAGGGCTTGAAATTACACTGAGCAAAATAAAGATGCACGATTAAGCTTTAATAACAAAATAACAAACAAAAAAGACAAGGAAAAAATGCATAAAATTTGCTATTGGGCGATCAGATTTATACCTCTGGGGATCAGCATCATCAGAAGATTTTTGGGTAACATCATGTTTCCTCTTCTTGTTACTGCTTGGCTCACTAGTATCATTTCCAGATGTGTTACCTCGTCTTTTCCTTCCTGCTTCAAGCCTTTCAACTGCAATAGACAGCCCCTCGGTGTAAGCCTTTTCTTCTCTTTTCGATGAATCAAGCTTCAACTTTTCTGAAGGCAACCCTCCTTCTTCATGATGATGCATTGGGGGAGATTTCTCTGGAGAAGCCTTGAATATCAGATTACTGCATCGTTTTATCCACGAAAATGGAGTGGCGGATGAAGGTGTTAGGCCGTTCTGTCTTTCCATAGAAGAATTATAGCCATCTTCGCTATTACTCACAGTGCTGACTCCATTTTGCAAGTCTAGTTCATCATCCCGAGTAACAACCTTCTGCTTCAAAGCAGAAACCTTTTCCCAGCTACGCTCTAAATTGGACAACTGCATTTTAGCCATGGACATATCATCTAATGTAACTTTCAGATTCTCTAACTTCTTCAGTTCTTCAACCTCATGTCGGATTTCTTCTCTTTCAGATCGAAGCATATGCCTTTGCGTCTCTAGTTTTTCTCTTTGAACCTTTAGCTCCTCAACCGAATCCTTTAACTCTGCCCACTCCCTCTGCCTCCTTTCACGGTCCAAATTGATCTCCAACCTCTCAGCATCCAACCTCTTTAGTTCCACTTGAACATGTTCTAACTCTTTCTCTGCCGATTCCTTGAGGGACTGTATACGCTCCTCTTCCAACTTCTTCTCTTGCTCAAAAGCCTTCTCTCTCTCCCTTGAAGAATTCTCCAATTCTTCTCGTTTATTTTCAATGCAATACTCCAACTCTCTTTTCTGCATCTCAATACCCAACAAGAAGTCAGCACGTTCGCGTTGTATCTTGCTAAGCCACTCTGAATGTTCCTCCACCATTTTATTCATGAATTCTTCACGCTCTCGGTTTAACGCCTCCACATCGTTTTTGTGCTGATTTCTCAATGCATCTCTTTCCTCCCTGATGTTATCACGCTCGTCCTTGAGATACATTGAGAACGCCTCCCTTTGACGAGTTATATACTCTGCTTCTTTTCTTAACTCTTCCCTTTTCACATCAATGTGTTCCCACTCAGCTTCAAATTTCGCCTTCTCCACCTTCAATCTATCTGCTTCAGCCAGAAGTTCAAGCTTTTGAGCCCTCAAATCATCTAGCTCCTCCTTGAGTTTCATCTCCAGAATAGATAATTCGCTTGTCTCGCTCTTCAAGGCTTCTAGTTTTTCCGTTGCACAGTCAACACGTTTTCTCTTGTCTTCTAATGATACCAAAGACTGCTGCAGTTCTAGGTCTAATTTTCTAAGCCGTTCCTTCTCATTCTCCAGCAGAGTTGTCTTAAGGTTAATATCTTTCTCGATAGCATTCAAATTCTTCTCTTTCTCGTCAAGATTATAAGACCTCTCTGTTATATCCTTTTCTTTCTCTGCCAACGCTCTTGATTGAACTTCCAAATCATGTTCCTTTTCACCAACTAGGTCTTCCCTCTGCCTGATATCAACCTCCCTTAATTCCCAAGCCCGTCTCTTCCTTTCGATTTCATCTTCCACCAATTTGCACTTACCTTCCAACTCAGCTTCCACATCAGATTGTCTTTTCCTCAGGATAACTTCTTGATTTGCTAAGACCTTCTGAATCAGTTCCTGTATTGATTGTTTAAAAGCAAATTTCATAAACTCCCGCAAAGAGAAGAGCACAAAATTAAAAGCATGAATGATAACTAGAAGGTTTGTTGGACTGAACAAGTAAACTCACAGATTCTTTGCTAGCAATTTTTTCTTCAGCAACAAGCAGCTCTTGCTCTTTCTTAAGTAGTGAAGATTCCCTCTCAGAGACAGCCTGTTTTGGCAAGGAAATAAAACATGAAATAATACTATCTTGTCTCCTAGAAGTTTTTTTGCTGACGTATTAAGCAAAACCAGAAATAACAGATACTTATGTGTATACAAACCTCTTGTCTTTTAGCAAGCGAAGCTAATGCAATCTCCAAATTGGATTTTTTGTCCTCAAAGGCTCTACATTCCTCCTCAAATGAGATCTTTGCAGACTCTAGTCCCTTTTCAAGTTCAGCCAGTTCTTGGGATCTACCAAAAATGTGATCTTCTCTCTGATTTAGTGAAGTTTGTGCATCCAATAGCCTTTCATGCTCTTGCTGCAAGCTCTTTCGCCTCTCACTTAAAGTCTGTCGCTCAATAACTATCTCGTTCTCTTTCGTTTCAGACCTAAAACATAGAATGAAAAACCCAACACAACAACTTAATACCACACCTTAATAGTACAAGTCCAGTTAGCCGAGACAGTAGACTTACTCAGACTTGAAAGATGCAAGACGCCGAGTAAGATCATCTTCACGACTTTCAACTTCCTTCAATTTTCTCTCGGCAATTCGGTGATACCGGTTAGCTTCTGCTTGTAAAGCTTCTGCTGAGCGCATTTTTGCTTCAGCATCTGCATATTTCTTCAGAGCATCCTCAATCATAATATGAGCTTCAGACATTTTACTCCCAGCAGAAACTTTTGTCTCAGCACATTCTGCACGCATCTCATGCAACGTCTTCTCCAGCTGAGGGGGGGAAAAAAGGACAATAAAATCAATAAAAAGACTTGAACAAGCTATTTTTTCTCGCTCTCAAAGTTTAGGTCGTACACTAGAAATACACTCTTTTGCAATCCCAACATCCTTCTTCAAACTCTCTTCTCGTTTCTTTGCTTCAGCTAAGGCAGAGACATACGCAGATTGATCTCGCCTATGTGCTAGGTCAGCCTCATCCACAGAGGCCTTAAACTCCTCGTACTTGGAGGACAATTCGTCTTTCTCCAAAATGAGAAGACCCATGTTGTGTTGGTAATCATAAACCTACAAACAAATCGTGTTCAATATAGCAATGCCAATAGGATATTTGATAAAAACACGCAACAGGAGAAAAAAACTGACCGATATAACAATCTCAACGAATCAAGCTTATAAGAGGAAACAAAATCGAGACTTTAAAACTCCCGAAAGCAAAGCAATAACTCCAGCAAACCAATCCCATCCAATAAATTTTCAGCATTGACCCACGAGCAACAAAACGGTACATACTATGACTGAAAAAAAAATTAAGGGCATTCACAAAAACGAACGGTCGTGTCATTCCTTCATACCTCCCGGGAGAATTAAATTCATAATAACTTAGAACTAAGCTTCTAGGTCACAAGCTAATCCCAGTAATTATAATAGTCCCCTTAGTTTAGTTCAATTGTGTTCCCGCGTAGTAATCTAGTCAAAACACTAGCTAATCCTTAAAAGTTATGTAATTTTACGAAGGAAAATTCGAGAATTTCACGAAGAATCAAGAAGCAAACCTCAGATTCTAGCTTGGCGATGTAAGCGATAAGGGCAGCTTTATCTCTCTTCTTGATCGATTGTTCATCAAACCCAGCTTCCTTGAGACGCTTCCACAAGACTTCTTCAGTGAGAGGGCTATTCAAAACCCTAGACCCAGGCGTAATCGTCAATCTATTAGCAGCCGTACTCGGAGTTATCGGGAATCGCTCCGAACGAGAAGTCGCCATCGCCTCTACCAATCTTACAAAGACGGAGAACCGAACCCAAATTCCTCCGATCTCCGATCAAAACCACTAAGATAGTCGCTCTTCACTTTTTCTCTTTCTCTCTCTCTCTCTCTCTCACACACACACACAGCAAAGACGAGTTCTGTGACACTGCGTCGCAGAGAAGTCTAGTCTCTCTCTTTTTTTTTTAGGTCGACAATTTAGTCAAAAGGGCTTTTATTCGACCAGTCAAAATATCGAAACGGGTGCGTTTTAAAAGCCTTCACATTCGTTTTAAGCGGCTAAAACCAAAATTTTAATGGAGTTTAAAAGAGGTGATTATATATGGTAATTATATTTTCCGATTTTTTTCACTGTGTAATTAAAATTTAGATTTTCTTATTTCACTCTATTTTTTTTGGTCAATTCTTATTTCACTCTAATTATTAAATGTTTCATTCATACTCTCTCTCCTGCACTTAAAACATACTAGTATAATGCAGATGAAAATTAAATATTGAGAAATTATGATTCTTTAAGATCTTCTTTATTTACTTGACAGATGTGTTTGTGTGTGTAGCCAGCCCATAAATCTTATTTTGTCCTTCTGTTTGCGTGTGTTATAAAAAATTTCAATAACCCAATTTTTTTTTTTTTCAAACACTTTCCCTGAATCTTTTACGGTTATAATCACTTCAGCAAACTCCTAAAATCCGAAGAGTCAAGCAAGTACACAAGACTAGTGAACATTGAGAGCTTACATGGATTTATTCAAACCAGATGTGTTAAGAGTTTGCAGATTCTGAGTTTCGTGGGCATACATGAAATTGAGAAGATTCTTTACATTGTTCTCTTACCAAGAACGTTTTAACAGAGAAAATTGAGCTTCCTTTTCTAGTCGATAAGTTCTGATCCATCCTTGGATCAACCGTATCTCGGCTTCTCGCTGCTCCACAAGCCATTTTGGGTCTTCTGGAGTTGAAGGTCGTAGATCCAAATGATGTCCACCTGAGGGGAAAAAAAGAAAGCCATTATCAACTTAGTTAGTGAGTTTCAAAGAGAATGGATGATGATGATGTTTTAAGATAGATACCAAAATTAGTTCATTGATCTATATCGTGGGTTTATGTAATTCAATTAAATGTAGACTACTGTTATTACGATCAAAAGGTTTAAGGCAATGCAAGCGAAATAACAGATAAGTTAGGTGAGCGATTGTTGAGGCTTTTAGTTATACCTTCTTTTGTGACAAGAGCAACAATGGTATCCGATAAGTTCTTCAGAACACTGCATTTAACGAGTCAAGCATTCATCGCCCGTTACGAGATTCGTTTTAAAAAAATAGCTCTCGAGATTTGAGTAAAGGGAGTAAGTTCTTACCTGCCACCACTCCAAGGATCTAACAGACCATTGGAGAAAATGATGTTGCTACCAAACGACTTCAAGGTGGTCTCTATGTCCTTTTACATTGGAGAGAGAGAGAGAGAGTAAAGATTCAGATTATGGCACAGAAAGAATCATGAGCTCTCGAAAATAAGTCTTACATGTCCACCGAACTCTGTTGTGACCCATCTAGGCCTTGGATTGACTCGGAATGTATTCCAGCATTCCTCTTTGTATGAAGAGTAATTGAAATCATAAGTTGGAAACATGCTGTTTTCTTGGCTGCTAGACATGGGCATTACCATCTCCGTGCACGCCTATTGTTAAACCGAAAGGCATAAGGAGATCAATTATAAGTTTTCTGGAAAAGGAAGATAAATATATAGCAGTTATTCTTCAGACCTGCCAGTTCCATCCATCCAAACCATGAGGGTCATCATCCAACTTGAAGCAGTCAACAATCCCAGTGTAGTTGTAGTACACACCTATTCCTGCATATATGCGATCTAGAATGCTAGCATCACTACTAGCTCCATCAATTTTTCTGCAGACCTACAGAAAGATAAACAACAAATGATCGGGACTTCAAAGGACGTGGTCGAACAAAAACCAGCTGCAACAAGCGAACCACTAAAGCATAGCCTCGTAGGGTCATTGATGTAAAGATGACAATCCACATTAGCTAGCGAATGCATTCTCAGTTTTCCTCTAAACTTTTACATGATCTGTGGAAAATATCATTGGAGAATCATTAAGTGTTACTTCCCAAAATATACCTCTTTAATGGGATGTCCAGGCAAAGGCATCATAAAGTCAGCGGGATACGGATAGTCCACCATTGCCAAATAACTATACGCAGAATCCAGCCAGTCTGAAAGGTCATCAGTACTGTTCAACACCCTGCAAAACAGAGCCACCACTCAATTCAGCTCAAAAACAATAGACAACAAAACAATTAAACCAGCTCCAGTTTTCTTGCTTACCGACAAAAGTGAAAAGTTTTCGTCAACTGCTGAAGACCATTCTCCTTCTGACCCTCTGCTATTATCGCATCCCACGAGTTCTTTATGGTGTTGAAGCAGCTAGTACTCTCACGCTACAAAGTTTGCGAGGCAATACAACAGTCACGAAAAGAAAAAGAGAAAGCCAATTGACTAACAACGCAGAAAAAAAAAGCATACCCTGAAATCATTTGATACAATGTCATAAAACGTCTCAGGAGGTACAATATCTTCAAACTCAAGAATTGGAGCTGAGGAAGCTAATGCTCCAATTGCAATGTGAGGATACTTGAGCCTCATCCATGCTGCTAACACTGTTGCGTCAATAGCAACAAACACAGAAACATTCACTCCCAAAGTCTCTTTCGAAGGCATGTTATTCCACAATAACAAAAAAAAATCATATGATCCTTACTTACTTCCACCATATGATCCTCCAAACAACACAACTGGGCATGCTTCCGCAGACAAGTTGCGTTTCAAATCAGTCACAAAAACAGCAAAATCCGCAAGAGCTTGCTCAGTTGTGAGATACGATAAGGTGGTAGCGTTCTTGTAAGCTTCTTCCCCGCTTCCATAAGGCATCGACTCTCCATAATACCTATGCTACACCAAATCCCTAAAATCAGAAACGAATTGCTTTATCTCTTGGCTATCAAACAGGAAAGAACATCAACGAACCTCAGGGAAAACAAGCAAGGCGCCAAACTTGGGAGCGATCTCCCAAATGAATCCAGAGTTTGTAGCGAACCATTCAATATCGCCTTCGTTGCCGCAGTAGAGGAAGATAGGTCCGAGCGCAGAAGCACCGACCCAGTGATCGGAATTGATCAAGTACCTTTGCGAGAATTTCGGAAGATCGGCGAAGCTGAAGTGGTCAAGCTGCTGGGAGAAAAACTTAGTCTCGTATTGGTATCCGTTTCGATCTCGCCGGAACGGCTGGATTCTGGTTCGGTTCTGGAAAGTGTCGCGAGGAAAACGAGGCAGTGAAAAAGATAGAGTAGAGAGAAAGACGACGGAAACGAAGGTGATGATCAGAAGCGATCGGAAATGGTTCGCCATTTCTCTCGGCTTTGAAGGCTCTACTCAACAACTATTTGCAACCGCCCCAATGTGAGATTCAGTCACTAGTGCCAGTGGTGAGCATAAACCGAAACTTTTCATCAAACCGAACTCTAAATTTTTTTGTGACCAATTAAACCAGTATTTTATAAACAAACAGAAAATATTTAATCAAATTAAATTATTTATATATTTTTTTATTATATTTTTTATCCAAAACAGAACTAAAGTCAAATATGGAACACTTTCAAACCAAACTCAAATGAAAAACTCTGTAGCAACAGTGATGTTGGATGTCTAGCAAGCACATGTTTTTTTCTCTTCCAGTGGAACTATATTTGGTAACCAAAGATTCTCATGAATCTTTGTTTTGTATCTTCTTTATACAGACAGACTCTCAAGGGCTTCAACAGCTCAAGCTGTCTTTTTTTAATGGATCTTAAGGGATGATAGGGGTGATGGGGTCAGGTTGAAGAGCTTTCTGAACAAGATCAGTTTGCTCCTTGACATGAAGCTGGTAGAATCCTGTGGCTGTAGCAGCCGAAGGAAGACGACCAGCGTATTTGATGTCGTTGAAGTTTCCTCTCTTCAGTGCTTTAATGGCCGTGCAAAGCCTTGGTGCTATATACTGATATCCTCCCATGTTCATCGGCTCTTCTTGACACCACACGATCTCTGCATCTGTAAAAACACAAAGAGTCACACATGTTTCCATAGAATTCATATTCAATCCGAGAGTTCCGATATTATAAGAGCGACGTACTTGGATATCGCTTTAGTTCTCTCTGAATGAGATCATAAGGGAATGGACAAAGCTGCTCTACTCTGCAAATGGCTACATCTTTTGCTTCTTCAGACTTCTGACGCTCTTCGTTAAGCTCATAGTAGACCTGGATCAACAAATCCCAACTATATCACCATAATCTGAGAGTTAGTAAGCACGTTAAGAGAAGAAGAATGGAGGCCCTTTTTTACCTTCCCAGAGCAGAGGACTAGACGTCTGACACCTTCTTCAAGATCAGAGTGACCACTTTGATCTTTAATCAACCTTTTGAATCTGGTTCCTTGCTTGTCAAACCCAGGATGTCCTTTAACATCATCGAATTCCGAGAGATTAGACACACATTTTTTGTGACGAAGCAAGTTTTTGGGAGACATCACTATAAGCGGCTTGCGGAAATCCCTGTGTATCTGCAAATGGATGACATCAAGTGTGTGAAAAACAATCAAGTAAAGTAGCAATCTTTTTATAAACTTCGGACATATATATATTTTACATCGTCTCATTAATTTACCTGTCGACGCAGAACATGGAAATAGTTGGCAGGTGTAGTAACATTAACAACTTGCCAATTACATTCTTGAATCTGCTTTCGAAGAGTTGGATCCATCTCAGGGATAACATAAGGATTGTCATCACTCATCTGTAGTAAAAAAATATTACAAATGAGAGGGGAAAAAAACCCATGATAAGTGCAGAAGAGCTTACTGTGGTAAGTATCGTTTTATATAATAACATTACCTGAAGGAAACGTTCCAATCTTCCACTGGAATGTTCAGGACCTTGACCATCATATCCATGAGGAAGTAGAACTACTAGCCCGGTTTGACGGAGCCATTTGGCTTCCCCACTGCTTATGAACTGATCAAACATCACCTGTGCGCCATTAGCAAAGTCTCCAAACTGAGCTTCCCATATTACCAAAGAATTCGGATTTTCCATAGAGTATCCCAGTTCGAATCCAAGAACACCAAATTCTGAAAGAGAGCTGCATGCCAAAACAACACGAAGGTCATGTAAAAACAAATGAGTGGTTATGATCTCTAGAGATTAAAAAAAAAAAAAAAAAATACCTGTTGCTGACAGTGAACATTTCAGGGTCTTGGTTCATGGTCAGGTGATCTAAGGGACAATACTCCTCGCCGGTTTCTTGATCATGAAGCACTGAGTGTCTATGACTGAAAGTCCCTCTTTCAACATCTTGACCACTTAGCCGAACATGGTTGCCTTCCACAACCAGTGTAGCAAAAGCAAGAGCTTCTCCAAGTCCCCAGTCAATGCCTTCTCCCGATTCAATCATTTGAGCACGTTGTTCATAAACTCTTTTCACTCCTCTGTGTGGCTTGAAGTTCTCTGGGAAGGTTGAGATTGCCTTTCCCACATTCTTCAAAATCTCTGGCTTCACACTGCAAGAGAACAAGGGAATAGTTTTCCAGCAAAATGTTCAAAATTGAAAAGAAAATAAAAAAAGGGGCCAAAAAGCAATGACGAACTATATAAAATGAAAATGTTTATACCCAGTGTTCCGGATCCTAGAAATCTGCTCCGGTGACTTGAATCCAGTCCAATGACTTGCCAGCCAGTCACGTTTTTGTGGAATATAGTCTTTACTTGCCCCAAATTCTTCGTTGAGGATAGAGCTTACTTTCTTTTGAATCTTATCAATGTCTTCTTGGGTTACCTGTCCAGATTCCAAAAGCTTCTCCTGATAGATTCGAAGCGACGAGGGATGACTGCGTATCACCTATCAATAACAGGTAACATCCGTTTACAAAGAAATTAGAAAGAAAAATTATTTTGACAGGAACTCAGAAGGAAAGTGGGATTTGGATATAAATATTCTCAAGAGGCGGACAACAAAATAGACACACCTTGTACATTTTTGGTTGTGTGAATGAGGGTTCGTCTATCTCGTTATGCCCAAAGCGACGGTAGCATACTAAATCAACAACAACATCAGAATGGAAAGTCTGGCGCCACTCCGCAGCAAGCTCACATACATGCACTACTGCTTCGATGTCATCCGCATTGACATGGAAAATCGGGGCATCTAAAGCCTTTGCAACATCAGTGCAATACTGTGAAGACCTTCCTGCCCTGGGATCGGTTGTGAAAGCCACTTGGTTATTCACAACAATATGCACTGTTCCACCAGTACAGTAGTTAGGAAGTGCACTAAGATGCAGAGTTTCATATACCACACCTTGTCCAGCAAAGCTACCATCACCATGGATCAAAATACCCATGTTCTTAGTTCTATTCACGTCTTTCGTGTAGTACTGTTTGGCACTAGTTTTACCGAACACAACAGGATCTACTGCTTCCAAGTGACTGGGGTTAGCCAACAAAGACAAGTGAAGATGATTGCCTCCTCTAGTCGGGCGATCATAAGATGTACCCAAGTGGTATTTCACATCGCCTGTTCCGGTGTAGAGCCCAACTTCATCTACTGGCCTAGTACCACCGCTGAACTCACTGAAGATTTGACGTAGAGGTTTTCTAACAACATTACCCAGAACATTAAGTCGACCCCTGTGAGGCATTCCGATAACTATGTTCTCTACCCCGAGATCTGCAGCCCTATCGAACATCTCCTTCATGCCAGGGATCAAAGACTCAGCACCTTCGAGTCCAAATCTTTTGGCCGTGGTCCACTTAGAAGCCAAGAAATTCTCAAACTGCGTGCTCCAGGTAAGCCTATCGTATATAACCACCCGACGCTCAGTGTTGTACTGACGAGGCGTAGGGGTCTCGATCTTGTCTCTCAACCAGTTGCATTTTTCCCTATCAGCAATGTGCATGTACTCATACCCTATAGTCCCACAGTACGCCTGCTCAAGCCTCGACAGTATAGCCCTTAGCGTTTGAACAGGGCGGTTCTCAGACAGAAACCCGGACATCTGCCATACACCCAGGAAGAATTCCCGGTCAAGATCAGCCTCTGTGAATCCATAAAGACCTGGAGTCAGGTCCTCTGGAATCTCTCTCTCCTCTAGACCCAAAGGATCCAGCTTGGCCTTCATGTGGCCATTAACCTGGTAAGCTCTGACAAGCAACAGCAAACGCATGCTTTCTTGAATGGTTTGCCCCGAGATTCCAGGCGCCGTGGCGGCTTGACCCACGAAATTCCGGAAGAAGTTGTCCCACGACTCATCAACACTGTTGGGATCAGCTTCCCAGGCTCTTTGTAGCTCCTCTAGATACACACTGCTTGTTCCATCTAAGAAGCTATCGGTTAGCTTAGAGAGGGGCACTGGACGTGGAACGGGTGCAGCAGACTCTGCCTTTGATTTGAGTATTGTAGAGTGGAAACATCTGCTTTGAGAAGGCAAAACCCTTGTTCTAGCGGCATATGAGCCACACTGAGATTGAGACAGTGCCCTTCTTATGGCAAGCTTTGCCAAAGAGGAACCAGTTCTAAACCAAGCCATAGCTTTATGATCAACAACAAATCATACAATCCCAGACTTAAACCCGTCTCGCGAATTTTCAAATGTTTTTTCTCTCAACCTGGAAATGATCGATTAAACAAGACAATAAAATACTCCAAACAAAAAAAAGTAGATAAAGTGTTTAAAAATGGCTAAACGAGAAACGACTTGGTTATATATCTCATGCAAGCACCAAAAGAAGAGAAAATCTGAAACGAAAATAACCAGTTACTTCCATAGTTTATCACCGATCTGACCATTCAGATTCATCGGAAAAATTAGAAACCCCCAAAAAAATTAGAACATAACAATCAGCTCAACAAATTTTCCATTTTGAAGAATTTCCATCAGAGGACATGTAAATACAAATGAGGAAAAGGAAACAAAAAAATCACAGCGAAGGAGAAAGAGACGGACCTGGATCAAAGATGAAAGATGGGAGACTCAGTGAAGTGGAAAACGAGACAGAGAAAGAAAGAAAAGTAAGAAAGAAAGTGCACCGCCTTAAAAAGCCACGTTTGGATGCAAAGATAAGTATATACTTAGCATGAATAAGAAAGATATATCAATCAATAATAGTCGAAGAAGACTCGAGAGAGATAATAACAAACAAAATATTAAAATAACTGGGCCCTAAATAAGTTCTATCACATATTGGGCTTCTTGACCCAAACCGTGACACTCGAATTCTTCTCGACCCAACAACATGAAGCATCCGAACTCAAAAATGGGAAAAGCGGAAGACAGTTGCAGAAGTTTCGGAGCTTGAAGATGATCTTCGTTGAGCTTGAAGTACATAAATAGAATCTAGGTTACGTACTTGTAGTAGATCCTCATGAATGTTTCTGGAAACAAAGTTTCGCAGGAATCGATAGGACGTGCAAGATGCGAGGAGTTAGCAAAGTCGTCTTCGTTTTACCGGAAGGTTTACTCGGAGGTTAATCATCGGTCTTTCACTATTTTCCTCTCTTTAATCGATTACTCACATTTTGGTTGATGAACGATTGTTGTGTCGGTTTGTAGATAGAGGAATTTGGGTGGGAACCGCTAAGAAGATTAGGTGGAGATTTAACGTTTTTCAGCTTTCACATTCCGTGAGTTCCGTAAATTTTCTGGGTTTTCTTCGAATTCTTTGGCTCTACTGCATTCTATTGGCCACTGTAATCGCTAATCGTTCTCCATTCGTGTGAAATGTTAGATTTGTTTGTATTCTGAACATGTTTTCATCATCATCATCATCATCATCATCATATACAGGGATAAGAAGGGAAGAGCACACATCTTAGAAATTCAACTGAATAGAGACTATCCTAAATCCCAACCTTCTGTTTCCGCGGTTTGTTTTTCGTTTTTGTTATGCTTCTCTTTCAACTTCTCCACTCTCCTTGGCCTTCACCGGAATTGCTCGTGCAGGATGTGCCATACATGTTTACTCTAGAATGGTCAACAAGCTCGAGATTGAAGGATGTGTTGCACCAATTCCAAAAGGTAGCTAATGCGAGACTTGCTACATTCTCACTTAGTGACCATTAATCAGCAAACACGTAATGGTTTCTTTTTATAAAAAAAAAATTGGTTAACAAAGCATCTGGACAATCTTCAAGAATTTTGGTCTGTCCTGGATGATATCGACAAATCTCTCTGTGTTGTTGATGCTAAGCAACCATCTCGTGCCTCTCCTGTCCGTCGCATTCATGCTGGTTTAACACCTTTAACCCTCTTCTGTTTTCTCTATCCTGTTTAAACTAATGTTTTCTAATAATTCACTTTTATCTCTCAGGAAACGATTGCATCCTCATTGTTCATATCAACTTCAGCGACCCTAAATCCCTTCCAGAGTATGTTTCTAGCCAAACACACACACACACACACACACAATAATCTCGTCTTTTCGACACTATCTAATAGTGAATTGCTTAGGCAGGTGCCGGTTTATTGGTCCTGAGCCTCCAGCTATGGATGTGAACAACTTACATTTGATATGGAGAAGAAATAGCAAAAAATGGTAATATCTTTTTGTCTATTCTCTCCCGTTGTAAATCTATTTCGATAGCTTATAGCATGGAATTGGCAGAGAAGTGAGCTTTTATGGATTGTTGAAAGCATGAATCACGTTTAATTATTGATCACACAGGTCAAAGGAAAAATCATTTCCTGAGAACCTCGAATGTATTCTATGTACTGAGCTTCCAAGACCTCAAAGTCTCCAAGAGGAAGACGATCATCAGCAAGTTGATTGCGGAATTTGCTATGCTCAGTTTCTACCCACCGGTGATTCCTCAACCGAAAATAAAACAACTCTTCATAGTTCAGAGTAGTAATTTACTGTTAGTTTACTAACTTCTCGTTTACTTTAAACTAAGATGAGGAGCTCGGAGCTAGAAGTGGGACGCCAACAGATTACACATGCGAAAACATCAGTTGCAACAAGTCTTTCCATAGCCTTTGCCTCACAGACTGGTTAAGGTCTATCACAACAACAAGACAGTAAGTAGAAACCTTCATCTCTCTCTCTCTCACACACACAAGTCTTATGCTCTAAAGCTCAAGTATGATCCAATTTCTTGCAGGTCGTTCGATGTTTTGTTTGGGAACTGCCCTTACTGTTCAGATCCAGTCGCAGTCAAAATCAACAACGTGAACAAAATAGCTTAGACAAAACATCCTCTTATTCTCAAACCCTTGAAGCCATACTTCCTAATTAGCTGGTTCTGAATGTTCTAGTGTTACATGATACAAAGAGAGTTACATTGACTGATGAGTGGTGAGGGCAAAACTCTCTTTTTCACTATTTTTCTTCTCTACTGTTTAAGATAGAACTCATGTAGCTTTCAAATAAGTAATGTAAATATGAACATATTCATTTTTTTTTCTGGCCACTAAATTCCAAAGCTGTTCTATCATCAATCACCATCAATGTGGAGTTTCGAGCAGTAAATATTTTTTTTTATAAAAAGAGTTTTTGAATGCTATTATTTGCCTTTTTCTCCATGGCTACTAGGCTTCTTCTCCAGCTGTAGTACTGTCGGTGGCTTAATCAATCTTTGTTTAAGAACTCACGAGTCTCTTAAACTTTAAACGAAATCACCTATCCTTTTCAAAACCAATCAAAACCCACATAAACCCAAATAATAATAAGTTGTTGTATCAAGTAAATGAGAACTAGCTCGATCCTAAAGTTGAAATATTAGATATGACATCAATCCCCCCATGCATATATATTTTAAATGGTTTCTTGGCATTTCTCTATGAGTTGCACATTATTTCAACAAATTCTGAACTTGATTAGACATTTTCTTCTTAAGGTTTAATGCAAATCTGACACCTTTGTTGGAAATGGGACCATATGGCCAAACAACCAATAATATCTTCTTAGTGCAACAAATCTTGTAACATTTATTTAGGTTTTATTCTTTCATTCTTTTTTTTTTTTTTGGTCGTGTTTATTTTAGTGATCTATCAAAATCAAATTGTAAATTGTAACGTCATTGAAATTTGGAATCCAATGTTTTTTAACTCTACCTGTATTCTATGCGTTTCAAGGTCAGTTTGAATGTCAGTGTTATAGAATAGACTAAATTTACATATTTTGATAATTGATACTCACCCAAAGGAATTGCGGGATAAAAATTTGAAACTCTTTGGTAATACGGAAAAATAAGTTATACGAAATATTGATAAACAAAAATATTCATATATAGTCACATCATTTTAACATTTATTTCTTCACGAAATTAAATATATAAAGTTTCAAAGAACCGCAGACGGACTTGCGTTACGTATATGCATAATCGCATAAAAGACAATACCAGGCAATACACATTTTCTCACAGTTATATATAATATATAAAATCTCGTACAAGAGGGAAACATGATCATTGTACGTACGTATGGACACATTGGAAATGGTATTATTTTCAAACACGACACTCGAGTGGCGGGACCGGATACCTAGACCGGTCGGTACAATAATCATAGACCATATGATTTACTCGAACCCAACGGTAAAGTCTAGCTTCGACGGCGTTAAGTGACTGATAAGCGTAACCTTCCCACCAATTGCGAGGGTTCGATGGACAATTGGTGGGTCCCGGGACAGGACAACCTTCGATGTCGAAATCTTTGTAATAAGCATAAAACGGAGCTTTGCTCCAATCAATTTTCTCTAATCCGCCACGTGTCGCCCAATCATCGGCTTCCCATAATGTTGAGTAAACTCCCATAGGCTGTGATGTTGGGTAGGCTATGTTCTTGGCTTCGTTGTTTTTGTACACTCTTATTGGCACATCGTCTACGTAAAAACTGTTTAAAACCAAATATATATGCCCACGTTTAATTAATGGTGAAATGTTTGAAAATTTAGCGATGATTCGATTCGAAAGTATACGAGAGAGAAGCTTACACAATGTGTTTGTGTGTCCACATGATAGTGTAAGTGTGGAAATCCAAAGACGGATCGAACCAAAGATTAACCCTTTGTTCTCTATCTCCTTTGCCATGAGCAAATATGTTTGTTTGCACCGAGTAAGGTTGGCCACTTCGGTTTCCCAAGAACTCGAAATCTAGCTCGTCTCTCACCGTGTTGGTATCCGAGTTCATCTATACACATACGAATGATTAAACCGTCAGTGTTTGAAGAATATGGTATATATGTTTTTGAGAAATAATTGTTCGGAGGTGAATGTGTGAAAAAATTCAAAAGTAATGTGGGATAAAACGAAAGACTTACGTAGAAGGCCGTGACCGTACCGGCAGAGTCGCCGGGAATGAGTTTGATCTTCATGCTCACTCTTCCGAACAGATACTTTCTTTTGGAAGCGAATCCACAACCTTTGAGAAACAAGTATGAGAGCATGTGACTATGTCTTACGTAAAAGCCATTAATTTTTAAATATTTTCCAATTTCAGTCAAAGTAGAAGGTTTAATTTATGTGGTTTTGGTTTACCTGTGCTCTGATCAAGGACAAGTTGGATAGCTTTACCACCGTTGATTTGACGGATGTGAGATTCCGACCACGCGGCCTTGAAATCCTCGGCGAATGTCGCAGGCCGGGCTGAAATCTGGATGAGCATTAGCGTAAAGAGTGTGACAATGCAAAGAAAAGAAAGGAAATATTTCTTAGCCATGGTGGGACGACTTTGTATCAAAATAAAAATAGAAAAATGTATGTGTTCTACTTGTGAGTTTGTTTTTAAATTGTCAAGAGAATGATAAGTGTGCATGTCTTTTTTATATACGCAATTTTTTTTGTCGACAATGGGTTATTGAGGATTTAGGACGATGACGTGGACGATAGCATCTAAAGACATCGTTTAGCTTTCCGCACAGCTAATTGCGAGCAGTCTCTTGGCCTACTCATTTATGAAACTATTAGTTTTTATTCTAAATTATACCTAAATTTGATGCCAATAAAATGTGAATGGTTATCAACTTGAGTTATTTGGATAAACTTTAGGACGTTTTTACCAGTTGAACTAAAGCTAGCAGACTATATACACTATTGACACGCCTAAAATAGTATATGTTATAAGAAAATATTATTAATCATCATATGACCATTTTCGTAACAAATTAACCAAAGATCCTCCTTAAACTGAATGCAAAACGTTCAATTACAGAACATTAAATGTTTCAATTCCTTTTTTTTATATATAGAAAAAATAATGCGAAGAAATGTTAGGGAAGAAAATGTATACGAACGTGTGGTTTTCATACTTGAAAGGGTGTGATGTCTCGATCAAATGATAGTTGTGGTACGTAACATAACCTATGGTTCTAATTATTTTGACGTAGAGAATTTATAATATGAGGTTTTGTATCCATTCATGTCTCCTCCCATGGGGCCTCCTGTAAGTTGTAACCTTGTGTCTATCCAATTGAATAAATAAATACAAGAATATAAAAGTTTATTACATATTTCGGATCATATTTGAGTTTGTAACAAAGGTCGAGTCGAGCGTAGCTCTAAAAATAAATTTTGATACCAAATCACATGGGATTTTGGTAGACTTCGACTCAAAGCATTAATAGTAGTATTAGGCCCATATAATCGTGATTTTAAATATACATTTCATGCTTTGTTACTTCAAAATCTGAGTGAGTCGCCGACGTTTAATAGGTGAAAATAAAACCCATCAATTTGAAAGAAAAAAAACCGATAAACATGGGAAAATAGTCAATATACTCAAAATGTAATTGTGTAAAAGAATTACCGCAACCAGAATAACAGATTCTTAATATATATATATATAATTTTAATTTATCCTCTGAAAACATCTAATTTATCACTTTATACTAAAAACTAAAACTCGTTTAAAAAAGGAATATAAAGATGAGAATTTGTGTTCAGTAACCATATTACAAAATGAATTGAAGAAAGTATTCATAATAAATCTTTGGCTACGATACAGATTGTATAATATGTATTATTATCTAAATTACCCCTTATTTAAAGAGAGATCAAGCTTGGCGTCACGATTCTTCTTTTTCTTGGTGTCGTTAACCAGTAAATCTCTCATCTCCTTCTCTCGAGCTTATCTCAATCCAAGTTCGATCGTCACTTATTCTCTCAATCCAAGGCAATTGCAGTCATTCTCTATGTCAGATATCAAGGACATAGAAGGATAAAAAATCCCTAATTTGTTTCAGATCTGGATTATTGGAGGATAGATTTGGATGATTCAGGTATCAGTGAATAGCTCCGGAAAAGACGACGACCTTCCTGTGGAGAAACACTTCCTTCTGAAATTATATCTACTTCTCATCATCCAATTTTATTTTTCTTTTTCTCGATCTAAAGGTTTAAGCGTATCTGAAGGCATCAAATAATTCTGCCTATAGAACGTTAATCTTGTAGTATACACATCCGAACTCGTACTATGTGAGAGGAAGGCATTCCATATATTTTGTTTTCTTGACAGATAATTTATCGTTTTCATAATGAATGTTTGCCAAAATAGTATCAACATCTGCAAATGATTCTGCAAATATGAATGTCAATCACATTAGTAATTCAAATTTCTATGCTACCACATATGTAAAATACGACATTTCTATGTAAATTACATAGTATAGTATTATGTCCAAACTTCATAGATTGTACTTTGTATAAAGAAATCTCTCGATACTATACGTCTTACTATAAACAGAATAACATAAGAATATGTAGAGCTCTTAAAAAGATGACGTGAATAATTTATACCTATACCATTTTATTGTTAAGTAATTAGATATTGGGTGATCGGTCCGCACCTTGTGCGAACTATAAAATATTTTACAAGTTTAATATATAATTAATACTGTATATTGAAGTTGATCAATTCATACATACTAATTATGTATTAATAATAACATTATATAAATAATTAATAATAAAAAACAACGATAAATCAAATAAAATATGTTATATATTTCAATAGAAAATGAAGATAAAAAGCCATTATCCAAGATTTTAAAATACTTGTTTAGATAAAAAATGTAAATATGATAACAAAATAAACTGAAAATATTAAAACATATAATAATTTATTTAATTTTTATGCTTGGCTTGCACACATGTACATGTATAATTTTTAATATACATAAATAGTTGTAATATTTAAGTATTGATTAATTTTTTATATATTATGTAAACGTTATGTTTTTATAAATATACAGTTTTAGTGTTTAACAACAATCACACAAACGTTTCATATCGTTTTGTGTCATTTAAAACTGATTTATTTTAAAACTTTTTATTTTTTCTACCGTTTACAGTGACATATAATTGCAAATATAAAAGTTATATTAAAAAATAATTAAATTCTAATAATATGTCTTGAATATTATATATACTTTACTTTTTCTACTTACACAATATAATCTTGCCAATATATATATTTTAAGTATATATTTTTCCTTGACCTATTGCTAGTTAAACCAAAATGGGTTTTACAATCTCTTATCCTAAGAGCGGTGAGGTGGTTGGTACGCACGAATGTTTAAAAATATATAAATTGTTTAATAACTAAAATTAAAATTAGACTGTAATCTAGGTTAACAAAATGTATGCAAGATAAGTTCGCATGTGACTTTGACTTTTGCAAAATTAATATTTATATCCACATGCATATTTTTGGAAAAACTGAAGTATGTATTAAAAATAATAACAAAGTATATGTTTTGTAATATATATTTTTATAATGTATGGTTGAATTTTAAAAAGAAATAAATATGTATATTTATGCATGTAAGTATGAGTTAAAAATAATTGAATTGTAATATTTATGTGTTGTTTAGTTTTTTTATATTTTCCGCAAACGTTATGTTTTTACACGATGCAGTTTTTGGCGTTTAAGAACAATCACGAAAATTGTTTCTATAGTTTTTTATTTAATCAAAATTTCTTATTTTCAGCATTTTATGATATATGGTTTCAAACTAAAATTTATATTAAATATTAACAAAATTTACAAAGATTTTTTAAAAAATTTAAAATTTAATATTTGACTTTATCATGAAAATAAATATAGTACATTGGGTAATCTATTAGAAATTTTACTTTTCAATAAAAAATATTATAATAAATATTTGTTATGAAATTTGTGAAATCATATTTTATTAAATTTTTAGGTAGCTCTCCGCTCCTCTCTTCATCCAATATTGATGAATTGGTTTGATGAATAAAATAAATTTCTTATGGTTGACAACTTGTCATGCACACATGTGTTCATTATATGTTTATTATAAAATTTATTTTTAAGATTTTTAAATGACTCCGTAAAACAAATCACGAGAGTGTTACGGAAAAACAAAACTGTAGAGATTTATTTTTTATTTTTACTTCTACTTCTTATTTATATTTGTTTTAACTTATTATAATTTACTTTTAATCCGGTTAAATTTCATTTTATTTCTTATCTCAAATTCTCAATATACAATGAGAATGTATATGAGTATGATATAAACTTTTATTTATTTTAAAAATAATAAGAGATAAAAATGGTATAGCGTATTTATTATCCTATTGGATAATATATTATTATTTTTTATATAAAAATATAATATATATTGGTTGTAAAAATTAGTAATCATATTTTATGCAATTTATTATGAATAAATGTAAAAACAAATTGAAATCATAGTAATTATTATTTTTTGTTAATTTAAATTTATTATTTTAGTGTTATAATCTTGTGTATTCATGTTTTAATTTTAACTCAACCAATCAAAATATTTCGTTTATTTTATGAAATTTGACATATCACATTTATATGTTATCATTAAAATACACTAACTTTCATTGTGTAAATGACAAATCAGCTTTTTTAACTAAAGTGTGTTGTCAGATAATATATAATAGGATAGAGGTATTTTGATCATATATATATATAGAATTTACGGTTTTCGATTACTTGTTTAAATATGAAATCCTTATGCTTATAAGTTTAAATTTAAAGTCCAATAGATATTCATGTAAAATTGTTTTTTCTATTTTTTCGACAAAAGAGGATTAAACAAAGATTATGTATTTCCTTAGTATGGATGATATATATAAGCTGCTTTGACTAAAAAAACAAGCTAATAATAGCTGCTAAGGTTCATCCAAACGACCACAATCCAAAACCAGAAATAAAGTTTTGTTCCTGCTCTGCTTATTACAAAACCATACACGAAACTCTCACTTGGAATCTATCTAGAAAGCAAATATAGATAAATTACCAACATAACATAGTAACAACTCAGGATCAGATCACTGGGTCATTCTCACATCTCAGCATGGCTCATACCCGGCCGTGCACAGACCCGAGTTTGCCTCTTGTACCGCACGGTTTGAGTGGTACCGTCGAATCAGTGTTGAGACCATTGTATGTTCTTGATATCGATACCTTCTTTAACCATTTCATAAAGCGGACTCATTTCCCTCAACTTCTCAACTTGTTTAACAGTAAGCTCGACCGCTTTATCAATCTCTTCCTCCGTGGTAAACCTACCAATCCCAAACCTAATCGAAGTGTGAGCCATGTCCTCATCCACACCCAAAGCTCTTAACACATATGAAGGCTCCAAACTCGCACTTGTGCAAGCACTTCCACTAGACACTGCAACTTCCTTCAAACCCATCAAAAGACTCTCTCCTTCAACATAAGCAAACGACAGATTCAGATTCCCTGCATATCGACTCTCCATCGAACCGTTCACCACAACCCCATCAAGCTTATCTCTAACCCCATTCAGCAACCTCTCCTGCAACCTCTTAATCCACTTCTCATCATACTCCATCTCTTTCATGGCCAAATCACAAGCAACCCCAAAGCCAACAACTTGCTGCGTAGACAACGTGCCACTACGAAGTCCCCTCTCTTGACCTCCGCCATTCATCAGTGGCTCGAGCCTTATTCTCGGCCTCCTTCTCACATACAGAGCACCAACCCCTTTTGGTCCATAGATCTTGTGACCACTCATTGACATCAAACTAACATTCCACTTCTCAACATCAACAGGAATCTTCCCTATAGCTTGAGCAGCATCAGTATGAAACGGAATCTTATGCTCCTTGCAAATCCTACCTATCTCCTCCATAGGCTGGACTACACCAATCTCATTGTTCACAGCCATAACAGAAACTAGCCCTGTGTCCGGCCTAATAGCCTCTCTCAGCATCTCTATATCGACTAATCCATCAGTTTTCACAGGCAAGTAAGTTACCTCGAATCCTTCCTGCTGCAAATGCCTGCAGGAATCAAGGACGCACTTGTGCTCCGTCTGTGTGGTTATGACGTGTTTCTTCTTGTCCTTGTAAAAGTGCATCACCCCTTTCACCGCTGTATTGTTCGCCTCCGTCGCGCCGGATAAGAATACGATCTCCTTCGGTGAAGCGCCGATCAGTTTCGCGACCTGGATTCGTGCGACCTCGACCGCGTTCTCCGCTTCCCAGCCGTAAAGGTGCGTTCGCGAGTGAGGATTCCCGTAGTCATAGATGGAAGACGCGTTCATCGCGTCGAATACTCTGGGATCAAGCGGAGTTGTCGATTGCATATCCAAATAAAGAGGCCTACCTGAAATTCGAACTCCTTTCATCACGATCCCCGATTCATCCGCGTAGGAATCCACCGCCGTCGCGGAAGAACTAGCAGCAGCGGCGGCGGTAGACAAGTGGTGACGCCGGGAAACAGCGCCATGTGGTTTTGTTAGGGATCGGCGGATTGTGGAATAGATAAACTTAGACGCCATTGATTCTCGACTGCAGATTGCGTTTTCCAAATCTTCTCTGGTTGATTGGTTGATTCTCTTCTCTTCGATTGTTTCGGTGTTGACGAAGAAGAAGAAGAAGCTTAAGCGAAAAGATGTGAAAGGTTCTATAAGCTTATCGGAGGTGAAAATGATAGCGTCACTGTCTGTTTCGTGACAGAGGCAACGTGGTCGTCTCTGAAACCCTAAATTGAGGACAATTTGAGAGAAGCAGGCCTGTTAATATATAATGGGCCTGATGTAAGTGCCCAATACCATATTCTTTGACGAAAGAGTTTTTTTTCAATGTAAAAAAAACAATTTGTCTTCCCACTATAAGTAGTTGTGTGTATCAACTTCAATGAAACTTACTTAACTGATTTGATAAAAACTCATTTAACTGATGTCACTTATTTCATTTACATTGATGATATACACATAACAATCAGATTTTACTCTAGGTTTAATTTTGATACTTTCAAGAAAAACCAATGGCAGAAAAAGTTGCCTTCTCAATATTACATATCTTACTTCACCAAGAACGAGAATAATTAGCTGTTTAAGTTTGTTAATTAGTTTTCTAAAAGCCCCAAAACTTTCAAGCACAATCCAACCTATAATGAAGTAACAATCCTAGGATTTAAATAGATGAAGAAAACGACTTTGTATCACTCAAGTGGTTTCTTCTCTTTGAGCAACTCCACTACTTTTCTCATGGTGGGTCTATTAACCGGAAACGACGACGTGCAGAGCAACGCAACTTCAAGAACTCTCTCTATTTCCTCATATTCAATCGCCGACAGATTCATCTTTGGATCCACAAGCTTGCTAAGATCTCGAAAATTTCCAGGTGAATCTTGATCCATGTTTGCTTCGTCTTCAGGTGATGGAGAAGAGTAACACAAAGCTGCTTCCATTGCAAACTTAACAATGTCTTTATTCTCCCCAAAAGACGAATCATTTGGTCTTTTTCCGGTAATCAACTCGAGTAACACTACCCCGAAACTATACACATCGCTCTTCTCATTCACTCTCGCCGTATATCCATATTCTGCAATCACAGCAACAGAATAAAAAAAAATATTTGTATAATTTGATTAGAAAAGAAATATCATCGAAAAGTTATATAACCTGGAGCAATGTAGCCGAAGGATCCAGCAACACAAGACATTGGAGAAACATCGGAGACACCATCATTGACTTCTCTTTTCAACGGTTTAGCTAAACCGAAATCAGCAACACGTGGCTTCATCTCATGGTCCAACAATATATTGTTGCTTTTGACGTCACGGTGGACAATCGCCGGAACGCAATCATGGTGTAGATAAGCAAGTCCTTGAGCTGCACCAACCGCGATCGAAAACCGCGTCGTCCAGTCAAGTGGAGAAACGGCAGGCTGTTCTTTCTCTGAATGCAAAACGTCACCCAAGCTGCCGTTTTCCATGAACTCGTACACTAAAAATCGAAACTCCTCGCCGCTGCAACACATGAGAAGCTTTACTATGTTTCCATGTTTGACCCGACCCAGAATCTCTACTTCGGATCTGAAAACGGATTCGGATTCTGGTTTTTGACCCGGTCCTTCCCAAAGTTTCTTAACCGCGAGCGTCTGGCCTGATTTGAGCTTCACTCTGTAAACCAAACCCGACCCGCCCGATCCGACTATGTTATCTTCTGTCAATTGCGGGTATATGTCTGCCTCGGTGAACCCGATCCGCTGGAAAATGGTTACTTTGTTGGTCCCGTTCGGTTTTCTCCGGAATAACGGTTTGGTTTTGATGAAGAGCCAAACCAAAGCTCCGGTTAGTGCAATGATGCAGATAACGGAGATGACGAGGATGTACCGGGTTTCGGGTTTGGTTCGGCAAGGTCGAATCGGATCCATATTTGGGCCACAGAGATTCGGGTTACCCAAGAAACTCGGTAGAAAAATAGCTTGCTGAAAGCCAGAAGGGATCATGCCGTACAGTTTGTTATCGGAGACGTTGAATTGATTTAGCTTCAGTTTCAACAGCTCCGTCGGAATCTCACCGGTGAGTTGGTTGTTGGAGAGATCCAGATAGTTTAAAACCGGTAATTCACCGAGTTCCGGTGGTATTCTGCCGCGGAAACGGTTATTCGAGAGATTCAACTCGGTCAACCCGGTGCACGAACTCACTGAACTCGGAATCTCGCCGTCGAGCATATTCTCCTGCATCTCTACTCTTTCCAGATTCTTCAATCGGTTGATGCAAGACGAAAAAGATCCTGAGAAACGGTTGCGGCTAAGATCGATGACCCTGAGGCCTCCGAGATCACAGATTTTCGCGGGAATCACCCCGGAGAAGTTGTTACCGGAGATTTCGAGTTGAGATAGATGACGAGCATTGGATATCGACGGAGGCATCGAACCTTCTAATTGATTGTTGGATAGCTCGAGACGAGTAAGAGGAAGCTCCCAAAACTTGGCCGGTACTTCGCCGGAGAGTTTGTTATGCGCCATTCGGATGTAATTAAGCGAACGACAATCGCCGTACGATTCCGGAATTTTCCCGCTCAATTGATTTCTGAAACTGATTATCTTTTCAAGCTTCCTCCTGTAGCATAGATACGGCGGCAATTCACCGACGAATTTGTTCGTCGAAACATCGAATTCAGATAATCCGGAGAATTTCCCCATATTCCTAGGTAACGTCCCCGTGAAACTGTTGTTGAAGATCTTAAACTCGACGAGATTAGGATTCAGAGCTACGATGTGCGGTAATTCTCCGGTGAAGGAATTGTCGTTGAGATTGAAAGAGACGAGTTGCAGAGCAGCGATGCTTTCCGGCAATTCACCGGTGAGATTATTCTGCGAGACATCGAAATTACTCAGGTTTGTTAAATTTCCGATACCCTCCGGTAATTTCCCAGACAGATGATTGTCGAAGAGCTCAATCTGATAAATCGATTCGAGTCGTCCGATGCTATCAGGTATTTCTCCGGTGAGACCATTCATAGCTAAATCGAGATTCTCTAGCAAAACCAGATTCCCGATCGAATCCGGGATTTCCCCGACGAGACTCGAGTGAGTTAGCCGAAGATGACTCAGCTTCGTCAAGTTCCCAAATGTCAACGGAATCGGACCATGCTCGAATCCGACGTAAGCGAGTTCAAGACGAGTTAACTCGGTCAGATTACCCAAAAACGCCGGAACGGTTCCATCGAGCGAGTTGCCATTGAGGTTTAAAACTTGCAAAGCAGCAAATCTCCCGTAACTCTCAGGAATCTCGCCGGCAAACAGGTTTGATTCCAATTCGAGGACGCGTAACTTACGAAACGCCGGCGAGAATTCCGGTAACTTCCCGGAGAAGTTGTTTACAGTGAGGATCAAAACCCGAATTCGAGAACAGAGGGAGAGAGGAACAGAATCTATCGTACCGTTGAGATTGTTCTCGGAAAGAGTGATATTGACGAGTGTACGGATACGACAGAAGCCGTAAGGAAACCCACCGGAGATTCCGTAGCCGGAGAGATCTATCGCCGTGACGGCACCAGAACTACCGTTTCTAACGCCGCATGTAATTCCCGTCCAGTTACACGGACTGCGTTTATCTCCGGTGATGACCCAATCATTTAACTTTCCATCCGGGTCAAAAAGCCGGCTCCTTTTGACCCGGCTCAATATCTCAGCGTCTCCATTGGAATAAACTTGGAGAAAACAGAAAAGAACAAGTAGAGAGAGAA
>JAHZTW010000005.1:27383263-27586914 GCA_020283515.1 Alliaria petiolata | reverse complement strand
AAAAAATCATTATTTGAAAATTTCTATATAAATTAGAAGTTTGTCAATTAATACAAAACTAAATTATTATTTATATATATTTTAATTGAATTTTCTATTGAATTATTAAGGGCAAATTAGGATTAACATTAATCTAAGGTATAGTTCTTCAATGTTTTGAGCCAAAGGTATAGTTTTCCAAACCTATAGTAAAAGTGTCTTTTTATTTCAATTTTCCCTATTTTTTTTTTTAGTGGGAATTTCATTTTTTTTGTCATTGTTTGAGATTTGTTTACTCGAAACATAACGGTAAAATTGTGAAGAAAGCGAAGTGCGAGCAAAGCATGGGTTGGAATGTCCAAATCTCTTTTTGGGTTACGGACAAGATAAGGTGGATGGAGAATGTGAAGTGAGTTTGAAATCTACTTTTTGTATTTCCATTTTTCCACCACAAAAACGGAAAGAAAATTGCGAGAGATATGGATCGTAAAACCGAAAGTTTGAATACAAACACGTAACTTATGTACATTAGCCTTCACTAATAGATAATGTATTAACGTGGACGTATACTAATGTTTCTCATTTCCCTCACTAATATGATTAGTACCGAGCGGTTTTAGTCGCATGCGAATTTTGAAAATCAGAGTTGGATTCTACTAGATATGTACATTATTAGCCTTTAGTGTTTGTTTTAATGCTCTTAGGTTTGCGTTTACATACTGGAATATGTATTTTTTTTTTTGACAATATACTGAAATAATTATATGTTTTACTTCGTATGACTTCGTAATCTTTACGCTTGGCATTTCCGTATGTATTATGCAAAACCGTGCTTTAAACAATGGAGAACTTAGAGCATCTCCAATCCATAATTGCATTTTTCATTGCAAATTGCAATAATTGTAAAATGCAATTGAATTTCTCTTCAATTCATAATTACATTTTTCATGTAAAAAAGAATATTTTTGGTATATTCTTCTTTTCCCATTTTATTATTAATTGCTAATTATACATATTTTCTTTAAAATTTATAAATTGATCCAATTATTTAATTTCTCTCAACATTTCATAAATTGTGATATTTTTGAAATTTTATTATTATAATTGAAAAAAACACATTACACTATATAAAAATGATAAAACAAAGTTGATTAAATAACAAATCATTGTTGTACTAAATTTATTTTCTGTTATTTTTAATTTCAGTACTTTTTAATTATTCTAAATTTAGTATTATGTTTTTATATTTTCTATTAAATAATGTTATTTGTATTTTAATTTTATATATTAGAGTGTTTTAATATTTATAATCACCAAAAAAAGAAATTTTCATCAAAATAATTATTTATAACTCTAAAAGTAAAAGTATCTAAAATTTGAAGGACTATTTTATAAATAAAAAAGTTCAATTGTAAAATGCAATTGAAAATGAGATGGTTCCATATTTAAAACCAAAAATGGCATTATACCATTTTGCAATTGAAAATGAGTTTGAGTTGTAGCAAAATTTATTGAAAAATGCAATTTGACACCAAATTTGATATTGGGTTGGAGATGCTCTTAGTTGTTTTGGTATGTAAAACTAGTACTACTTTAAATTACGCTTATGAATCCCATATACTAAAATTTACACAATTAGTAATTATTAAGTTAAAGTTAGCATTTCAATAAACAAATTATACTGGTAGTATAAAAATTCCTCTATAATCTAAACATTTTTGAAGTTTAAAATGAAAAAAAAAATCGCATTTTATGATTCTCAATCTTTAAACATAGATATTCCAATGAAAACTCATTATATAAAAGCCAGAACTTGAAAATTTTGAACATAAATAAACTTAAACTAAAATACAACAGTAGCATTGACTTGGAGGATGGTAAATGTCCCTTAGATAAGTGCATGGAGAACAGAGAATGTTTGGTTCTGTGTAGACTTTTTGATCAACACCCTTCTTTAGTCTTCAGTTAGGCGCAGTTAATGTCTAATCTTTAGATTAATCTAACAGTGTAACGAGACTTCTTTGCAATTTTCTTCACTCTCTCTCCACCCGATGTTGTCTTAATTTTGCTTAAATTTTTAACATCAACGATCTTCTAGAAGGAAAAAAAAATAGGGTAAGAAAAAAATGCTATAGCTTCATGGAAAGTGTAAATAAAATTCCGGAATTAAGTGGAAGGAGCCGATTTGAGGAGACACTATAACCACATTCACATACGACTCATCGAAATTTGAGGCTTCTACTTAATTAGCATTCAATTACCAATTCATCACTCCGTGAAGATTCTTCTGTCTGAATTAAGTGTACTTTAGTCAACATTTATCTTTCCCAAAAACCATTTTTAAAATTTCTCACTTTAAACAAATGCGTTATTATCCAAGAGAAAAGAGAAAAAACAAAATTTAACTGGTGCGTTATTTTTCAATAAAAATTATTATCATATAGTAGTAAAATTTGTCGAAGAAAAAAAAAAAGAATATCATGGTGTGAATTTTAAATTTTTGTATGAGAAAATATAATAATGTATGGTTATCAATTATATGCCCATAACTTTAGAAGGTTGTTGAACTTCCCTTTGTCTCTTTTCTCACTTCCTTATCCACGATACTCTCCTCCACTTGTGTTGTGTCGATTTTCTAACAACGAACGTTACTCTATATATAATATATTAATAATTTAAGACCGTGTTCAATTATTGTTGCATACAAAAAAAAAACTCAATTAATTACTCCAAAAAGATTTTTTTT
Source organism: Alliaria petiolata (assembly GCA_020283515.1). Taxonomy (NCBI): domain Eukaryota; kingdom Viridiplantae; phylum Streptophyta; class Magnoliopsida; order Brassicales; family Brassicaceae; genus Alliaria; species Alliaria petiolata. The sequence goes on along the minus strand of JAHZTW010000005.1, from coordinate 27,584,189 downwards.
TTTTTTTTTTTTTTTAAATAGCCATCAGATTCTTTGGATATTCATAAATTATACGAATGGAACGGCTTTCTCCTTGGTCGTGACTCACACTCTCCCAAGACCTCCTGACACTCTCGGAAGATTGAGGGTGTTTTCGTCATTAGTCCGTCTCTTACCAATGCAGCGCTTTTTACTTGCTCGTTCTACTGGGCTTTTGTTTTGAAAAGTGTAGCCCATTAGTACACTAGTGATATGGCTCGTAGGCCCATTCTCCGAAGACCAATTTCTGAGCTATATGGGTCTGGCCAATGCCCACAAATTTCGGGCCTAACATAAATAAATCATTTTGATAAAAAAAAAGTATGTACGTTTCTTCGATACACACTTGTGAAACTGCAGAAGACATGGGGAAGAACCATCTCCACAAATGCAGCTAGCGAAGACTATTGATAAAATTGTTCGAAATCGACTCAGCTCTATACAATTTTAAGGAGACCAAAAATATGAGAGAAGCCTCATGTATTAATTTGGTTACAAGGATTTAGGTTTTCTCATAGATTAGCAATCTCAGCTTAAAGTTAAAAACATTGAATCACTTGATGTAAAAAGGGTTTATTTGATTGAATAAATTTTACCTTCCATTCAAACAAAATTATGACTCTCGTGATGCTTAAGATTTATCGTGCGCGGTGTGAAGAATGTTTTGTGAGACACGTGTGACAAGGGCACGTGTCAAGTTGACTGGGTCTTCCCTTTTCGGAGGATAGTAATGGGTGGAAATTGGAATCCGAAGACAAAGAAAGCTAAAGTTTTGATTCGCAATTATTAAAATTATATATGTTTTAAACTTTTAACTGATAAATGTAAAATATCGAATATGTGATAATTACCCCACTGCAAAAGATAAAAGACTCTCTCTACTCATGAGTACGAGTCTAAATTAGTGTTTTTCTTTTTTTCGTCGTCAGTCTAAATTTACCTTTTTACTAATTTATTAGGTTATGTAAACATTGAAGAGATCTCGTGTTATAGATTGTAATAATTTGATAGGAAAACGGGCGTCAAGTGTTTAAACTGCGATTGGTTTAAATTTATTTTATATTATCTTAGTTTAATCATTGTTTCATAATATCAGTTAAGTCATGATAATGGTCATGCTTATTTTGTTAGCATGTACGGCATCCGAAAGTTTATATATAAACGAAAGTTATGTTTTCATTGGTGACAAAACTTCAACATTTAAGAATTGATCAAATGTACTTGTTCAACTCTGTCGTTGAAACAAAACAAATACAATTGCATGATTGTATCCCTAATTAAAATGTATCTCGTTTAATCACTGATATTGTTGAACCAAGAAGGACAAAAAGCGATCATAACTTTGTTGTTTATATATTTCACTGCTTTATACGATTTATATTATGTTAATGATAGGGATTAATACTTGATGTGTTGTTAGAGCGTGCTTCAAATCGGGGCAATTGATCTTATTCACTGTTACAACACATTTTCAACATATTTTTTTTTGTTTCAACATAGTTTTGATTTTAATCTACAATTTTTGGTTTAAAAAAATCTGATTTATTTTACAACGGTTAAAAAAAAGTGTTTGATATTGTTTATGCATGCATAGGGATGTTAAAATGGGCATCATGCCCGCGGGCTTAAATGGGCTCGGTATAAAAATTTAGGCCCGTGACCCGTTTAACAATACGTACAGATAAAAGGGTATGAAATGGACTGACCCTTTTAAGCCCATTTATTAACGGGCGTACCCGTGAAATAAAAGGGTACCCGTTTTGTTTTTTGTTTTTGTAATGTAAAACGACGTCGTTTTACATTTGTTCATTTCTCTTTTTGACGAAATCAACGTTGTCTTCTCCAAGATTAGGTTTTTGTCTTCCATCGTCCATTGATGAGAAGCGGCGAGCTCATGAACGATACATAGAGATTTGGGTAAAAAAAGGAAGAAACGATTTGGGTTTTTCATCCTAAACAAACCCGAAGATCTTTGGGTGGAACCGTGGAAGCGTTGACGGAAACTCTTGCGGAAACAATCCGTTTAGAAATCCCAGGTTCCATTTTTCTGGGCTTTTGATTTTTGATTTTTGTGTACAACGAACAAACCCGAAGATATTTGTTTGTTTTCGTTTATGCGTGAATTGAGTTGGGTCAGTGTTTAATTCTTCGATTTTGGATTTTGTGCGGACGATGAAATTAGCTTTAGAAGGAATCCGATTGATTGAGAAGCATTTGTGGAAATGATTAACTATTAGAAGCTGTGACGATGGTCTTGGATTGTTTGATTCTTATAAGTTTGCTGGTTGTGTTTTGCAGAATGGATTTGGAATCTCTTAATGCCATAGCAACTCTCAATGCTTATAGTGAATACATTGATATGAATGAAGAAGATGCTATGAATGAAGAAAGTGCTATGAATGAGGGAGAAACAGAAACGCAGGACACATATCAAAGTGACATTCAAGCAACTCAAACAGCTCATCAAGCACCACAATCAGGTCAGCCTTCACGTAAGAGACGTTTAGTTCTTTTCGAGAATGTTGCTCCACATTATAGTTTCTGTGATTATTGATGGTTATTTACATTAGCTATGTCAGATTGTAGCTTATGCTTTGTTTAATCAGTGATGATGTTCTAAGCTATTCTACTTTTTGTTTGTTTGTTCAGGTGAAGGCGGTTCTAATTTGTACCATGAGCTCTCTGTTTATCTTTGATTTTTTCTTGAGTTTGAAATGGAAAAACATTTGTATGAATCAAAAACATAAGCTCGATTTGGTTTCTTTTCGAGTATATATGAATTGATTGTATGAATCAGAAATATCTTTGCATTTGTATGAATCGAAAATATCTTGCCATTTGTATGAATCAGAAATCAGGTTAAAATGGGTCTGAAATTAAATGGGTATAAATGGGCAAGGCTTAAAAGGATAGTTATAAATGGGCAGGGTCTAAATGGGTCTGAAATTAAATGGGCATAAAATGGTCAAGGCCTAAAAGGGTAGGGTATAAATGGGTAGGGTCTAAATGGGTCTGGACCACCCATTTTAACATCGCTATGCATGCATGTGCACAACTTAAGTTATAATATACATATGACACTTTTTTTTTTTTTTTTTTTAAAAGCATATGAGACACTATTATTAAAGAGTTAGATCATGCCTGGTAAAACAAATTAAAATAAGTTAGATCATGCAAAAAAAAGATATATCTCTATCTTATCAATTTATAAAGAAAGTGGCCAGTGAACTTTACAGCTAATTTATTAATTTAATTAAATTTAAATATATATGTACATGTGTGTGTGTGTGTTTAAATTCAAAACGATCAGAAGCATATGGAGTTATGGACACATTACTTACGTTGGATTTTAAAAACGTTTTGTTTAAACAAATAGAGAAGAGGGGCCCTAACCAATGTCTCTTCTTCTTTAATTTTTGTCTTTCCTAATGTCACCTCACTATTTTAACTTACCTCAGTTTAACCATATAGTTAATCTGAGAGATGATAATTCTCTGGTTACAATCATCTCCTACTTCTTAAATAACCAATAATATAATCATAAGAGTAAGACATAAATAAGTACATTATTACTCATGAAACTATGAAGTACAAAAGTGATAATATTCTAAAATGATATTTCTTTGTCCAAAAAAAGAAGAAGTTATTTGTTCATTCTCAATTTGCCCGCTTGTACATTGGTCGTGAGGGAAATCGAATTCCACTTAAGGTTTCATCTCATTCACATTGAAATTATTAAATTAATTATGGAATTTTTTTGTGCAATTTTTAATGTATATATTGTCGATGAAAATTAAATGAGTAGATGTGTTATATATTGCAAAATAAGGACGAAATTCTACCTAACATTATGCTGCAATATGAAATACTAGGGTAAAGTACACGCGTTGCGCGGATATGCAATATTTTTTTTGTGTTGATTTTAGTATTTGTTTCAAAGTTTTTTAGTATATGTTTTATTGTTAACTTTTGTTTATATTTTTTGAGTTCTATATAATATTTAGAATAAATTGTTATTTTGTTTAATAATAATATATACAAAGACAAATATTTTGTTTTTATTCATTGCAAACATAGCTAATATTATAATATTGCTTGTAAGTTATCAAGATATATACCACAATCGTCATTTTTTTCTTTTGTATCTTGTGCTTGTGCTTCTTCCATGTCTCTAATTAGCAAATCAACATCTAGTCTTCTTGATATATTTGGGTTGAAATCTTCAATTTCAAAAAATACTTCGAGGCATTGTGTGTTATGTAGTTCACATGATAGTATAGCTGTCTGAATAAATGTTTTTAAGTTGTTGGTTAATGAACCTCATGTTGTTTCGTCCATGTTATGGTACGTGATGTAGAGGTTAATCACATCTTTGAAGATTGAGTTATTTGCTTGGTGGTAAAGGGAATTATGTAGTTGGTGTTGTATTCTTGACAATATGGACATGTCATTTGCAGATGAAATTTGTTTCCGGATGATAGAGTGATAGAAATTCTCCAATAATATAATGCATATGGTATATTATTCATTGGATTTTTGGTCGAAACAAAAATTAGATTTGTGAGTAGATTGATGTAGTGTTCTTGCTGCTATTTATAGATGACTTTTTAATTATTATTTTTTGTTGGATAGTATTTAGTTATCATTATTTTTTTTGTATAGTTCAATGTTTGGTTTATTTTGTTGATCCTTGCTTGTTGACGATGATGTGATATTCGTCGAGGGGACAGAGAATCAAAGAGTTAGAGAGTTAGGTGGCAGAAGATCAAAGGGGAAGATGATTGAGCTGGGCTTTATAGATCCAAAGGACTCAATTTTGTGAGCAAAGCTTAAAACCGGTTTTTAATGAAAATGACACATGTAAGGGAGGAAAGCACCACGTGTCAGCCTCTCAGAACATGTTCTAAAAAAAAAACCTTAGTTTATTAGAATAGATATATTATTTTGACATACGTACCATGAATCACTTCATCTACTAATTATTCACGCCAATTATTTTACTTCGTTCAGTCACATGTCGCGAAAAATGTCACTATAGACGTACGAACTTAATTGCATTTCAACTCAACTAATCATATAACATGTAATTTAAAGAAATATAACGAGATTGTAATTTGAAGGAATGTAGAGTGTATTGATTAGTACTTTAGTAGATTTGGGCCAACACAACATTCACTAGTACATGCATAAATCATATAAAGTTAGGCCATTATTATGATATCGCCTATTATATTTATATGGTGTTAGTGATAGCAGGTAAGATTAATTTTTTTTTTTTTTTATGTGTGGGGGTAAGTGGTAACCAACAATCAATGATACATACACTATTTTGAAATTTCAAATATTAGAGGCTAATTTATTTTTGTCTTGAAACTCTATTTTTAGAGTAAACCTATTTTCAATGATATTTTATATTTTATTTTAAAAATAAAAATCTTTATTGTTTAGAGTAGAATTTTTTTCCACAAAATACTTATTTAGTTTTTATATGTTTCTATTTTATAACTAAATAAAAATTATATGATTTATTTTGATACTTAAATAAAATTATAATCATAATAACTAGTTATGTAATGATGTTTTATTTGTGTGGTAAACTTTTAATTTTCATAAAATCATAATTATATTTTTTGGGGTTAAAAATACAAAATAAATAGGTAAATTTATATATTTGTAAAGTAAAAAGTTTATTAAAAAATATAATTAAATAAAAATGGAAGATATTGTTTTAAACTAGAAAATAGAGATAACTGTTAGAGCAAAATTTTTTTAATTTTAAAGAATTCTATTTTTAGTGTTAAAAATAGAGTAAACTATTGGAAATGTTGTAATACCGAAACTTTACTTGTTTCCATAAACGGCATTTCACATATCAAATCATCGGATCAATTTCATTTAATTTATTATTTTAAAATTTTTTGTTATTGTAATTTACCTTTGTGTAAGGATTCTCTTTCGCAACTACGAGGGATGGGACATAACTGTGTCGGGGAAAACAATGAAACCAAGAAAATGACAAAACAGACCCATTCAAACACAGTGCATCCTTTCTTTCTTTCTTTTCTACATGTCTCTCTGTCTTTTCACAATCATCATATATATATTTCACGTGGCATTTTCATCCCTAAAAAGCTAGTAAAACATTAGACACAGGGTAAATTAAAAATTAGGAAATTGGAGTCTTATTTTCAGTGCTTATGAGTTGTCACAGACGAAAATTCTTTGAGATAAGAAAGCTTGTAGTGTTGTTGTTTTAAGGAAATAGTTTAATCTATTTTCCGAAAATTACGCATAACGTGAGAATATAAAGCTGAGATGAAAAGACGTTAACTATTTCTTCTTCTTCTTTTCACCTTTGTGATCCATCATCCGAACATGAATTTTCCATGGACGCATAGTATAAAGGCAATAGTAGTTAATGTGATGAAATCGTGATCACGCACGCAATGGATGTGTGTTTCAAGGAATTTTCTTTTTTACAAAGAATACTTTTTTGTGAGTTCAACTTTATATTATCTTTAGAATAATTTTGCAATATTACTAGTTTTAGTGGTTACGTTCGTACGTATATAACTAGCAAGTAGCATCATCAATTTAGTGTGTTATCATACCAAGCTTTCATAACTTAAACAGCTAACCCGTCAATTAGGCCATTAACTCAAAAAGATGTGAGCAAACATTATGATAACTATAATTTTGTTTGCTTGAAGCAAATTTTCTGATAAAAAAAACCTAGACGAACTGTAAGATCTACAATCATCATTGGAGTCTACGTACCCACAAAATGAAACCAAATAAATGTAAGTTTGGTGTGGCTTATAAATTATATTTATGATGGAGAAATCATAAATGCTTCACATAGACTAGAAATTGCTTCATGGGGAGGGAATAGAGCAGGGAGTTAGACAAAGAGATCTCATCAAAAAACATTGAAGACCTAAAGATTTGTAGATATTTTGCATGTGGGAGAAAATTCGGTGAGTGAGATAGGTTTCACTTTCTTTACCTTTAACTTAAAACCAATCATTATTCCCCCTCTCCGGCCTCATTTATATAACTTTGATCTCTCTGACTTTTTTTCCCACATGCGTTGTTCTCTTTAATTATTCTTCTAAGTTACAATCTTCATGGAAAGCGCCAAACGCAACCGCAATCATAATCGCTCTCAAACATATATATGTGCATGCATGACATGTATATTAATCAATCTATTAATTAGAGTACATTTGCGTATATATCTGAAAACCAAACACATCAAATTTGCATATATACATATATAAATTAAACAATTGTGTGTTTTTTCTTTTGTATTTTGTTTAGTAGAAAACAAAACCAAGTTGTTTGTTCATCAGTCCGTCTCTCAGTAGGTTAGGCTTTAAAATATATCTATTTTGTTGTCGGATTTTAAAGCTTTGATAGATCCATTTTTTTCTTTAAGAACTGCATACTTTTTTGTAAGAGTACGTAACGGAGTTTCATCATCTGAATTTTGTTTTTAAATTTCGATCATAAAAGAACAGATAAAAAGACGACAGGAAAAAATTCAATTATTTACGGTGTTCTTGATAAAGTTAAATACCCAAAACAATAAATAAAACGGATCATTCAGATCATTACACATTGTAATTCACTATTTGCAAGACAAAATTTAAAATCCCAAAAATTAGCATTTCAACTAAAAAAACCCAAACTGTACATCTTCATTCATACAAATTACAAACTAAATAGAGCCGAATTCCGATAGTAAAAAAAAAAAAAAAAAAAAAAAGGTTAAAGCCGAGGAAAATGAAACACACTTAAAAAAGAGTCGAAACAAAATACTACTAATCCGGAACAAAGCACAAACCAAACTAAAAGGGTAAAATAAGTATTTAACAACCAAATCTCATCGCTAAAAACATTTATGGAAAGGAACAAATTTGGCCTTCTACCGGAACCCTAATTTTACCTCGGAGAAACTCTTAGAGATTGAGGAGATCCGGCGGCGAGAGCTCATTCTCCGGCGTTGACTTCTCTACTCCTGTTAATTCCGTCGCCGGCTGATCCTTCGACGGTGGTATCTTGGGGATCTCGGTGAGAATCTGAACAACTTCTCTCATCGTCGGCCTCTCAACGGCTTGTTCTTCGACGCAGAGCATAGCGACGTAGAAGACGTGCGTCACTTCGTGAATCGGAATCGAAGAAAGTCTCGGATCCAACACTTTAAGAACAGATTCCTTATTCGAATCAGTCATTTTACGAACCCATTGCACGATATCGACACCGTCACCAAATTCACCGACGGGTTTTCTTCCGGTGACGAGTTCTAGAAGAACCACACCGAAGCTATACACATCGCTCTTCTCATCAACCTTCAACGTATACGCATATTCTACACAACGACAAAACAGTTTAGAAACAGGGGAAAAAAAAACAGAGCAAAGTTGGAAACTTTTTTTTTTTTTTTTGGGTAAGTTATAGTTTCGTTACCTGGAGCTATGTAGCCATAAGAGCCAGCGATTGCAGACATACATTCAGAAGTGCCGGAATCTTGAAGGAATTTGGCGAGACCAAAATCAGCAACATGAGCTTCAAAGTTTGAATCGAGGAGGATATTGTTTGATTTGACATCTCTGTGAACAATCAGCGGAGAACAATCGTGGTGGAGATAACAAAGCCCTTTTGCAGCTTCAAGAGCAATCTTGTAACGTGTGTCCCAATGCAAGTGTCCTCCTTTCTTACCGTGAAGCACCTCACCGAGACTACCATTAGGCATGTACTCATAGACAAGTAGATTCGTCTCGTGGTTGGAGCAAAAACCGAGTAGCCTCACGATGTGTCTGTGCCTTATCCTTCCTAACGTCTGAATCTCCGCGTTGAACCCGTGATCGTGGGACGATCCACGGGACATTGCAGCGAGCCTTTTGACCGCGACACTATCACCGTTAGGCATCACGCCTTTATAGACAATCCCAGCTCCTCCTTTGCCTATGATGTTGTCTTCTTTGAGAGAGTCCAAGACATCGTCACAAGTGAAGTCTAGCCTCTGGAAAGCTGTTAATCTCCAAGCGCGTGACTCGCTCGCCTTTTTCAAGGATCTAGCTTTGATTATGGCAGCAACCGCGAATGCGATGGAACAAACGAGGAGTCCAAGAACGAGCAACAGCTTCATAGAAGCAGATAAAGGTCCTTTACCATGACTCTGGTGACTTCCTTTAGCAACACCGTCTTTGCAAGGACCGAGATAAGGACCACAGAGATCAGGATTGCCCAAGAAGGATGTGTAGTTGAAGTAGCTGAACTGTCCGGTTCCAGGAACTAAACCGGAGAGATTGTTGTAAGAGAAATCAAGTGATGTTAAGCTCTGCATTGACGAGATGGAGCCAGGGATTGATCCCACCAGATGGTTTCTCGACAGGTTCAAGTAATTCAATATCCTCATACCAGTGATCTCGTTTGGGATTTCACCGGAGAGCTCGTTTCGGCTCAGATCGACGAACGTCAATAGCTTGCAATGGCTGATCTCCGGCGCGATTCGGCCGGAGAACAAGTTGTGGCTGAAATCAATCTTCGAGAGCTGCTGGAGCTTCCCTACCTCTGAAGGAATCGGACCTTCGAACTTGTTTCCGTCGAGGAGAAGTTTCTGGACGCCGGTGAAGTTTCCGATCGCCGGAGGCAATGGACCTGAGAGCTGGTTGTTTGATAAACTGATCTGACCGAGATTGACTGAGACACCTCCTGCCACCGGTAATTCGCCGGTGAGGTAGTTATCTTGGAGCTCCACTTGAGTTAATTTGGGTAATCCGAATAGCCCTTTGGGGATAGACCCGTTTAGGAAATTCTCGCCCATTCGGATCCGGGTCAGAGACTCGCATTTGCCCAGAGAATCAGGGATTGAACCAAAGAGGAAGTTTCCTAGAGTGATTAGAGTTTCTAAATTGTTACCGGAGCACATGTTTGGCGGTAAAGTCCCGGTGAGTTTGTTGGAGGAGAGATCGACGAGATTGAGTTTACCGTTTTCCCCCAGTTTCTGCGGGATGCTTCCGGTGAAATTGTTTTCCCAAAGCTGCAACACTTCCAGCTCCGGTAACTCTCCGATGAACTCCGGTATCTCGCCGTGGAGTTTGTTTCTGAAGAGATTCAAGAGCGTTAGGTTCTTCAGCTCTGCGAAACTCGCTGGAATCTCTCCGGTGAACATGTTGTTAGACAAATCCATTGATTTCAAGCTCGAAAGCGTTCCCAGCTCCCAAGTTAACGGCCCGGAGAAAACATTCACTTGCAGGAAAAGCGTATCGAGTTTCTGAAGCTTCCCGATCTCCGGCGGAATTGCTCCGGTCAATCCGCAATTAGCGGCGTCGAACCGGACGAGCTCCGATAGATTTCCCATCTCCCGAGGAAGGCCGTCCTCGAAAGCGTTGTAGTAGCCGATATAGAGTTCCCGGAGAGTGGTTAAATTTCCGATCTCTGGAGGGATTTTGCCTACGAGCTCGTTGCCGGAAACCGCCAAGTACTCGATAGCCGGCCAGCTTCCGTAAGAAGACGGGATCCGACCGGCGAAGTAGTTCCCGCCGAGGTGGAGATGACGGAGCTGAGACAGGTTGGTGACGGAAAGCGGCAAATCTCCGGTCAAGTTGTTGTTGTAGACATCTAGAACGCGGAGATTCACCAATCCAGATGAAATCTCATCGGGAAACGAACCGTTGAAGACATTGTTTGAGAGATTCAAGTGACGCAGCCCGGAGAGATTCGAGATCTCCGGCGGGATTGGACCGGAGATCTGATTTTCAGCTAGCGACAGATTCTGGAGAAGACGTAAATGAGACACGTCTGGAGAGAGAGTACCAGAGAGGTTGAGGCCGGAAAAGTCAAGAGAGGTCACGTGCCGGCGAGAGACATCGCACGTGACACCAGTCCATGTGCAGAAGCTGGTAGAGGGTTTCCAGGAGGCGAGAGGCGAGTTTGGGTCATCTCCGGCGCCGGTGAGAGAGGATTTAAGCGAGATGAGGTCACGGAACTCGGAGATTTGTCGGCCGGCGGTGAAGGAATGAGAAATGTGGAGGAGAAATAGAAGAAGAAGAAGTAACTTCATTGTTTCACTCACTCTCTCTCTTTCGCTGTGAGAGATTAGGGTTATAAACTTATGAGTATGGTGTGAGTGTGGTGAGGGGTAAGTGAAGAGGAAGAAGATGAGGAGGGAGAGATTTTATTTTATAATTGTAAATTACTTTATTTTAAAATTCTTTAATTATTTTCCTGCGATCGAAGGTGTATACTGTATAGTAGTATTATAAAAGGAGATAGATGCCACGTCATATTTCCGGTATAGTTAAATGACTTATTTCACAGCTATTTGGAGGTACATAAACCTATAGTTCTTGAATTTTTTCCCGACTAATAGTCCAGATTAATTAACGAGAATGCAGAAATCATTGTACATAAAATACCACTTCTTTATTTTACAAGTTTAATATAGAAAAAAATTGTCGTTATGCTTATTTTGTTTGGTGATTACATATCATTTTAAAATATAGGTTTCCGTCATTCTGTGTTCTAATATCAAACTGAGTGAATATTTCAGATTCGAACCATTATGTGTTTTGACTAAATGAGTATTATTCATAACAAGTACGACGGAGAATATACTCTTATCAGGAAGAAGGTTCATTTATTTTATTTTGGAACCATGTTGTTCTTGTAACATTTGAGAGGTGATGTATTCTCCAAGTCTTGACAAAATTCCTACAACTTCTCATTTAATACGACTACATACTTTTGTACGTTTTTCTCTTAATAATCATGTGTTTTTCCTCAGTTAAATATGCACATGTTTAAATCTAATTGGTACTAGTTGGTAGTGCAAATAAACAGACTAATTGTTGACCCAACAAACTAAAATTACTCAGAAAAACAAAAAAAAAGGACAGGCAATATTCTTAAAACCTACTACTAATTTTTTGAGGAAAACGACAAAAGCTAAAAAGATCGTTATGTTGGTAATCTAATCCCATACGTAAGTTAATGATGCTTTAAAGCGATAAACCCAATAATCAAATTAGATTTAACGGTCCAGATGCTATCTATCATTCCAAGGGTATCCAATGGTTGAGTCAAAAAGTTTACCAATCGTAGGACCCGCTTTGTAAAGAGAGGTTCATAGTAATTGGGCCGTAAACTCTGGGCCCATGTGTCCGAAAATCAGATAGTGAATTATTATGTTTGTTTTTTTTTTAAATTGTGCCTTTTCACGTTACAATGCATTCGAAAAGCTACATGAAAAAAAATGATTGATAATTATTTAAAAATAATAATAATTATTTTGCTAGTGGTAGGAAAATAACCAAAAACATTTGGTCAATTATTTTGGGTTGACTGAAAAAAAAGGAGCAAGATTACATCCGTGACCTTTAAAATTTAATGGACTGGGTCGTTGCGTTGCGGTGCTAGGAAATGCCCAAATCAGCCTCCGAGTCCAAACCAGACTGTGTCGGTTTCGGGAAAACACGAAATGACGAAAACACCCTCTAATTCGTTCGCATTAGAGGAGGAGACTAGGGGTACGATCGTAAATTGAAAGTGTGAGCGGAGGCAGTAGTAACCAGGGCTAACTAGGAAGTAGTCCAGCTAACGAGGTTGCTTCGCCAGTTGCTACAGTTCACTGTCACTACTGATCTTTCTATAGTGATGATTTCTGCATTCTCGTTTTCACAGTATATTTATTTGTAATTTTATTAAATAACTAGTAGTAGTGTGTCAAATTTATAGCATTTCATGTAACTAGACAGCTAATCAAATATAGATTGGCCCTTTAACAAAAATAAAATAAATATATATAGATTGCAGCATAATGGTTTTTTTGTTTGTTTTTGTTTTGTTTTGTTGTAGTCTTCTTTTTAGACTTGGTTAGGAAGAATAATTTACTTTCTTTGCAAGATCATATTATAATGTCAATAGATTCTAAAATAACCCAGAAACCAAAATTCAGAAAATTATTTACAATCTGGGTATGGTAAGCACGTGTGAAATGAAGCTTTTTGAAAGAAAACTTAGTGGGTTTGATGACGACCTGAAAGTTGTGGGAAGTAGGTGCTTAAGGAGATTCGTTTCTTGATTTTATTACTTAGCCATCCCTTCCCTGTTTCCAACCTTTTAATTTTAAAATTTTGCCTTGAAAATTGAAATTTAATTGAATAGAAAAAATATACTTAGACGGAGAATGAAGAGAAAAACATTGGGTTGAGAGTACATAAGGGAAGAATACAAAGCTCAAAAGATAAATTTATCCAACCATGGAAGCACGTTGTATCCATTACCAAGCTTTTGTTTATTCTCTAATCGCATCGTCTCGTGTGGTGTTCCTTTTTGTCTCCTTAAACACACATCTCTATAAGGATTCTTGATTCAAATCTTTACTCATCAAAAATATGATTCTGATTAGTAGTAATATGTATTCTAATTAGTAATATGTAGATGAATAGAATGATTATACCATTTCTCGGATTAGGTTTTTTATTTTATAACATACTCATTTTTTCTTTCGTTGGAACCAATATTAAACGGAAGAATAAAGCTCAAGAAGCTGGTTATTATTAAAAAAATTAGGAATTTGAAAGTGTATTGTTTTGTGAGAGATAGAAGTACAAAGTTGAGATTTAGGAAGGGATATGTTTTGCTTCTTTTAAAACCACGTAACAATAGAGACAACATGTCGTGAAAGCGACGCATGATGAAGAAAAATAAAACCAATAGAAAGTCTCAACAAAGTCATCTTTTTTTGTCTTTTGGTTTGAAATTGAAATTAGAACAAAAGGCTTTTTTTTTTTTCTCCAATTCTTTTCAATATTGGAGTGGTCCATTTGAAAGGTGAAACAGTTCCATATAAAAGTGAAAAATGGGACCATAAACTTGTCATCTTCACATCACCCACCACTCTATCTCTGAGTCCGACCATCACGGACTTAAACATGGTCCAATGACACACAATCCCCATAACTTATCTCTACGATCTACTCACTAGTACGAAAACTTTTTAACACATCAATACTTGAAAATGTATTTTTGTATTGCGAAAACAGAGAGAACGAGAGAGGAAACATGTTCTGAAAATTTTCAGCATTAGCTCTCTCAAGTCCTTTTCCATTTGGAGGATTTAGTTTAAGTGTCCTCGCTGATAATATTAGTATCTTGGATAAGTTATTAGTTCCTTCTAATGTATTTCATGTGTATTGTCACACATTGTCACACACATTGAACCTCGCAAAGTTTGCTTTTTTTTGTTTTTCCTATTTTCTCTTCAAGTTACTAAAAATAAAGGAAAACTATAAAAGATTGATGTTGGGAAGACTCTATTTGCATATCTTTGAGAAATTCTATTTAAGTTGCCTTGTTTGCGTTGGAGGCTCAAATGAGAACATATGCTTTGTCTTTTCCCTAATTTACGTGAGACAGACGTTTTTTTAATGAAATTGTTGGTGATTGCTTTTGGATTTTGAACTGTAAATAATAAGATGAGATCAATGGATTGAAGATTGATGTAAAACTAATCACACTAATTAAGAGTGAATCCGGTTAATAAATCTCTCATATTCTTTTTTTATACATTTTTAATTTTCTATTTTGTAATTTTAACAAACGAATGAATCGATTGACTGAAAGAGAGATCATAAAAACTTGTAAGAGGTAACAAAACACACAAAAATGTATATTCGGATGAACACTTCAAATTTAGCTTCTTATTCCAAAATCATCTACATATGGCCTATGATAAATTCTAATCTAGCATTGTAATGTACTAGTTTAGCCACACACTTCAAATTAAGGGGTGAGATTTTAAGAGAATTATAATATTGGGATATTTTTCGAATTTCCATATACTACCAGCGTTCCATCAAAAGATACAAAACCGTAAAATTTATTACTTTATAAATTATGGGGTGTATTTTTTTAAAAAAACATAAATGTCGAGGTATGATTTTTTTTCCCTGGCTTCTATTTTTGTCATGCGCTGAAATTTGAAAATATTGATAATGTTGAAAATACTAATAAATAGTGAGATATTTTCGAGTTTCCATATAGTAAAGTTTCAGACTGTTTTTTATCTAGTCATTTTCGACAAATTTTCCGAAGTCGCTAGGAATTCTCGCCGGCGATTCGAACTCTGCAAACGATGCAATCAACGGCGAATCCTCCGGTGATTTGAAATCATTCGCCGCACGGATTATCCACAAAATTTCAAATACTGAGCCTTTAGCATCGAAAGGCTCACGCACTTCATTGCTTGAGGTTGATTTCGAGTTTCATCTCATTTTTATTTGTGAGACTTCTCTTTCTGCTCTACTTTCTCCAAATTCTCGAGGTTGATAATAACATTGATCATTGATATAACATTTTTTATGGGCGATGTGCGATGGGCGGTTGGAGCGACGGGAAAATTGGGAAGATTGAGGCGAGTGGGACGATTAGACGGATTAGGGCGACAGAGAGATTGGGGAGATTGTGGCGAGTGCGAGGATTAGGCAATTGGGGCAATGAGGCGAAGAGACGATTGTGACGATTGGGGCCATGTGCGATGGGCGATTGTGGCGACGAGGCGATTGTGACGATTGAGGCGATTCCGGCGAGTAAGCCGATAGAGAGATTGGGGCGAGTGGGGCGATGTACGATGTTCGATTGGAGCATTGAAGCGATTTGGGCGATCGAGACGAGGAGGCGATTGAGGCGATTTTGGCGACAGAAACGATTGAGACTAGTTAGAGCGATGGGTTGTTTGATGCGAGTAGGACGATTCGCCTCAATTGGCCCGATTCGCCCCTTCGCCACATCTCCTCAATCACCCCACTAAACCCCAATCGTTCTACTCGGCCCAATCAGTCCATCGCCCCACTCGGTCCATCGCCCCAATCGTCTCATTCGCCTCAATCGTCTCAGTCGGCCCAATCGCCTGATCGCCCCACATTGCCCTAATCTTCCAATCGTCCCACTCACCTCAAACATCCCATCGCCCTAACTCGCTCCAATCAACTCAATCGTCTCACTCGCCCCAATCACCCCAGTCGCACTAATCAACTCAATCGTCATACTCGCTCCACTCGCCTCACTCGCTCAAATTGCCTCACTCGCCCCAATCGATGGGGAGATTGAGGCGAAGAGACGATTGCAGAGATGGGGCGAGTGAAGAGATTAGGGAGTGTGACGATTGAAGCGAGTGGGACGATGCGTGATTGTAGCGATCGGGAAGAGTGGAGCGAGGTACGATGTGCGATTGGGCGATGGGACGAGTGAGCGTGTTAGGGCGATTGGGCGTAAGAGGCAAGTGGGACCATTGCGGCGAATGTGTTGATTGGGACGGGTGAAGCGATTGGGACGAGTGGGGTGAGTGAAGCGAGTTAGGGCGATACGTCGTTTGGTGTGAGTGGGGCGAGTGAAGCGAGATAGAGCGATACGTCGTTTGGTGTGAATGGGGCCAATGGAGTGATTGGGGCGATTGGGGCGAGTGGGATGATTGGGGCGATTGGGACGTGTGAGGCGAGTGAGGCGATTGGGGTGATGAGGCGATTGACGTGAATGGGAAGATTGAGACGATTAGGGCAATGGGGCGATTGGAGCTGTGTTCTTTGCTTATTACATATGCTTGTTCTAATATCAAATTTCTCATTCAGCCTAACGCTCATGTTGACGAGATGAAACATGATAAGATTACGTTCACTGACTTCGTGAACAGGGAACTTATCATGTCCTATCGGGCAGATTGTCAAAGGTCAACTCCCTCGGTGTTAGATGGTCTCAGACCGGGTATGAGGAAGATAAAATTTTGCTCGTTAAAGAGAATCTTCGACAAGGATGCCACTGTTGCCTAATTAACTGGTTATATATTAGATCACACAGCTTATCAACTTCTGGAGGATAGTATTTCCAAATCTATCATTACCATGGCGCATGAATTCATTGGTAGCAACAATATAAATCTTTTGCAACAGAATGGCCAGTTTTGGACAAGACTTATGGTAAGTATAATCATGGTGTACATTATTGTGGTCATATGGTAGAAGAGATGCATGCAAGACTATACACATTTATACCACACTCTCTCCAATAACAAAGGTCTTGTTTCTCAAAGATGATGATGACCTGCTTGATTACTTGATAGAAGAAGGCCAAATGATAGAGCCAACTAGATAATTATTTTCCCATATCATTCACATGAATTCATTTGTTTTTATATAATGTGCAAATAGCTTATGTAAGTTAACTTATTAATATGTTCATGCTTGTCAGGTACACGCCCATGATTCTGATAATATTGGTCAATGGCTGTGACACAATCGACACCGGATGGAGTATGTTCGTACCCCACTATAATCCCTGAGAGATTGTTGCAAATGTAAGGCGTGTACTTAATGGTGAGCCAATCGTGCCTATGGATCCTTGGTATAGAGGTTTCCAATGAACTATTGTGAAAACTTCGACCAAGGAAACCGGATCTACGTACACAGTCACTGCTCAATATGATGTTGATGGCACAACTATCCACGTAACAGAGCTGCCAATCAGAACGTAGACGGATGATTATAAACAATTTTTAGAGGCAATGAAAATAGATGATGGTTGCCCCTTCTTCCAGGTACAATGCCTAAAATTAGAAACTATGATTGTATTCTTATATGTTTCAAATCAGAAACTATGATTGATTTTTATGCTACCTAAAATCAAAAACTGTGATTGGGGGCGATGGGCGATTGGGGCGATGGGCGATTGGGGCGATGGAGCGTGGGGCGTTTGTGGCGAGTAGGACGATTGGGGAAATTGGGCGATTGGGGCGATGGGGTAATTGGAGGATGAGGCGATTGGGTCGACTGGGGCGATGTATGATTGAGGCGAATGAAACGATTGAAGTGAGTGGAGCGATTGGGGCGATTGAGCGATTAAGGCGATTGAAGCGATTGGAACGATGAGGTTAGTATGGTGATTGAGTTGAATCGCGCTTGGGGCGATGAGGCGATTGGGGCAATTGAGGCCGATTTGAGAGATGGGGGGATTCTCGCCACAATCTTCTCATTCGCGCCAATCGCCTCATCGTCTTATTCACCCCAGTTGCCATATCGCTTCATATAAGAATACAATAACAGTTTCTTATTTTAAGCATTGTACCTGGAAAAAGAGGCGACCATCATCTGTTTTCATTCCCTATAAGCAATTTTTAGAGGCAATGAAAAAGATGATGGTCGCCCCTTCTTCAAGGTACAATGCTTAAAATCAGAAACTGTGATTGTATTCTTATATGTTTCAAATAAGATATTTTGGTTGATTCTTATGCTGCCTAAAATCAGTAACTGTGAATGGGGGCGATGGGGCGTGGAGCGAGTGAAGCGATTAGGAAGATTATGGCGATCGGAGCGAGTGTAGCGATTAGGGAGATTGAGGTGATGAGACGGGTGAAGCGATTAGAGAGATTGAGACGGGTGAATCGATTGGGACGAGTAGGGCACGTGGGGCGAGTTAGGGCAATACATCGTTTGGTGTGGGTGGGGCGATTGGGGCGAGTGGAGTGATTGAGGCGCTTGGGGCGAGTGGGATGATTGAGGCGATTGGGACGAGTGAGGCGAGTGAGGCGAGTGAGGCGATTGGGCCGATTAGGCGACTGGGGCGAATGGGACGATTGAGACGATTAGGGCAATGAGGTGATTGGGGATGTGTTCTTTGCTTATTACATCTGTTTGTTTTAATATCAAATTTTCTCATTCAGCCTGGCGCTCATGTTGACGAGATGAAACATGATAAGATTAAGTTCACTGACTTCGTAAACATGGAACTTATCCTGTCCTATCGGGCAGATTGTCAAAAGTCAACTCCCTCGGTGTTAGATGGTCTCAGACCGTTGCCCACTGTTGCCCAATTAACTGGTTATATATTAGATCACACAGCTTATCAACTTCTGGAGGATAATATTTCCAAATCTATCATCACCATGGCGCATGAATTCATTGGTAGCAACAATATAAACCTTTTGCAACCGAATGGCCAGTTTTGAACAAGACTTATGGTAAGTATAGTTGATAGGACAACTATTCTTTCGATTATCTATGCTAGTACTAATCATGGTGTACATTATTGTGGTCATATGGTAGAAGAGATGCATACAAGACTAGACACATTTATACCACACTCTCTCCAATAGCAAAAGTCTTATTTCTCAAAGATGATGATGACCTGCTTGATTACTTGATAGAAGAAGGCCAAATGATAGAGGCAGCTAGATAATTATTTTTCCATATCATTCACATGAGTTCATTTGTTTTTATATAATGTGAAAATAGCTTATGTAAGTTAACTTATTAATATGTTCATGCTTGTCAGGTACACGCCCATCATTCTGATAATATTGGTCAATGGCTGTGATACAATCAACACCGGATGGAGTACGTTCGACCCCACTATAATCCCCGAGAGATTGTTGCAAATGTAAGGCGTGTACTTAATGGTGCCTATGGATCATTGGTATAGAGGTTTCCAAGGAACTATTGTGAAAAC
The DNA here is from genome assembly GCA_020283515.1 of Alliaria petiolata. Taxonomy (NCBI): domain Eukaryota; kingdom Viridiplantae; phylum Streptophyta; class Magnoliopsida; order Brassicales; family Brassicaceae; genus Alliaria; species Alliaria petiolata. The sequence continues at coordinate 27,564,668 of JAHZTW010000005.1, read as the reverse complement.
TTCGACCAAGGAAACCGAGTCTACGTACACAGTCAGTGGTCAATATGATCTTGATGGCACAACTATCCACGTAACTGAGCTGCCAATCATAACGTAGACTGATGATTATAAGCAATTTTTAGAGGCAATGAAAATAGATGATGGCCGCCCCTCCTTCCACGTACAATGCCTAAAATCAGAAACTCTTATTGTATTCTTATATGTTTTAAATCACATATTTTGATTGATTCTTATACTTCCTAAAATCAGAAACTGTGATTGGGGGAGATGGGGCATGGGGTGTTGTGGCGAGTAGGACGATTGGAGAGATTGGGCGATTGGGGCGATAGGGCAATTGGAGGATGAGGCGATTGGGGCGATGTATGATTGAGGCGAATGAAACGATTAAGGTGAGTGGAGCGATTGGGGCGATTGAGCGATTAAGGCGATTGAAACGATGAGGCGATTATGGTGATTGAGTTGAATCACGTTTAGGGCGATGAGGCGATTGGGGCCGATTTGAGAGATGGGGCGAGTGGGGCGATTCTCGCCACAATCTTCTCACTCGCCCCTATTGCCTCATCGCCCAATCGCCTCATTCGCCTCATTCGCCCAATTGCCACATCGCTTCATATAAGAATACAATCACAGTTTCTGATTTTAAGCATTGTACCTGGAAGAAGGGGCGACCATCATCTGTTTTCATTGCCTATAAGCAATTTTTAGAGGTAATGAAAATAGATGATGGTCGCCCCTTCTTCCAGGTACAATGCCTAAAATCAGAAACTGTGATTGTATTCTTATATGTTTTAAATCACATATTTTGATTGATTATTATGTTGTCTAAAATCAGAAATTGTGTTTGGGGGCGATTTGGCATGGGGGCGTTTGTGTCGAGTAGGACGATTGGGGAGATTGGACGATTATGGCAATGGGGCAATTGGAGGATGAAACGATTGGGGGGAGTAGGGCGATGTATGATTGAGGCGAATGAAACGATTGAGGTGAGTGGAGCGATTGGAACGATGAGGCGATTATGGTGATTTAGTTGAATCATGTTTGGGGCGATGAGGCGATTGGGGCCGATTTGAGAGATGGGGCGATTCTCGCCACAATCTTCCCACTCGCCTCAATTGCCTCATCGCCCCAATCGCCTCATCACCTCATTCTCCCCAATTGCCACATCGCTTCATATAAAAATATAATCACAGTTTCTAATTTTAAGCATTGTACCTGGAAGAAGGGGCGACCATCATCTGTTTTCATTGCCTTTAAGCAATTTTTAGAGGCAATGAAAAAGATGATGGCCGCCCCTTTTCAAGGTACAATGCCTAAATTAAGAAACTGTTATTGTATTCTTATATGTTTTAAATCAGATATTTTGATTGATTCTTATGATGCCTAAAATCAGAAACTGTGATTAGGGGCGATGGGCGATTGGGGCGATGAGGCGTGGGGTGTTTGTGGCGAATGGGACGATTGGGGAGATTGAGCGATTGAGGCGATGGGGCGTGGGGCGTTTGTGGCGAGTGGAACGATTGGGGAGATTGGGCGATTGGGGTGATGGGGCAATTGGAGGATGAGGCGATGGGGCAATTGGAGGATGAGGCGATTTGGGCGAGTGGGGCGAGTGGGGCGAGTGGGGCGAGTGGGGCGATGTATGATTGGGTCGATGGGTCGATTAGGACGAGTGAAACGATTTATGTGAGTGGAGCGATTGATGCGATTGGGACGATTGAGCGATTAGGGAGATTGAAGCGATTAGGATGATGAGGCGATTATGGCGATTGAGTTGAATCGCGTTTGAGGCGATGAGGCGATTGGAACGATTAGGGCCGATTGGAGAAATGAGGTGATTCTCGCCATAATCTTCCCACTCTCCCCAATTGCCTCATCGCCCCAATCGCCTCATCGCCTTATTCACCCCAATTGTCACATCGCTTCACTTGTTGTTCCCGGTTTGCTCCAATGGTTACCTCTAATTAAAAAAAAAATTATCCGTTTTGGCCAAAACATCGTTTATGAGGTGTCATTCAAGAGTCAACAAAAAATTAACGTCTAAACTAACGCCGTTATAATAATGTATGATTAAACCATTTTTTTAATTACGGGTATGAATTGAAGAAAATATATTATCGGCGTATGAATTAGCCTATCACTAGAGTTTGTGTATGAATTGACATTTTTCGTACTCTTGATATATGAAAAAACCGAAAGTCTTCGCACAAATTGATCTCCGCAAAATTTGCTAATATTTTTTATTTTATTTTTTCATTTGCTCTTCTCGTTACTAAAATAAAGGGAAAAAAATAAAAGATTGAAATTTATGTTTGGAAGACTCTATTTATATAACTTTTGAGAAACTCAATTTACATTACATTGTTTGCGTTGGAGGTTCAAATGAGTATAAATGCTTTGTATTTTTCCTTTTTCCCTAATTTACGTTTTTAATGAAATTGTTGGTGATTGATTCTTTTGGATTTTAAACCGTAAATTATAAGATGAAATAAATGGATTGAGGATTGATTAAGAGTGAATCCAGTGAATAAATCTCTCGTTTTATTTATTTTTATACATCTTTTTATATTCTATTTTATGATTTTAATAAATGATTGGATCGATTGAATGAAAGAGAGAGATCAGAGATCATAAGAACTTGTAAGAGGTAACAAAAATACAAAACTAAACAAACGTTTCCGTAACCATGTATATTCGAACGAATCTAGCTTCTTATTCCAAAATCCTCTCCACATATGGCATATGGCAAACTCTAATCTAGCATAGTAATGTACTAATTTACACACACATTTCAAATTAAGGGTGAGTTTTCAAAATAATTATAATATTGGGGTATTTTCGAATTTTCATATACTTCTAGAGTTTCATTAAAATATTCAAAACCCTGAAATTTACTAATTTAGGTGAATTTTTATAATAACATAAATGTCGGGGTATCTTAAAAGTAACACAAATGTTGGGGGTATTATTTTTTCCCCTGGCTTTTATTTTTGTCATGGGGTGAAATTTGAAAGTAGTGATAGTGCTTGGGTGAATGTTGAGAATACTAATTAATAGTGGGGTAATTTCGAGTTTCCATTTATTAAAGTTTCCGGCTGGTTTCTATCTCGTCGTTCCCGGAAAAATTTCCGAAGTCACTAGGAATCGTCGCCGGCGATTCGAACTCTGCAAACGATGCAATCAGCGGCGAATGTTCCGGTGATATGGAATCTTTCGCCGCGCGGGTCATCCTCGAAATTTCAAATACTGAGCCTTAAGCCTCCAAAGACTCGCGCGCTTCATTGCTTGAGGTTGATCTCGAGTTTCATCTCATTTTTACTTATGAGATTTCTCTTTCTCATCTGCTTTCTCCGAATTCTCCAGGTTGATAGTAACATTGATCATTGATATAACATTTTTTTCTCGCATAATTGAGTTATATATATTTGATTATATAAATGTAGATTTATTGAATAGCCGAGAAATTTATGAAAACTATGCCGCTCTATTAGATAGTTAGGCAATCAAGTTTCAGTCTTTATGGTTTCTGTTGAATTTGTTCCTAAAAACTTGTTTTTTTTTTTCTTTGTTCATTCCAGATCAGAGGGGCTTGAAAAGTTTGAGAATTCTCAGGTTAGTAGTATTCTTTGGCTAATCTTCTCCGGTTATCTTACAGAATGTAACTGGTTAGTTTACAGGAAAATCTCGGAGCATCCTCTGTTATCAAAGAAGCAAAACATAAGGATATATGGAACCTCTTTAAAGAAGCTCAACAAAGTAATTTTTTTTTGTGGATGCCATTGGTTTTAGTCTTCATATTTTGAAAGTTAACTCACAGATTGTATTGTATCGTCATCGTTTTGTATTTAGATATCCTTTACTTAAACAAGCAACGCCTAGCTGCAGTTGGTGAGTTGGAGAAGCTGAAGAAGGAGAAAGATGAATTAGTAGAGCGGATAAACCAATTAGAAGCAAAAAGTCAGATTGTAATCAAGAAAGGTTTCTGTTTTTTTTTGCTGCAAGTCCTGCTTTTGATGATTCATCAGATATTCAAGTGTGTGATGTGATAGTGATACTAAGTCTTTTGGCACTCTGTATTTTACCATGTTATAAGCAGATAAGTCATCTCTGTTATGGGAGTTGCTTCTCCGTATTGATTCTATGGTGATCAATGGATTAATTGGCATTGAAGAAGCTTCGTCCATGAGAAATCTGGTTAGGGAGCATGAAGTGAACATCTCTGAGTTCCCTCTTGATGTCCTGCAACAGGGAGATGCCGAAATTCTAGCAGAACTTAGACGGTTCCCAAATAAAGGCAAAAGGTCAATATTCTAGTGTAGTATATTTTCAATCCTTACGTCTAGATTTTAAATTTAAGCTCGATTCCAGGAATGGTCTCCACGTGATTCATATTTGCACCGAAATGGATCCACTAGTTTCTGTTGGACCTTTGGCTTCATATATTACAGGACTGTCTTGTGCACTCCAAAGAAAGGGATACTTGGTTGAAGTTATATTGCCAAAGTACGAATCAAATCCTTGAGACATATAGATAACTTATCTTATCACCAAATTCAATTGGGAAGTAGGGTCCTATTAATGAAAATACTGTTTTCATTAACAGATATTCTACTCTTGATTTGGACGAAATTGAAGGCCTCCGGGAAATCGAAGCTGATGCGTATTCTTATTTTAATGGCCAGCTGCATGCAAACCGTATCTGGAATGGGTGAGTGAGTTGTTGGAAGTTGATATATGTTCTTTCAAAGTTGGTATTCTTCCTCGGTTTAAGGCAAGCAGGACCTTGTTGATGCAGAGTTGTCTCTGGAATAGGAGTGACACTTATTCAACCATTGTATTACGTTTCAATGTTTAGCCGTGATAAAGTATATGGCTATCCGGACGATATTGATAGGTCAGTACTTCCATTAGCTTGTTCTACATTTGTTTTTAAACTAGCTTGATTGAATGATTTGTGGGGGGGTTTTGTTTTTTTAATCTGTTAATAAAAATCAGATTTGCCTACTTTTCTCGTGCTTCGTTGGATTACATTGCAAAATCTGGAAAGCAGCCTGATGTGTTACACATTCACAATTGGCAAACTGCAATAGTTGGACCGCTGTTTTGGGATGTTTTTGTTAATCAGGTAAAAAAAACAAAGCTTCAAACTTCAGAGTTCATAGTTTTCTTATTGCCATCTCTTTGTGAATTCTGTAGGGACTTGAAGGTACTAGAATACTCTTAACATGCCAAGAATTTGACTCAAAGGCAAGCCACTTTCTGTTTTCCCTTCGTGTTTTAAACATTCTACATTGGCAAGATCGACTAAGAGCTTGTGTAGCATATCGTCTTGTGTTTTTAGTGTCTTGTGCCTCCTGAGAAGTTGGAGCTATGTGGGCTTGATCCAGCTAGTCTTCATCGTCTTGATCGCTTACAAGATAACACGAATCCACAAGTGGTTAATATTCTGAAGGTAAGTGTAAGGAAAATACAGTAAACAAGAATTATCTCTAAGTTACACACTTATTCTCGCATTGTCTTTACTTTGTTCTTACTTAGGGTGGTATTGTCTACTCGAACAAAGTTGTAATTATGTCATCCTCACATTCTGAGGGAAGGACACTCCATCCTAGATCAATCCCTGGTCTCGAACCAACTTTAGCTGTTCACAAGTAAGTTCCTGGCCGCTTTTATAGCTATCTTAAATAATTCCGGATATCGGTATGATAGCATTATCTTCTCTCTGAAACTAGGGAGAAGTTGTTTTTTGCTCCCTTTGGATTGGACAACTCAACATGGGATCCTTCAAGAGATGTTTATCTCCCTGAAAACTACAGCGCTGAGGATATACGGGGAAAATCAATCTGCAAAGTTGAATTGCAGCGTCAACTTGGTTTAGTGGAGGATGATGCTTCAACCACCATTGTATTAGTTTCTCGCTTTCTATAAGTGGAGCTAAATGCACTAAACCACACCTCTTACTTCATGGTGATCTATTCACAACAACAACGTGTTTACTAATCTTTTAAGGTAGGGTGCATCTTCTCGGAAATATCAGATGTTGATCTTGAGAGCTTGAAGTCACTTGTACTGAGTACAACTATGACTGAAGTCCAGGTTAAATTGCTCGATCTCTCCACGGATTGCAACACACTTTCCAAGAATCTAACTATGCCTTTTTTCCTCTGTTTTCTTTCCCTGTGGGGTTAAAATAACATTTAAAAAAAAAACAGTTCGTTATAGTGTTCATGAATGAAGATCAGATGATAATGAGGGAACTGGAGAAAATTCAGGATGAGAATAAGGTTGAAACATTTTCGTTCCATCTTTCTCTGTTTCTTTCATCTATTATCTTCCTTCGCTCAGAAAAGAGATGTTTGTGTAATCTTCAACAGGGAGGAAATCTGAAGGTTGTGAACGGAAACAGTGAAGCTGTGTCGCATTTGATTTATGCGGGATCAGACATTATGCTGTGTCTCAACTTCCAAGATCCAGTTCTCCAAGTCCCTGTAGGTTTCCACACTCCGTTATTGCTCTGTGAGATGTATTCAAAGCTTTCTATCATAATAGCTCTCTGTTTTCTTATGATGCAGCTCAAAGCTTTGAGATACGGAACAGCTCCAATCGAACTGAACCCCCAAACCGAAGCTTTCGGGTAAGAGTATGATCCGTCTTTTGTCAACATAGTTTACAAAAAGAAAAAAAAGAAACTATCAAGTCTTTGTTTCAGGCATTTTGGAACACATGAACAAGAGGCCACCACTGCTAAGTTGATCAATTCCTTGTTCGGAGGCATGTCTTTAAGTCAAGCATTGGATCTTATAGTGAGTTACATTACTTTACTTTTGTTAAGGAGTAAATTCATTTAGTAATATAACTATAAATTGGATTTTTGGATGGATGATTGCAGAAGAAGAATCGGAGGTTGTGGGAGTTAAAGATAATGGAAGCAATGGATACAGACTTGTGCTGTGACGTTCACATCTCTGTATATACTTCCATTAAGAACCTGTGAAAAGTAGAGAAGAAGAAGATGAACAGCAGCGAAGAAAGGATTATACCGCACGTGCCGCATGTGCCGTGTGTTTAGTGAGATTAGTTGTACTTGTATCGAACTTGAGAGAATTGAACCTTTTTTTTTTGGTTGCCAACGAATTAAAAATAGCTTTTATGTTTAAAAAAAAAGGAAATTACACCCTATTCTCCCATAATTCTGTTGATTAAAAAAAGGAAAACAGAAACTGTAAGCATGAAGATATCGCTGTATATTTATTTTAAGTGACAAATAAATAAACTGAAATAATTCGAGTAAATCTCTTAATAGAAATCGGAGTTTGAAATCAAAAGTTTGTTAACAGAAGTGAGAGAATATACTTCCAAATCAAAACAGGAATCGGAATTACTACGAATAACAGAGCTCTGTATATATCTAAATTTTTGTCGTCTCCCTTTTAGTAAAGAAAGACACAGTGTGAAATCGAAATCTGAGAGAGAGATAATGACGAAAGCTGGCCAGAGAGATTCTCCGGCTATAACAGAGGCTTCGACGCCGGCGGCTAAAAAACGATTTTGGACTCCGGGAAGGTAGAAAAAAAAAAAAGAACCCATCAATTTTTGTTTCTTTTGTTGTGTGTGGGTTTTAGAAATTCGAATTAAGATGATGACGATAATGATTTCTCTCTCTCTCTCTCTCTGGTTTCGTGAAAAACGATTTAAGCGTGGCTGTGTGAGATTATAAAATCTAGGATTTTGGGTAAATTTAGGTATTCCAAAAAGTTAAAAGGCAAGAATTTCGTGATTTGAAACTTTCTAGGGTTGTCATGTCATGTTTAGGGAAGTAGCTAAAGAACAAATTTTGATTTCGTCTAGGTTTACCAAAAACTAAAATTGTGGATTCTAACTCTTGACGTCATCTGTTTGTAGATTCGTTGCGATCTTGTGTATCGTTAACCTGATCAATTACGTGGATCGAGGAGTGATCGCAAGTAATGGTGTTAACGGAAGCGCAAGAACATGCGACTCCAAAGGGGTTTGCTCTGCAGGCACTGGAATTCAGTAAGATTTTTGTTCTTTCTGATATCTAGGTCTTGGATTTATTGATTTGATCGAAATACCAAAGACTTAAGATTTTGTTTTTGTCTTGATACAGAGGAGAGTTTAGCCTAACCAACTTTGAAGATGGTCTTTTGTCATCTGCGTTTATGGTTGGGCTTCTTGTGGCTTCTCCAATATTCGCTGGATTGTCAAAAAGGTTAAATATTTGTAAACAGAATCATGAATTTGTGTTCTTGTTCTTGTTTTTGATTGCCTCTCTCTGTCTTTCAATAATTGATTGCAGATTCAATCCTTTTAAACTAATCGGTGTGGGATTAACTGTTTGGACTCTCGCTGCTGTTGGTTGCGGGTTTTCTTACAACTTCTGGATGATTGCTGTTTTTCGAATGTGGGTATTCTTTTTTTCCGCCTGTTGCAATTTGGTTTTCTGTATATTATAACTTGACATCTTTTCTTTTCATAATTTGCATATAGGTTTGTTGGGGTTGGTGAGGCTTCTTTCATCAGTCTTGCAGCACCGTACATCGATGATAGCGCTCCTACTGCACGGGTTAGTTTTTCAATTCGGTTACTGTAGCTGTCACTTTGTCTACTCTTGGCTAAAATCTTTTGTGCTTTTCTTTCCAGAAAAATCTATGGCTTGGGCTGTTCTACATGTGTATACCAGCAGGAGTTGCTCTAGGCTACGTGTTTGGTGGATATGTAAGTAAAATGCTTGACGGCTTTTCTGGTTATAAGTGTTGTGGATCTAAGTTAATAGATGTTTTATGTTTTTATTTGCTTCCGTGTTCAGGTTGGAGACCATATTGGATGGCGTTGGGCGTTTTACATTGAAGCAATCGCAATGGCTTTCTTTGTTGTTTTGTCCTTGTGTATCAAACCACCGCCGCTAAAAGGTATCAAAAACGAGATGCGCTTTAATCTCCATATTGTATAATCTCTGGTTTCCAATTTTTGACTAAAACCTTTACTCTTGTTTGCGTAATAGGTTTTGCTGATAAAGATTCGAAGAAACCCTCTACACCTATCGAAACAGTCGCTCTAACAGGTGCAGAAGCTTCACAAACCAAAACCGTAGTAAGAGCCAAGAGTCAGAACCTGGTAGTCCTGTTTGGAAAAGACTTGAAGGCTCTCTTCTGCGAGAAAGTATTTATCGTGAATGTTCTTGGCTACATCACCTACAACTTTGTAATCGGGGCTTACTCGTATTGGGGACCAAAAGCTGGTTTTGGTATCTACCAAATGAAAAACGCAGACATGATTTTTGGAGGGCTTACAATCATCTGTGGGATCATTGGAACATTAGGGGGAAGCTATGTGCTTGATCGCATCAACGCTACACTTTCTAACACCTTCAAGGTATTATTCTTCACTAAACACATTTTTGTTACAATGAATAATAATCCTTCTTTTTCTGATTACCTCTTTAACTGATTATTAATCTTGTATACATATACAGTTACTAGCTGCATCTACTTTATTCGGCGCAGCGTTCTGTTTCGCTGCTTTCTCCATGAAGAATATGTATGTTTTCATCGGTCTATTCGCAGTGGGTGAAATTCTAATCTTTGCACCACAGGTAATATAATCATAATCTTTTAAGAGTTTTCTGTTTTTTTTTTCTTCTTTTTCTTCCGACGAGTTTGATCCTAGAACATTTGTTTCTTTGTTGTTTTCTTTTGCAGGCTCCAGTTAACTTTGTGTGTCTCCATTGCGTTAGACCAAACTTGAGACCATTATCAATGGCTGTTTCAACTGTTTTGATCCATGTCTTAGGCGATGTTCCTTCTTCCCCACTTTTTGGAAAAATGCAGGATCGTCTAAAAAACTGGAGAACATCAACTCTTATTATTACTTCAATCCTCTTCCTCGCTGCTACTATTTGGGGTATTGGTAAGTAATCAAATTTCAATTCTTTTTTTCTTTCTCTGTATAAATATTATAATTTTCTAAGTAATTTTGTTTGTTTGGTTGCAGGGATATTTATGAAGAGCGTGGACCGGTCTAATGAAAAAAGTGATGACGATGAAGTCGAAGAAGAGAAACTGGAAACCAAAGCATCATCTCTCGTCTAAATTTTCAAGACATTTATCATTTTTTCGTCTCTGACCAAATAATTTTTTTATGATTTTTTGGTTTCACATTGTTCAATTGAACAACAATTCAATTTGATTCAATTTCTTCTCCTTAGCTTCTCAGTTTCTATTGTGTACATAAACTAATTTTTTTTTGAATAAAATTTTATCCCTTTCAGTCTTTCAAACTCTATAGAAGGTCTTCCAAGTTAATGGATGGGGAATTTCTTTTATTTATGATAGCATAAACCATTTTAAAACGATTATAAATAAATGTGTAAACGTTACAACACCGCAGCTAACTTTTCTGCCAAATCGTAATTAACAAACACTTTGAGCCTATGTAATTCGCAGTAAACTTGGATCAACAATGCGATAACCAAAAAAATGCTCGAGTTACGACTATATTTGAAAAAGTAGTTAGATTCATTTGTACTAGAGCTTCCATGAACAGAGCATGGAAACTTATTTTTTTGGTAAACATTAATGAAAGAAAAAGAGAAAGGATACTTCTCATTTCATATGGGAAAAAATGGACATTTCAACCATATTATTTAAGGAAGTCTTTTGATGTGATTGAAGGAAGTTGCAGTGTCTAGTGGAAGTGCTTGCACAAGTGCGAGTTTGGAGCCTTCTTATGTGTTAAGAGCTTTGGGTGTGGATGAGGGGACATGGCTCACACTTCGATTAGGTTTGGGATTGGTAGGTTTAGGACGGAGGGAAGAGATTGATAAAGCCGTCGAGCTTACGGTTAAACAAGTTGAGAAGTTGAGGGAAAATAGCCCGCTTTATGAAATGGCTAAAGAAGCAAGCATCGATATCAAGATTAAACATACAGTGATCTCAACACTGGTTCGACACTGTCACTCAAACCGTGCGGTACAAGAAGGAAACTCGGGTCTGTGCACGGCCGGGTATGAGCCATGCTGAGATGTGAGCATGAGCCAGTGATCTGATCCTCAGTTCTTACTGTGTTCTTCCAAGTGAGAGAGTTTCTTGTATGGTTTTGTAAAAAGCAGAGCAGGAACAAAACTTTGATTTATGGGTTTGGGTTGTTATCGTTTGGATGATTAATTTCTAGGTCTTATGAACCTTAGTAGCTACTATTAGCTTGTAATATGGGAGCTAAAGCATAAAACGTAAACTGATATGGGAGTGAAGCATCATAAAACGTAAACTTAGTAGTTATGAGACATACGAAAAGAGCACACACTTAAATCAAGTTTGGTTACATTCATAAAATAAGGAGTACTTGAGCATAAAACATAAAGAGAGATTCATAAAATAAGGAGTACTTGAGCATAAAACATAAAGAGAAATTCATAAAATAAGGTGTAATTAAAGCATAAAACATGAAGAGAGATTTTGGAAGAAGAGCGTCTAAGCACCAATAACAAGATTCACAATTCCCGTCGGTGTTTGCTCCAGACCCGGCCCACAACATAATTTAGTGAAACCACCGATTAGGGCATTTAATTTAGAAAACATTTATAGTTAAAAAAAAATTATTTAGTCATTTATTAATATTTATATGTAATAAGGTTATAGACTTTATTATAATAATAATATTTGAAAAGTTTTATTAGAAATGTTGGTTAGCTTTTTTTCAATAAACATGGTTGAAAAACTTGACGACAAGACTTTGATGAATAGTTGTATAGACAAAAATGTAACGATAACCGTATTTCAACAATAAAATATTGTTATATTAATTTTTTGTTTTTTACATACGGTTTATAAATTTGGATTGTTGTATGAAGTTTTAATGTGATTTTTTCTTATATTATTACTATTTGTGATTTTAGACCGTACATAAAAAACACATGCTTTTCAAATTTGTATAGGATATCTCAAAATGTTAGACCGACATTGTATTGCTCCCACCAACTCCAAGATTTTGAAAAGAATCAGTCTTGATCACTTTTTCATCAACATTTCACGTGCACAAGTATCTTTGAAGACTCTATCACCGTCGGCTAACTTAGCCAACACAGGCGTGGTGAGAAAAGAGTTTGATCCGTCTCCTATCACACTAAAGCCTTGTGTGACAACAAGATCGGTCGACTGGTCGACTGGTCGAGTATGTTGTTCAGGCCAGAAAACAACATCATTGTCGTGCCATCTTGAAGTTGAAATGCATGTTGAAGAATCAACTGGTGATTCGGACGTCTGATAATAGAGGTCCACCACAAGATCCAGTGGTTGAGCTTCTTCATACCATATGTGCCTTCGAGCCGGATCGATGAAGGATTCAAACTACTCCCGCGAGTTCTTGTTCTCAACCCAGTCAGAGCCTACGAGTGCTTCATGTTTCCCTTTATACATCAAGCGGTCATTGTACATCAATGGCTCTTTGGTCCACTCATCTCTCATATTAGAAGCGATGAGGGAACACATCTCTCTCACCATCGTTTTCAACATCTTTTCCATAGTAATTGGGTCTGCAAAGCCATTGTTGTTTTGGACATCGAGATCAAAGTTTATTTGGTTTGTACAAAATGAGTACAAACTACAAAGCAGTTTATCAGTTTATCACAAAATGCATGCAAACTACAAAGCCGTTGATTTGGTAATGATAGTGTGACATTTAGTGAATGATAAGAAGAGACAATTTTTGATAGGGATCAGAGCCGCCCTACATACTTATAGTCTACAGATATTCCACCACACCACCTGAAACTTTTGACTTTTGATAAACCCCAAAAAAAAAAATTTCTCTATATTTAAAAAATTGATGTTTCTAATATTTTTCATTTTTTGAAAAATTGATGTTTTAGATTATTATAATGGAAAAATTGAAATAAAAAGATATTTTTATAGGTTTGAAAAACTATAACTTTGACTCTAAACTTTGAAGAACTATATCTTAGATTAATGTTAATCCTAATTTGCCCTTGATAATTAAAATATATATTCTAAACTTTGTAGAACATGTACAAAATGAAAAATATGTATTCTAAATTTTGTAGAACATGTACAAAATGCAGAATACATATTCTAAACTTGAAAGAACAGATTTAAAATTTAGAAGATGTATTTTAAAATTTATAGAACAGAACAAAAATATTTATTTTTTATGTTTTTTGAAAAATTAAAAATTAGTTTTTTTTATGATGTTTTTGAGTTTTCTATAATTTTTTTGTTCTTAAAATATATTTAAAAAAATATTTTAATTAATTGCTTAAGGTTAATTTAGTCAAAATATAGACAAAAAGTTTAAAAAATATAATTTTACAAATTCATAGTAAAAGTGTTCCTTTTTTTTCAATTTTCCCAATAATAATTAATATTTTATTTTGGTTTTTATTTTATTGGTACAATTGTATTGAAAAACACAAAAGTAACTACTCTTTTATTTTATTGGTAAACACCAACTTTTGACTAAAATCTCTACTCTTCTTTGCGTAATAGGTTTTGCTGATAAAGATTCGAAGAAATCCGTTACACCTATCGAAACAGTCGCTCTAACAGATGCAGAAGCTTCACAAACCAAAAGGTCCAAAACCGTAACCCCCAAGTGAGTTGTTGCACTATCCTCTCTGGCCTACGCAAATGGCAACTATATAATTCACAAAATAAGAACTTGAAAATCAACAATACAAGAAACAAAAAGTGCTTGAGAAAAGATTGCGACTATTTGAAAAAGAAGTACTTAGATTCATTTGTAGCGAGGGCTTCCATGAACAGAGCATGGAAAGAAGAAGAAAAGAATAGTTCTCATTTCAAATGGGAAAAAAAAATGGACAGATAAGTAAATGAGCCACCAAACAAATGGGTATCCTTTTGACATTCGTCTACCTAAAATATTATTCGCTTTATTTTAAATTAGCATTTTTGCTGAATTTTCTCATTCAAAAATGGGGAAATTGTTTTTCTTTCTTAAGTAGTTTTATTTTTGTGTTGGTTCACCATCTTCATTATCACTTTAGAAGTTTGGACCAGCGGCAAGAATCTCTTCAGTCAACTTTCCATCCTCTCCAATCTTATGACTTGTGAATGTCTCAAAATTGTTTCTAAACAAACCAGCCAATTTCAACAATGTGTCCTTATAAGCCTCCTTGTCTTCCCACTGCACCCAAACACACACAAACACATAAACAATTGTCAGTTTTTTTTTTAATAAAAGAAATGGGTTATTCTGATCCATAAAAAATGATGTTTCTTTTGTTTCTCTCCAACTTACAGCATTCATAGGTTCCAGAATCTCAGAAGGCACTCCTTCAACTTCATTTGGAATCTCCAAACCAAAAATCTCTGTTTTCTGATATGTTGCATTCAAGAGGCTACCCGAATGTATAGCATCAATAATCTTTCTTGTATACGCCAACTTGATTCGACTTCCAGAGCCATAGCTGCAAAAATTCATCAACAGTTGAAAGATATGGTTTGTTTTTGCGTTTATGATTTGAGTTTTTTTGAAGTAGAGATGGATAGTTTACCTTCCACCGGACCAGCCGGTGTTAACAAGCCAACCGGTGGCTCCCTGAGCCTGCATTTTCTCGGCTAGCATAGCTGCGTACTTGGTTGGGTGAAGCATAATGAAAGCAGCACCAAAACAAGCCGAGAAAGTCGCTCGTGGCTCCTTAACCCCTTCCTCTGTTCCTGCAACCTGCAAAATCGCAGCCTCGTTGCTTAGAAAATGATAACCAAGTCGCTCGTTGCATACTTATTTATTCCGAATTTCAAAGCTGAAACTGAACCATCACTTAACTTCATGCAACCGGACTGAATTAATCTTGATATCCAGTAAAATTTTACTAGATAAATATGATATTTATTGAAAATGATTTATCTTTTTTTAACATATTTCCAAATGATAGAAGACTTACGAGAGCAGTGTAGCCACTGATGAAGTGATACATAGTCTGAGCCAGATCGAGCTTGCTGATTGGCGGCAACACACCGAAGGCGTCACAAGCCAATAGGATCACGTTCTTCGGGTGTGGTCCCACGCACGGTATCTTCGAGTTTGGAATATACTCTATCGGATAAGCCGCACGTGTGTTCTCAGTCACGGATTTGTCTGTATAATCCACTTCTCTTGTATGCTCATCAAACACCACATTCTCCAAAACTGTCCCCAACAAACCACAAAAAAAAAAACTAAATGCAAACGTTACAAAATACATATGTTCGAAAAAAAAACAGTGTTATTTGTTTTAATTACGTACCAGTTCCGAATTTGATAGCGTTCCAGATATCAGGCTCTTTCTCCCCCGACAAATCAATGCATTTCGCGTAACAACCACCTTCGATATTCGAGACTCCGGTGTCACTCCAACAATGTTCATCGTCTCCGATCAAATACCGGTTATGATCGGTCGACAATGTCGTCTTTCCGGTCCCGGAGAGTCCGAAAAAGAGAGCAACGTCTCCATCTTTTCCCATGTTACAACCGGAGTGAAGAGACAAGATCTTTCTCTTAGGCATCAGATAATGCATCACACCAAAGAGACCTTTCTTCATTTCTCCAGCGTATTGTGTCCCTAGAATCACCATCTCTCTCCTTCCTAGGTTTATGTCGACACTCGTCGACGATGTCATGTAATGAGTGTAACGATTACATGGGAATTTTCCGGCGTTGTAGATCGTGAAATCGGGTTTTCCGAAATTCTCCAACTCCTCAGGTGTTGGACGGATACACATGTTGTGCATGAAAAGTGAATGGTAAGCTCTTGCCGATACGATTCTGACTTTGATTCTGTTCTCTGTGTCCCAGTTTAGGTATTGATCATTCACAAACACCTGACCATCAAATATATGTATAATCAATTAATGTGTGTATTTTACCCAATAAATCTAACTTCATATGTTTGTTTGAGTTACCTTGTCCAAAGAGTTCAAGTAATCAACAGCTCTTTCTCGGTTCACCAAAAAGGTTTGTTCATCCATTTCGATGTTTGGTGATCCTCTGTAAAAAAAAAAAATTAGAATGTAAGGGTACGTACGGCGAGACTAAATCTAACCGAGACAGCATCAACATTGAAAATTTAAGGAAATAGATCGGTTCTATAAAATTACTAAACAATACAAGCTAAACCAAAATTGAATTGAAACAAAAAAGTAAGTTGAACCGGACGAAAAGTAAAAAAAAATTATAATTTTAAAAATACATGATATCATGTCAAATCGAAACTAAATTCTTTAAAACAATCCGAGTACAAGCCGATTCTATATCAGTAACAAACGCTTTTCTTGAATTTTTAGAAGGAAAATATATAAACAAAATGCATATTACATTTACTGTATGTTTCTAACATAATGATACTTACATCAATAAAAAGTTTGTATGAACATGTAGAGAGAAAGGGACTCACTTTCCCCACCAGAGCTCTGACTCGGTGGTCTCATCCTTAACCACACGCTTGTCTTTAGGAGACCGACCGGTTTTGGCTCCCGACAACGTCGCCAACGCACCAGTCGATGTCACAAACGATCCTTTCTCATACTTTATCGCCTGCTCGTACAATTCTGCAATCGTAATTAAAACTCGAAATGTGACGTTCTGTTTTATATAAAAAAAAATGTAATCAAATCGGGTTAATGAAAAAGTGTGGCGTCTTTTTAGGAAGGTTACCGGCGGGAGAGAGGTTGTGAAGGACGTGAGTGAACTTCAAACCGCTGTCGCTGACGTCAGCAGCCGGAAGTGACGTGGGAGTGTGTGGCACGTGCGCCACTTTCGCCGCCGACGTCGGATCTCCTCTGATTAACTTCGGTCCTGTCTCTCTCGTCAACGAAGCCAACGATGCACTGTCCATTCATCAACAAATAATTATAAAGATTCATTATCACTGTTTTCCTCAAAATTCATATAATATATTACCCCCTGCCCTGATGATTGGTAACATGCAAAACGATGGAATGATTCCATGATTTCACAAATATATGACCCATCACGAGATTTTGAATATTTATGTTTAGTCATAACGCGGTTTCACGAGTTTGATAACCAAAATCAATTGTCTAAAAATCAGCAATTGGACCCTTCGTGCCATAATCTATATAATATATATTAATAAGAAATGTAGAGACCTGACGGATTGAAGCATGGTCTCGCCGGAGACAGGAGTGGTAGGGCCACTGGTTCCCATCACTACGCCACCTCCTTCTTTGAGAGGAGTGGTCGGAGCAGATCGTTTCTTCTGGAGACTGTGAAGCTCATCGATTGTCTGAAAATTGACCCGCGGTGCGGTATCGTCGTGGCACACGTCTCCCGACGTCGGAGATTTTCCGCCCTTCTCCGTCGTGATCCTCGGAAGCGCATCACGCGCCGCCGCAGCCGAGAAACTGAATTCTCCACCGGTGTTTTCGTTTCCGTTTCCCGCCATTTCCGCTAAACTTTCGATTAGAGATCAATATACACAATTAGCACACACACACACACATATATATATACACGTCTATGAATTTAGAGGGATGTATGAAGAAAATGTTAGTACCGGAATGTCTTCTTCTTCTTCTTTTTGTGTGGAAAAATAAGAATATATATAAATATATGAAAAACAAAATTTGTCTGAAGGAGAGAGATTAATGGCTGATGGTGTGGAAGAGGAAGGAGATGCCGCTTTTATAGGCTTCCTTTGACTCGGTTTCTTTGGATCAATCGCAATATACGCGTCTTACCTAATCGTGCTTTGTCTTTAATCACATTATGATTATCACGTTATATATAAATATATGAAAAACAAAATTTGTCTGAAGGAGAGAGATTAATGGCTGATGGTGTGGAAGAGGAAGGAGATGCCGCTTTTATAGGCTTCCTTTGACTCGGTTTCTTTGGATCAATCGCAATATACGCGTCTTACCTAATCGTGCTTTGTCTTTAATCACATTATGATTATCACGTTGCTCATATGGAAATGCACATTATGATTATCACGTTACTCATATAGAAATGTATGTAGAATTAATTGTAGATAGTAATTCTTTCCGTTTCACAAAAAGTGTCATTTTAAAGTTTTGTTTTTGTTTCACAAAGAATATTTTCAATGCAATTTTTAAAACAAAAATCCAGTTTTGACCTTGTAATATTGATGTATTAATTAAAAAAAGAAATGTGTTTAGTGTATTAATAAGGGGTAGAATAGAATTTTTATCAGTTTTCTTAATATGTGTGAAAAAGAGTAGAATGACACTCTTTGTGAAACAGAGGGAGTACTATTTATATTATACTACAATTATTAGTCTTTACGGAGTATATGATAAGATGACTAGACATTACGTTGATGTGAACACATTTACATATCTCATTAGCTTACTTGCCACATGGGTGGTGCAATTTGCATATACTCTCGTTGTCCGATGGATTATAATGTATTCATGTCCTCACGTTTGTAATTAAGAAACAATTCCGTCTTCTAGGTTATATAAAAATAGAGTGTTCAACAGATACATTACATTTTCCAGTAATAGTTGTAAAATTCGGAGTAAGAACTATGTCGTTTTCCAAAATCTTATCCGTACAGAGTCAAGCATATCTTTTAAAGCACGGTTTTTTTTCTTTTTCTGATCAATTGTGCTTTACGTCAATTTTTCAGGTGTTGGGAAAAAAATTATTTAAGAATATGAATATGATGAATATGAGTATGACATTAACTTTATATTTAACAATGTAAATAAATAATATGGCTGGTTGCAAGGCACAAGTGATCAATAAACAAATATCAGAATTCAGAAATAATATCCAACGTGGGCTGTAGTAAACCAAAGTTAACTTAAAAATTCGATAAATTTAAAGTATAGTTAACCTTTTAGAAAGCCAAGTGTCAGCAGGCTGATCTGAACCGTTGATTTCAAGGGACGGCGATACGGGAAGTCAATGTTTGACAGCTTTTCGCAGATCACAACCACCACGTCAGCTGCCTTATCTCTATGCTGCATTTACGAGGAAGGTAATATTAACATGTGTGGACCTTTTAGAGTTGACCAATCTCTTTTCGAAAATAATTTTAGTTTAGTCAATGAATTATACCACTAATACATTCATTCGGTGATTAATAAATACATCGACAAATAGATAAGATACATTTCCCTTTTTTGATGTTTGAGAAGAAAAAATGTTTTTTTAACAGAAAATATGTTTTATACATTTGTTAATTAATTAATCCTTATTCGTTAGAAACATAGTAAATCACATCAATTATTATTTTCATATTTTTTAAAAAACGTTTTTAATGATAAAACAATAGCATATTTTTGGGGGAAAATTAACATCTTTGAAAAATCTATAAAAAAACAAAAATTAATAAAAAAAATCTAATAACGAACTTTATATAGCGGAAGAGAGAGAGAGAGTAACATGAATGATTTCAAAAACTGTGTTTAGAATTTTCCAACGTATATTAATAAAAAAATATTTTAAAATTTGTTTATTTTTTCCTGAAAATACTATTATAATTATAAAACTAACTAGAGCATATAGGAAAATATACTTGTATGAATTTGATTTTTTAAAATCAACTATGTTTACTGTCAAATTAATTGTAAAAAAATCAATAATGTTCAACATAAAAATTGGTAATATCTTCTTTGCATTTTCATACTTAACTAAAGAGGCTCGAGAAATTTCACATGCTTTGGGGCTAGGTCCATTTTATTTGACTATTAGTTTGTAAAGTAATGTAGTTTTCGCCATCTTACAGTATTTGTGGGTGTTGATGTTTAACGGCCATACATCGGTCCACGCAGTGACCGGCATGTAAGGTTAAGGCTTTGATTTTGCGAAGTCAATTGAGGAATAATGGGCTGACCCATTTTTATCTTAACGGGGCTACACATATATACGGTAAGGGAATTTCAGCTGAAATGTGTGTTTTTAGCATTCACTTTTCAGCGAATTCAACGGATAGAGTTTTGAGAATTGTTGAAAATGAAACCGCCCGAACAATGACGCAGTCACGTCTCATTTGGACGCTTTACAAACGTTTCGTGGATGCTTGACGCATCTCTGGCTAGAAGACGTGGTTTGGAAAGACAACACCAAATGCTCTCATATGTTGTTTTACAAATTTTGGCTCCATTTGAGCTAAAAAATACTTTACATCATAATCTGACAATTATTTACATGTTAACGACCATTGTGTTTGGTTTTTGTTTGGAATTTAATGCTGTTGTTTTGGGGAAAGTTTTTTTTGTAACTTTTTTTCTGGAAGTTTATGTGAATGTTAAAATAAGTGAGAATTTACATCAATTTTTTCTTGTGGATAGTGCTAACTGCTAAGTATATATTACCCGCATCCACATAAATTAGAAGCAATATATCCAATCTTTTTTTAATTGGATATATCCAAACTTTAAACCGTAACTAACCTTACAATAATCATCATTTTTTTTGTTGGCATCTCATAATGTATTAATCATTATTTATCCCTAATTCCTTGTTGTTTAACAAATTTCGTATTTTACAATATACACCTTATACTATAGAACCACCTGGATACTTTTTTGGTAACCTTTTAAGTTTTCTACAACCATAGGCCATAATGATGATCACATGACTAATCATGATCACTTATATGAAAAGATATAAAATATGATAAAATACATTAAGTTTAAACGGCACGATAATATAAACTAAGTAGAAATTAACTTTTGATTTTGAAGTCCAGGCAGGCACACTCTCTAATAATCCACTATACCACACTTTTGATTTTATATACATAAAGCATCATACTTCATTTATTCTATCTACAATCTTTTCCACTTTTTCAGTCATTTAATTTGGATTTTCTGAAAATTACAAAAAGGAAGAAGATAAAAGCTAGAAAGACCAATTAATTCTCATGTGGGGTTTCAATCTCTGCATTATAAAAGGCCACACCCGTCGGCTACTGCTTGTCGCTATCACGCACCTAGGGGCCCCCTTCTAAAAAAATCATAGCTCAATAGTTTTACATTGTTTATATCTTACGAAATTATTGGTTACACCTTATAAAATTTTATATACCATATTTTCAAAAATCATTGAAATGAAAAGAAAAAAGAAAAAACTTAAAATCTGGCGTTTTCCAAGCCGTGCATGTCGCTGACTCGATTTAAATGCTTCCTCATGATAGCCACTTTCGCCAATTTCTCAGCGGCTCTCCAAGCCGAAGTCGGCGTAAGTTGCTCGATTTTCTCTTCGCCTCGGTTTGCTAAACCGTTTCTCGTTTTCAACCAGCTCAGCTCGGCTAAAACAGCCTCCAAGCTCTTTAAGCTACCATCCGCATGCGACGCATTGGACCGAGCCGCCGTAAGAATCTGATAGGCTCCGGCTAAATCATCACAATCAATCAGATTGCGTGAATCAGCTACAGCGCGACTCACTGAGTGTAGATTCTTCAGCCGTTCGATGCTCGGTGATACGAATCGGACGGTCTGTGGCCGCGGGATCAAAAACCTTTTTTCTTTGGGACACGTCATTAACTGAAGCGTCGTGGGGTCAACGATTGAAGACCGTACGGACATAACAAGGTGGGACCCGCTCGAAGAAGTCGGTACTTTGAGCTCAACGAGAAATTCCCTCTCCTCCTCCGCGAACAGATCGCCGACTATAACCGCCGAACCGGATCCGAAACTTTGCGGTCGACCCGTCAATGAGTACACCGCTGATATCTCGGTTAACGGCGATCCGGAGACCAGACCGAGACTGAGCTTGACGTCATGGAGAGCCACGTTCATCAACGCAGCGATTATCTCGGTGAATGCGTCTCGATGCGGCGAGTGATGCAACGCGCTAGGAGAAGCGATCCAAACAGAGTGGACAGAGATCTCCGGACGAGACAAGCGCGTGGTAGAAACGACGAAGGGAACGCGCGTCGAGTTTAGTTTCGCTTTCAAAACCGCCTCCGGTTGATCCTGACCGTCCGATAAAACCAAGATGCTCGCCGACGGATTCCTCTCTCGCCGATCCTCGACGACTTTTACCGCTTTCTTCAACGCGTCGTTAACGCTCATACCGACTCCGCCGGTGGTTTCAATTCCGACGAGCGCGTCGACGAGTCGCCGTGTCGATCGCCTTCCTTTCGCCGTCATCCGTCGTAACGGCATTAAACGTTTCGATCCCGCCGAGAACACGACGATTGAAAGCCGATCCATCTCCCGGAGCAAAGAGATCACTAATCGCATCACGTGCTTAACCGTCAGCAAATTCGCTCCGCCGCTGCTCAAATCGAGAACCGTTACCAGATCTATCGACGGCCTACGAGCCATAATCGCATCAGTGATCGACGACGGAGACGCCTTTAATTTCAACAGGACTACGTGCGTCTCGCTCCGTTTCCCAGTTTCTACAAGGGCGGATTCCGGCTGCAGTTTAACCTCCAGATTCGCCGAGATCGAAGGGATCGGATCAGGCAAAGCAGGCCTAGCAAAAGAATCAGAGAAGAATCCGGGGAATTCATCGTCTTCCTCTGCGTCGTCGTTCTCGTCTGATTCCGGTATGGTGTTGAACTGTGCAAGAGAAACCGGCGTATAAGCTAACGGCTCATCGTCGTTGTACACTCTCAGCGACTTCCCCGTCTTGATTTCTCGGATCGCGGGTCGTAAATTCGGGTCGGATCCGATTATCAGAGACGGAGAATCCGATTTCGGCGGCTGGCTCCACGCAGCGGAACAAAACGGACAGCGCTTGTCTTCTAATCTGACGGCGCAAGAGAGGTGAAAGGAATGTGAACAATCCGCCGTGAAAATCGCCGTCGAATTGATTTGACCGGAATTCACTCTCTGTAGACAAATCCCACATCTGCTACAATTGCTCTGCATCCCCAAAAGAAAAACAGAGTGTTAACCGATTGAAGAAACTATGAAATAAGGAAACTGAATATAAAGTCAAAATCATTTACCTTGTTGACAAGAAGTGTGGCACGGAGGAGAGAGACGCCGCCGTGGGAGGAAGAAGAAGACGATTTTGGAGAAGAAGGGTTGGAGAAAAACTTAGGACTTGAGCTGTTGCTGGTCCTTGGAGTAGCATTGCTCGTAGTCCTGCAATGGAGCTTGGGACTTGTTGGAAGAGATGGTATATCGACTGCGGTTGAAGCGGCGGAGCGGCATCCTCCGCTTCCGCCGCCACGAGAACGGATGCGGGGAGTAGATGGGTTTGAAAAAAACCCGAACTTTGATCGGAATCTTGGGGTGGGAATTGGAGGATCAGTGTTGAGAATGTGTGATGATGATGATGATTGTTGAGGTTTTTCTTGATTACTTGAAACAGAAGTGCAAAACGCTCTTCTCCAACCAAACACCATTTCCAGTTGAACAAATGAAGAAAAAAAATTATTTGTTTTCTTTCTTTGGGTCTTTCTTTCTTCTTCTTTTTCTAGAAGTAATTATAAGAGAAGACGAAGGGACTTCGGGCATCGATCATAAGGAAGATGGAGAAATTAAATAAGATAAAGACTAGAGAGAGAGAGAGAGAGATTACTTCGATATACGTTTAATGTTTTTTAAATTTTAGCAGTATGAAAAGGTAAAAATTGTGACTTTATGCGTCTGAAATGGCCTTTGTTTCCATTTGCATGTAAATCTTTCATAATTTTTTTGCCTCGAAGAAAAATCATCACTGATTCGTTACGTCCCCTTCGTTTTTCTTTTAAAGTTTGGTCAAACTATTATTTTTTCCACTATAATCTTTGTTTATGAAGGTTATATATTTCCTCATTGGGATAAACAATAAAGTAAAAAAAAGTCAACGCTGTAACCGACCATATATGCATGAGATTTCATTTAACTAAAGACGCCGACATCTTTGTTTCTATTTGCATGTAAATCTTTATTTTTAGTGAAGCTAGTTCAAAAGAAAAAATGAAGTTTAACTCCTTTTTTGATAACCAGATTGAAGTTTAACTTGATTAATACTCCATTTATTAATTGATACATTTGGATTGATATTAACTTTCCAATGTTGTTTTCTTTCTTTGGGTCCATTTAATTTTTCTAAATGCAAATTCTGATATTTTGTAGTTTGTACCGCCAAAAAAAAAAGAAGGAGAAGTCAAACAAAATTCATGTGGCACGTGACGTTAGAATCCGAGCAATAAACGGTAAGCATGTTTCTATAAAGTATAAATAAAAATGAAAATTACAGAGAAAAAGATCAAAACTGCGTCGTACTGAGTCGTAGAGGACCAGAGGTCTAGAGGTATTTATTTGTCGACTGTAGCTTCCGTCAAGTCAAGTATCTTTCCACGTTTACTTCTGCAGTTTTACTTCCATTTGTGTTTAACTTTATTTAAGTCTAATTAAGATTATTAGATAAGTTAATACCTAAAATCTTTTCGATAATCTTATATATCTACATGCTGACAGGATGAATTTAGCTAAAGTTTTGGGTTTGAGGATATATATGAAAAGTTTGGATGTTTGATGGAGAAAGGTCGAAGTGCATTTTTAAGAAGAAGAAAAATTACCAACAAAATAATTTAAATTTGTCCACATTTCGAAAGATCCAAATAATATAAAATTATGCGGTGACGACAAGCGCTAATGATATGACATACAGATTAGACTGGTCCAGGAAATTTTGAATTCTTGCAATGGCAAAATGGTGGTTTTTCTTTGACTACGATAGTTCTATTATTTATCTTTTGAAAACCTCTTTTAGATCATCTTTTGGCTGATCAAGTGATTAAGATAATTCTATATTTGATAAATGGTATAAATTCCAAAATATAATTATTGCAGTTTGTGGCTTTAAGTACTTTAAACATTTGTTGTTGTTTTTTTTGTTCGAACCATTGTTGTTCTATTACAAAATATATTCATATATAATTATTTTTTTTTTTTTTTTTTTTTTATCAGCTGATAACTTGTTGTTTCTTCTGTTTTATAATAAATGTTATTTGAAAAAAATATATTTGCAATGTTACTGAATGTATTTAGATGTGTTTTGAATTTAATACATCTTCTTCAAATGACACTTATATTATTTATTTTTACAAAAATAAGAATAAGGGATACAAAATTAAAAGTCTAATTAAGGTTTAAAGTGGCTGCCATAGTCGGAACAGCACATGACTTCGTGCGTGCATGCCATAGAAATATAGAATCATTGATTAACCATTAGAAAATGAAAATATTAGTTTGTTAATTTAAATAAATTTGAAAAACTCGTATACAAATTAATTTGAAAAACTGTATGGGATCTTTTAATGCCCTACACAATCACAAATTTACATACTTGGTCTGTCCGGACAAAATTGCTAATCAAACCTTTTAAAAAAAAAACTAATAATGGCGATACAATTTTTTGTCCATATATAAATAGATCATGACATCCCATGATTGATAACTGATAAGAAATCTATGGATACCATCAATTAGGTGAGTTGTTGAAGGTCTACCAAATCGAAACACATTCATTCTGATGATCGTATATGCATTTATCAAAATTCTCTTATATGATTTTTAAGTTTTTAACGCAGTTATTGGCACTAGGTCCATTTCCAGCATTGTGCAAACGCTTCGTTTGAATAATTCAGTTCTAAAGTTTGGTTCAATGGTTTATCTGAAAACATGTCGGGTGGAATTTCGGTTAATCGAGCTTTTATATATATACTACATGTGAATTTTAGATAATTAGATCAAAATATATTTGAATATATGTTACTGGTTTTTTAGTTTCAACCGGCTTAACGGGCTATTTGTTTAAGATGAGTGAGGGTGAGAGAGGTCTTGTATCATCTACGTGGCGTAAATGTGTATATAGTTTTGTTTTTTTGGTCAACACATACTTTCATTGAAACTTAAACAGAGATTTCCAAGGGCGCTTGTATATAAGTTTTATATGTATTGATTTATATAATTGTATTTGCAAGTATTATTAGATAGATGTGAGATCGATTAACCAATCAACTGTAAAACACCTGATAGTGATATGTCTGAGGTTTACTGTTTAGTGTTATAAGGCTTTTCTTCTATCTGATTTCCGATTGTGATCTAATTAACTTAGTCGGTTATGACTTATAAGTTCCTTATAACGACCAATCTCATTTGTTTACTATGTAATTACCACTACGTGATCGGTCCGCACCCTGTGCAGACTATAATGCATTTTATATGTTATCTATTAATTTATTTGTGTTTGTAATTATGGTATAAGTAATGATGTTGTATGAAAAACTGATAGTTAAAAATAATTAATGATCAAATGTAAATCGTAAAAATATCCAATATAAGTTGATGATAGAGAATGTAAGGAAAAAAACATAAAGATGATAATATTATAGTAACTGAAAATGATAATAAGCATATAATTAATTGTTATAAAATATATGAAAAGCATAGAAATTAAGTAAAATTTTGAAACACCTTCTTGTATACGACGTTCATTGTTTTCTTTTGCACCATCCCTTCTTTGTCTGTGATTAGAACTTTAAGTTCGGATCTAGACTTAACTCTAGATAATGCAACATATAGCTGCCCATGAGAGAAAACTGGTCTAAGTAGAAACAAACCGACATTCTCAAGTGATTGTCCTTGACTTTTGTTGATGGTCATTGCGAAAGCTAAAGCTAAAGGGAATTGTCTACGACGCATTCTGAAAGGAAACCTTGTGTCTGGTGGTGTCACATACATCCTAGGGATCAAAACTATTTGACCTATCATTTTCTCATTTCCCGTTATTATTCTACCTTCAACCACATGTCGAGCCATCTGAGTAATAATAAGTCTAGTCCCATTACATATCCCATCCTTAGGATCAATGTTACGAAGACACATAACTGGAGCACCAACTTTTAATTTCAAGCAATGCTTTGGCAATCCATAAACTTTGATGGTATTCAGAAACTCAGTTGGATATTCGACGGTTTCCAATGGATCTTTATCTGAAGGAATAATACTGTCAGAGCTAAGGTATACTTTCTCCTCACCTGATATTTTAAGATAATATGAATATTAGTAGTAAAAATGTTAAGCAAATAAAAGAAAACAAAGCAAAAAAGGTTATATATAATCATTAATATTGTAATAAAAACTAATTGAAATAATCTTAGATATTTTTTTAAAAGATCATTAGTTAAGAAATAAATAACATTTCTATCAAAGGTTAATTCCAATAAAAAGTTAAACCATTCAGTGCTTTCTATATGTGTAACTTACATTTAGAATGAATTATAAAATATTTAAAGACAATATAATGGACCGTTGATTTTTTTCTCAACTTCCCTAATTATAATAAACTAATTTTTTTTAGCAACTTCCCTAATTATAAATGCAAATCATATAAACCATCATGTGAATATAAAAAATAAAAAAAATTTGAAATATGAAATAATAATAATACTTTAAATAATATTACCTGACAATTTTGAAAGCATGTAATCATTAATCTGATCGACATCGTCATTTGTAGGACTAAGGATCGCCCTATCCTTGTAAAACTTCATATCGGTAGACTTGCTTAAAAATTCTCCATAAACCTCATGAACAATAGTTTCAATAGGATCTCCACAATCAGTTATCAACAAATCTTCTGGAATACCAATTTCAATTAACCCGTCGTTTGGTAGATTGATCTTTCCATCACCAATATCCAAAATCCATTCAGAGAAAGCCTTAAGATCTGCAGCATCGTCATCGCTAAGCCCGGCAAACAATCTCATATTCTTTGTAAGCTTCAAAATTTTGCAATGCTGCCAACAGTCTGCCTCATTTAGAGATGCCAAAACTGTCTCCGACCTGCCACCTCCAGGTATAACAGGCAGAATCTGTCTAAAATCACCACCAAACACAACAACCTTGCCTCCAAACGGCTTATCCTCTTTTGATCTGATAATATCTCGTAAGCTACGATCTAAATTGTGAAAGCAATGTTTACTCATCATAGGAGCTTCATCCCACACTATTAGACTTGTCTCTTTCATTAGCTCAGCAATATCTGACCCTGTGTTCATATTGCAAGATGTGAATTCGTCTAGATTAATTGGGATTCCAAACCTCGAGTGGGCTGTCCTACCACCTGGTAGCAAAAGCGCAGCAATTCCACTTGATGCAGTATTAACAACAATAAGACCTTTAGAACGAATAGCTGCAGAAAGTGTATTCCATAGAAAGGTTTTACATGTACCTCCAAAACCATAGACAAAAAACACTCCACCTTTGTCATTGAATATTGCATCTACGATCTCTTCATAAACTGCTCTCTGCTCATCGGTTATCAGTCCCATGAGTCTTTGATGTTCTTTACTTTCATCTTCTGGGATATAATTCCGCTCATCATCTATAAGGCGATTGCCAGTGTAATTATAGAAATCATCCGGCAATGGCATCTTGTTCCATTTGGCAAAAGTACGTCCATTGCTGAGCAAAATATTTTGAATTTCTGATAGAGCTATGTTTTTAATTTGATCAACTGTCAAATTAAGATCTGCCATGTTTAAAAAAAAAATCAGATATTATTTATTTCGTAAAAATTATTGTATATAAGTGTTAAAAAATAAAGAATACTTTTAAAAAAATGTACACTTACCGAGGTTTCCGGTTTCTTTTCTCTGATTAAAAAGTATGTCTTCAGTTAAGTATTCCCAAGTTGCTTTCCAAACAACATGAGGCAGAGACAGACAGTCTGCAATCAACATTACAGCAAAGAACCTGCGTATATATTTCCCAACACACCAATTGCTGGCTTCTTTAATACCTTCAATGTATTCTTTGTCGTCATCCAACAAGCCTCTTGTTTCACAAGCCTCCAAGTAAGTAGGATAGACAATGTTATCAATAGTTCTTATGTCCTCATAAGATGTTGGTCCTTTTACGTAGTTAAGCAGAACTCTCAAATAATACAATTCACCGCAAGCAGGATGAATATGTGCAATCCTTCCGATAGCAAATCCTTTCTTCCTAAGCTTCCATACTCTTTCTTTGAGATGCCAAACGAATTTTGAAGGAAACTCAGCATATGTGAGATTTTTGGCCTCTGAATATATCTTACATGCTTCCATCCAAGCTGAAAACATTGATTCCTTAACCGTAATACGGTTCATGACACTTTCTAGCGGTTCAGATTCATCGTAATAAACCATTTGCTGATTTGGCAAATGGAAGCCAAGCTTCTCCACAGAAACAGTCCGATAATGTGTAGGAAAAGCCAATATTCGCCATGTTGATTCGCAAGCAGACAAATACCTACGGTATTACAACAAAGTCAGAAACAAATATTCTATATTTATTGAATTATTTTGAAAAGAACGAAAAAAAAAATTATTGGTTTTGAATAAATAATACATGCAGTCGTAATATCTTTTAATTTCATCAATAACACCATCATCATCGTTCTCGATTGCTGCTGAACAGTAGTCAGGACCCTTATGGATATACTTGAATAGATATTTGATAGCTCTTGTTTGTATGCACCATTCAACATTCATATGTGCACGATAACGTAGCATAAGAGCCTTGTTATATGGAACTATATATCTGTTATCAAGTTTAATACCATTTTTCTCGACAAATCTCTGATCAACACGACGCCTATAAGCTGGAAAACCATTAGCATCAATGGAAGTACTCGTTCTGGTTGGCTTTGGGAAACTCTTTGAACACTTTCCATTTACCATACAAACATTATCCTTTTTTGCTGCTCCACATGGTCCATGAATCATAACATCGCTAACAATTTCATATAATTTTGGATCTACCATTTTATCAGGGATTTCAGCACATATAATCTTATCAATATCATCAGTAGTTCGAAATTTATAACCCTTTTCTATGAAAAGCAAGATATGTGCGTGTGGCAACCCCCTTTTCTGAAACTCAATAGTGTACATTGCTGAAATAATAAAAAGGAAAAAAATTATCTAGCTAAAAAATAAAGTGAAAGAATGAAACTTAAATAGTATTATAATCTTAATGAACTCATTTGAATGAAAATTACCTGCAGCAGTTTTTCCAAATGTCGCTCCTTTCTTCTTTGTTAACTCGGTAATAAGATTGTCTAGTTTCATTTTGAACACTCTGCACATAACGTCTGGTCTATACTCTGTATTTAAATTACGCCTTTGAAGATATCTCGTAATTTCTGGCCATTTCATGTTGCAAGTGAACGTGATGAAAAGATCAGGAAATCCAAAATACTTGCATATTGTCATGGCATCAAGGTAGTGTTGATTCATATATCTTGGACCTCCAGTGAAACTTGCAGGTATATGGATTCTTCTTCCTTGTGCAGTCATATTAACTCCACCTTCAGAAGCTGCCTTTTGTATAGCTTCGTAGTTATTAGACCTTAGCTTTTTCTGATTTAGCCAAACATACCTTAGGCGATTGGATTCTATCACTGTGTATGCATCCACCAAAAATTGTTGAAACAATCTTCCTGACCTGGTTATGGTAGGACATTCTCCTCTTCTCTCAAGGATTCGAAATGCAAAGAACTCACGCATAGTTATTGATTTTCGTTTCCTTCCAGTGGTGTCTTCAAATCCAATAGGTATGTCCAATCGAAAGCCATATTCTCCATATGGAAACAATAGTGGGTATTGTAGTGGCAGATAGGAAGGATGTAGTTCACTAATTCTTTGTAACCTTCCTGATGTAGTCTCGAGCACGATATCACGTGTTTCCATATTCAGAACAAAATCTCCGGGTATAAGAGCTGCAACTTCGTCTGCAGTTGGAATGTTGTGTGTCCTTCCATCTGAAGTTCTACCTTCAATCAACCTCAATCTTAACCCACCACTTGCTTCGACATCAAATCTCTCCTTTGCTGATCGAAACGCCTTAACGTGAGGATTGGAAACGTCTAACATCTTCTTCAAGATAGACACAATTAATTCACTAAGCTTTTCACCGGTTCCGGTTGTAGACCTATATAAAATAGGTTATCATTATATTTACTCTATTATTTTTAAAACTATGAGCTTAAAAAATAATTATTTAGAAGAAAAGTAGGGAGAAAAATCACTTACCCGTAAGCTTTGATTCGGTTCTTTATTTCATTGAGAGTATCGTATATATATAGCTGCAAAAACTTTGGCTGTTCACCAGATTTTGGTAATATATCACCAATACGATGGTAATTCTCACCATGCATTTTGTAAACATATGGTCCACGACCATTGTTAACAGAATTATCAATCTTCCCTCCTAATGATGTGAAAGAGAACATCATATTGTATGTTCTTATGAACTCTCGAAAATGTTTTCCCAGATCATCTCCTTTGCATAACAACTCAAATAATTCAGTAGGAGGATTTTTAAGGAACGGGAGTACCACCTTTCCTCGTTTACAACACATTGTAAATAGCGGTTGCAACTTTTTTTTTTTTTTTCAATTCTTTCACCATACCACATATAAGCTTCACAGCTAAGACAGTTATATATCGAATCTCCTTCGTCGTAGTAACCTGACATATAAAATTTTGTATTGTTAAAATGCCTACAATTATGTACTGAATAAATATATATTATATATGTCTCTGTTCTATTTAATTTTGTTTACCGTTTAGTTGAATTCCAATGGTAATAGTTTGAGGTGATTCGAAATTTGTTGTAACCTGACGACATACATCAGGTTACAACAAATTATTTTTAGTGAAACCATTAAACCTAAACATCTTGTGAGAAAGTGCCTAAGAATACAATACCTTAAGGGATCTTGCTTGTATCACACTTTATTTAAAAGTCTGTGTTTAAAAGTTTGTGTATCATAGATTAGCTTTCTTCTAAGATCTAAGTTCTATTGCTTGATGAAAGAAGCCGTAGCACAAAAACTCTATAAACCCTAGCTCGTATTCCTCTAAATTCTTCGTAGCGATTCTTGTAAATAAGCTATTACTTACGATTTTTCTAACTAATACGGCGAATCAAAGCGTAGCAGGCCTGACTTAAGCATCAAAATTGAGGATTAAGCGAATGAAAATCAGAGAGATTACATGATGGATCGGAGTCGCAGAGACTGTAGGAAGCTGAAACTAACCGGTTCAGGGAAACCTGAACGGAAACCTGAACGGAAAACCCGAAGTTAAGAGGCGGCACGAATAGCTCACCGCCTCTCTCTTTCTCGCTATCGATCGCTGTCGGGAGTGAGTTCTCCGATTGCGGTACGGTGTGAACATCACCGTCGTAACTCTCCAACGTCATGGTAGCGGAAACGAAGAAGAAGAGAGCTTTCGAATTGAAATTTCCAGAAAAAGTGGATAATGTTTAGAAATTCAGAAGGTTGGTTGGATTCTTGGGGAATGTTAAACGGATCATAAAGAATATTCCTCTTGCTTGACGACCGAGTAGCGAAATTTGGATTGAAATCATACAGAGACGACGAAATTTGAGGGTGAAGAGGCATATCTTCCAAACGACTTTAGAAATTTTAGGGTGAACAGACGAAGAAATTTTTGGGTGAAAAAAAAAAATAGACATTTCCTTTTTCAACAGAAGTCATTTCACGTCACATTTACGGATCATCAATATAATGAACTAACTTTCATTATGAGGATAATACATCAGCGTTTTTCAATAAAAGAGTTTGTCAAATAATAGGTAAGAGGATGTACCATTTTATTTATCATTTTGCTTTTTCGTTTGATATAGAGATCGTTTTGGGAACCAACAAAAAAATGAGTGTTAGAGGTAATGGCCACGTTTCATTGTTGAGACGCATAATTCAATTCCTATCTTTTGGAGACAAATTTGACATGTCATTCCCTGTCTGTGTCATATTTAATTTTAGAAATTTTGAATATGCTATATAGTTGATCAACTTATATAAATGATATAGTATGTCCCATTCGAAATAAGTGCATCAAACAGAAATCGAATTAAATGAAATTCACGACCAATGATCATTGTCTAGGTGCATACCAGTAGTATTAATTAGCTCAAGTACGCGAAGCTACAAGAATCACACATATATAATTGTTTGGATTTAAGTAACAAGACTGAATTAAATTCAACCCGTAGATTCTTTAAAAGATATGAGATCATATGATTTATTCAATTATCTCGATCGAATTTTTGCTTGGGAATTGATTAGTTAATGCGTCTTTTGAAAAAAATGGGCACTTGGATATAATGACCCCATGAACGTAACCTTTCATTTGGATGGGGCTTATTCTAATGGATAATGGAAATTATATTGTTTGTTTGTTTTGTTTTGAAAAGATTGGAAATTATATACTATTGTTTTGTCAACGCAAACGGAAATTATTAAAAAAGAGCAATAAATGATATCATGAAAAAAAAAATTAATAAGCAAACCACCATTGCCAAAGCCAAAGGCACACTATGTTCGCATCTTTAGGAACAGAAAATAATTAAGAGAAGGATGGGAGTATATTATATATAGTCAATCCCATCAGTATCTTTGATTATTTTTTGTCTGAAACGATAGCTATTCACTGCATTTAAAACTGATTGGTTGAAATTAATGATATGATAGCTTAATTTGAAGATATAATTTTGATGAGTTTACACACTCGTGCGAGGGTACACAAAGTTTCATGAAAAGTTTTATTTTTTGGTTTCGTCAAGAGTTTCATGGAAAATAAAATAAAAAACTAAAAGTCACGATATCAAAGCCATATTGCCCGTTTCCCTGCGCGATCACCTTTCGTTTTATTTCTTTTGTCTCGTAGTCTTTGGGTCTTGGAGGTGGATTATTCATGCTGGTTTTTATTTTTTGGGTCAATATTTTTGTTGGATCAAGCCTTTAAGGATCTATTTGCGCCAATAATTTAGCAGCATAACAAATCGATTTAGTTAACCGAAAGTTATACAGTAATTTCTCGGTCACATTTTCTTGCTATTCCATATAGAAAAGATATCGTAGAGAAAAATTATAGAGGTAGATTAGAGAAATCAATTAGAAAGACACTGAACGACAAGTTGATGATTTTCATTTGTGATTTCATCAATGGCTTCTGTGATTTTCATTTAAGTAGGGATCTCTATTTAAGATTGTTTGCAAATGCATGCACAACCAACAAAGTATGGGTTTAATTTGCATTTTTAAACAAACTTTAAATTGATGGGGAAAAAACAAAATTTGAGGGCCTAATATTACAGTAGTCCCTTCTTCGCAACTACGTACCACAAAAAAAAACAAAATTTTATTTAACAAACCGAATTACAAATTTTTATTTATATTAATTTAACAAAACCGAATAAAAAAATCAAAACAAAACAAAACGAAAAACCAAACCGATAACAAAGAGAGTGAGAATTAGGAACATTATTACATCAATAATATCCCAAAAGTAAAAGTCAACCACACATCCAAATCAAACCAAACTCAAGAAACAACGACCACTTACTGGTTCGACTAAAGCAAAAGCATAGCGCAGCAACAACCACCAAAAAAATAGATCATTTTTAATTCTTCATCATTTCCTTACAAAACGTAGTCTTTTTTTTCTTCTTCTTTTTTCTTAATAATCTCAGAAACTAAAGATGTAGAGATGTTTTGAAATTAAAAACACCACCAAAAGGGATAATCTCAATCGCACATATTTTGTATAATTAGAAAGCTTATGTCATGTTCCAGTCTTTTTAAGCTCTCATCTTCGATTTCTCCATTGCTCTCGGGGCTGCAGCTGCAAACATCACATTTGAATAATAATAATGACATTTCAGTCAAATTGATTAACACATGTTAAATTATTGTGTTTGCTTTCAAAATAAAACAAGTGATCAAACATAATTTGAAATTCCTAAATCGGCACTAATCTCATCTAACACACTTCTAACGGATCTAGAGAATGAATTTCAGAAAGAAAAAAATGTTAGTTTGGGTCGTATTGTAGGAATAGAGAGAAGACAATAAACTTACCTAACCCAATGGCATCACAGCCTTTCATTATCTTCAGCTTCTTGCAGACATCAATAAACATCCTGAAGATTTGATCAAGAAAAAAATCATTCAGGAACGCTAATTCCAAGTAGACCATTCAATCTTTCTATTGTGTGTTAGATTTGATTCTAAGAAATGCTATACAGTAGTAACGATAAATATCTGGCAGAGAGAGAGTGCAAGAAGTTCTCAAAATTTAAGAAAGGAAACTTACTCCCATGGCACATCTCCAACAAGCATCCAGTCCCCATCCTTATCCTCATAAGTGAGCACATAGTCTTTTCCATTCAGAAGATCCTTGAGCTTAGTCTCACTGAGCATATCCTTCCCTGTAGCTCCATTCGATCCACATTGACCTAGCATCAAATAAACCATGCAGGTTAACCACTTTGATTGCACTCACTGATCCACCAATAACACACCAAACACATCACTAGCAATCACAGAAACATCTCACCAAGAGTGAATGTGGTAAACATTTTCTCCAAGGCTGAAGAAAGCTCCCCATAGTTAGTGTAGCTCCTCAGGTCAACCTTCCTCAGATAAGGAGCACCATCCATACTGACCTTCACGAAGAGAGCCCCAGAACCTGGCCTCCCATCAACTTCATCACTGTTCTTACAAGTTGTGGCCAATGTGTTCTTCCTGTAGGATCTCACTGGAGGCCAACCCACAATCTGTGCCCTGCAAAATTTCAGAACCCAAAAAATTACCCGTTAGGTGATGAAAGAAATTCACATAAAAAAACTCTGGTGAATAATCCTATTTTCTGTATCATTACTTACTTGGCTGCAGGTGGACTAGAGCTATTGTTTGTAGTGCTCGACTGTCCTTTCGGTATGTTTTGCGGGACTTCCTTCTTTATTACAGATTGTGTGGCTACCGCTTCAAGAAACATCCACTTTTTCTCAGTATACACTGAACTTTTGGCTTCAGAGAACTGATCCATTGTGTCAGAGAAGCCTCTTTTGTTGCCTGAGGCAATGTTCTTCTGGGAGGACGAGCAAATCTCATCTTTCGAAGGAAGCAAAGGAAAGAAGGGCTTTTCATCGAGCTTAGCTGGGCTCAGTAAGTTGAGATCTGTGTCTCTCGCAAGAGATTGTGATCCGGGAAGCCCGAGTGTCAGTTCTGTGGCCTTGAGGCTGATAGTGGCTTTGTCATCTTCTGCAAGGCCCGAGAGAGTTGAGCTTCCAACAGAAGAACAATCAGACAGGCCCAAGTAGTTATGCTCCTTAAGTCCTCCTGATGTGTTCCTCGAGATGCAATTGCTTGTAGGCGAAGAACTTGCCACAGAGACATTGCTCTGCAGCTCCTCTTTCGGAGACATTTTGATGTCTTTTGGTTTCTTCAACTGCAAAGCACCCTTACCTGATTTACACACCATAAACTCATCCACATCAAAACAACAAATAAACTTAAATCTCTACCAAAATAAAAGGCCAACATAAAACTCGAGATGAGGGAAGCTTATAAGGAAAATGGAAAGCAAGAAGCTGCTGAAAAAAAGAAAAACAAGTCAACTCAGGGTCAGACGGAAGAAACTTGAACCAGTCAGATACGTTCTTCTTCAAGCTGATCTCAGATTTCACCTTCCACGATTTTATATCTATCCACAACAGTTACTGGAGATTACTAAGCGCGTTTAAGCCATGCGAACAGCTAAAAGAAACCGCAATTCGCCATAGAAAGTTAGAAACGACCTTAGTGTGAAAAACATCAAGGAAAGAAACTCAAGAGCTCGTAGATCTAGTAACTACTAACACATATTCACACACAATAACGAAGCTGGATTACCGGAATTTGAGAACATCTAAGACGAGAGAAGAAATGGGTACCTCAAAGGGAAAACAAATCGCTGATGAAAATGGAGCTCACGCCGAAGAAGACGATCGATTAGAGTCAGAATTTGCAGAGAAGAGAATAATTTGCGAGCTGTAGAGAAGAGTAATAGCAGAGAGAGAGAGAGAGAGAGGTGTCAAGGTCCTTCCATTAAAGCAGAAAAGCTTAATTATCATCACCCAGAAACTCGTAGCCGAGATGGAAAATTAAATAAATATAAACAAAAAAAGAGCAAAAACAAATTAAAGAAAGTGGCAGAATAGAAAATAAGTGGAGAAAGTTGCGCATTTTTGTTTACGGTTTCTTTTGTGATGGGATTCTGATCCAACGGCTCATATTTTAAGCGAGACGAGAAATATGCATCGTCCGATCTGTACCAACGGAGTTGAACCGTTGATATATTGTCGGGAGTCGGATCTTTTTTAATTTTCCACTTTCTGGCTCCACCCGAAAGGGGATGGTTGTCTGCAAATATTAAATTCCGATTCTATCCTGCTTATTAAATGACTAATATACCCTTCGTATGCTGATAACGTCTTGTTTAAGAACCAAAGTGCGAAGGGTATAACGGTAATTACGAGATGAGGAAAAGAGGAGTGAGAGGGAACAGGAAAGCGGCATTCCAAGTCGGTTTGCCGGGTGGTGAATGGGACATCTAACCTCCTCCACTTTCTTCTCTCTCTCTCCACTTTTAATCTAATTTCCTTTTCATTAATTTTTTATTTTAACTTCTTTAATCTTTTTGTTAATCTTTCTTTCTTTCCATTTAATTAATTTAATCCCGCCACCTTCCTAATTTCTTTAACTTTCATTATTGCACTTCCTTATCCTCCTTTTTTATTTTTTTTTACTTAGGCCCTGTTCATTGGCTCATTCATCATCTCTATCTGAATGATTCATCCAGTTTCTTCATCCAAATGGTCTATCCAGATGTGTTCGTTTAATTTTTGATTGTTCATCCAGATAGTTCATCTGGATGGAATTCTGTTTGTTTGATCAATTTAAATCCTCAATTTGAATGAACCATTTGGATGGATCAATACAAAATGACCTTTTTATCCATTGAACAAAATGAATCGTTTTGCTGAGGTAAAAAAACTGTTTGAACACAAACATTTGTTTTTAGCAAACATTCATCTTACAAAAACACTAGTCCAAAAACAGTAGTCCAAAAACAGAGAGATAAGCTGAATTGAAATCATAGTCATTATAGCAAACATTCATCTTACAAAAACACACTAGTCCAAAATAAGAAGACAATCATCTTACAAAAACACATAAAACAAAGAAAAGAAGACTCAGCGAGACCTCAAACTTCAGACACTAGTCCAAAATACTACAAACTCATGCATCCCTGCTTTCACCAGTTGCAAACTCCAAGTACAAGACTTTGTTCTCATCATCTGGGTAGAATAAAAATGTCTGGCGATTGGCAATATCTTGCTTGAGATGTTGAATGGCTGCTTTATACAAAGGAAACCACATCTTGATAGTTGGCAGCGAGTGTAGAACCTCCATAGCTCGAAGCTGGCTACAACTAAACTCAGGATGGTTCTCTATAAGATTGTTCTTGTGTGAAAGAATCTTATCCCTTGACTTAACACTATCCTTGATGACTTCTGCAACAGCTTGTCCAGCTTGTACAAACCGTGATCGTTTTCTGCTACCCTTTGGCCTACTAGAAGATGAGGGTCCATTGGAAGATGAGGGTCCATTGAAAGCATTTCCCTGAGTAGGAGGAACTTGTCTTGACTCAGCATCGCCATTAACATCATCACCATTAACATTAACAGCATCGTCATTAACATTAACATCATCGTCATTTCTCTGAGTAGGAGAAACTTGTCTTAACTCAGCGTCATCATTAATATCTTCAGTATCTTGTAGACTCATGATATCTAAACGCTTTTCACCTTGCTGAGCCAACCAACCTTCAGCTCTACTGATATGAACTGTACCAAACACTTGTTCCATCAAATCCATGTTTGCGAGTGGTTTATCTCTGACTTTTCTAGCTCCTGGTCATTCCTGAATTAAGAAATCATAGTCAAAATCATTCGCTTCCTATGTGTTCTTTGAATCAGATCAAATTTATACTCACCTTACACTGCTCATTCCACCAATCATCAGACATATCTATGCTCCCATTTGGATGAAAACCAAGTCCAGTTTTGCGAGTGAGTCTCTTGAAAGACTCATACTGCTTCTTGCAAGTTGTATACTTGATTCCGAACTTCTTCCATGGATGTCTTTCCCCATATACTTCGCTGAATTTGTCAATGATTGAGAGTCTTGCCGTTTCACTCACAGTCTGGTTTCTAATGTTTCCTTTAAGCTTCTCTTCTATTCGCAGTTGAAGATAAAAACGGGTTTGCTCATCACTCCAAGCAAGATTCTCAGACCCAGGAATTGATGACATTGTAAATCTAGAAGAAACCATCAATGCTTAATCATATCTCTAAGATGTTAAACCGATCAAGAAAAGTGATACTAACTATATGCAAGCAAACAGAGAAGTAGCTAAGAATCAGAGTGAAAACGAACTCAAGTTAAGTAGCTAAGAACAAACGAATCACAATCAAACTCACGTTAAGATTCTTATAAATTCACAAACTCAGAAGCTTCAAAGACCAGATGAGCAATTCAAAGTTCGAACTATAGCACAAATGAAAGGAAAGCACAGATGAGCAACTAATCAAACAATGGCAACAACCCAGACTATCATTCACTGCTTTGTAAAATCGGGAACAAATTCAGAGAACTCCGAGAGAGTGAAGAAAAGAGAACAAACCCAGAAGAAGAGTAAACCCATAAATACTAACTCATAGAGCAATTCGGAGAAATCAATCGAATCATACAAAAGAGGAGAAATGAATCACATCGCAATAGAAACTACTGAAAACCCATAAATACTCGCCTGTGTACACGCCGGAGAGAGAAGCGGCAGTGAGAGTCGCCGGAGATGTCGAGAGAGTGTGAGAGGCGCCGGAGATGTCGAGAGAGTGAGAGGACGAGAGAGGAGTCGGGATGTTAGGGTTTTTTGTTTGTAAATTGTTGTTTTAGTTAGGGTTAGTTTTGTAATTTGCCTTTTTCGACTGGATCATCCTCAGTCAATTGCACCAATTCAGATCATCTGACTGATCTCGGAAATTTTGCCTATTTTTTTTTAAATCATTGAGATGGAGCATCTGAATGATTTTCAATTTTGATATGTAACGAACATAAACTCTCATATCCATCTGGATGAGTCATCCAGATGGAGAAACGAACAGGACCTTAGTTTAGCCCAACTCGATGGGGCCCAATCGACAAATGTTAGTCCCCCTAAACTTGAATTTTTTTCATTTTGCGTTTTGTATTCTTTTTCTCTCTCTTTTACCTTTTGTTCTTCCTTTTTTGGTTAATTAATATGTAAATGGTATAAATAGTTTTAAAATTTTATTATTTCTCAAACTGGTTACGTACAAAATTTTTGAAATTGATTTTTGGCACAATTACACTTAATAAATAAACTAATGAAAAAAATTAGAAGCATCAAAAAATAATTTCTGATAATTTTCACATTGGCTTTATTGATTCTGTAGATTTAGCCAAAAAAAAAAATATAACATTCACTGAATCAGCAAATAAATTAATTCTGTAATCGTAATCACCTTTACAGTTAAAAAAAATTTTGAAAAAAGAAGGTAATGGATTGGGGAAGGGGGCATAATAATAACAGGCGGTGAAAATGGGGATTGGAACACGCATGGGAAGCAAAATATCTGGCCGTTGGATTTTATGGTAGGAGGCCTGTATCCGTCCATCATGAGTTTCTCTGACTGTTTTTCATCATGACTCTTCCGTACCACTCACGTTTTCTTTACGCACGAAGAGAAAGAAAAACAATCTTCTGCGCGGTCAAAAAGTATACGAGTTTTCTTAACATCCTCCATTAAAGCTTTACAACTAAAGATTCAAAAAACGTGTGATTGAATTCAAAAACAAAAGAATTAAACTAAATAAAAAATCTTATTTAAAAACAAAAATTCTTATAAAATAAATCTATTATATAAAAGCAGAAGGGTTCTCTCCGGCTTGCGCCACGTCAGCACGTGAGAGAGCGCCACATGGCACTTTTTATTTATTTTTTTTTAAAATTATTTTATTTGAATTAAATCTAAATCAAATAAAATATTTTCATTTT
The DNA here is from genome assembly GCA_020283515.1 of Alliaria petiolata. Classification (NCBI taxonomy): domain Eukaryota; kingdom Viridiplantae; phylum Streptophyta; class Magnoliopsida; order Brassicales; family Brassicaceae; genus Alliaria; species Alliaria petiolata. The sequence continues at coordinate 27,523,774 of JAHZTW010000005.1, read as the reverse complement.
TTTATTTGCATTCAAAGGGATTTGAACCCATAACCTCTCAATTAAAGAAGACCATTTTTTTCCACTCTGCCATGGACACTCTTTGACAGCCCTCTTTAAAAATGTATGATATTGTCTCTATGTTTTACATATTAAATTATAAGCATTTTAAAAAAAAAATTATATGTATATCAATTATAGACTTCTGCCCCAAACGTATAAATACAAAAAACCTCAAAATTATAAATTGAAAAAAGCAATTATTTTTTTTAAAACATTAAGTAACATAAATAAATATTAACATAGGTACAATTAACTATACATAAAAACAACTAAATTTAAATACAACTATTTAAAAATTATTATAAATACAATTAACTATATCATTATATTTTTTTGAGTGTCTTTATTTTCTACTATATGAAAACTTAATGGTTGTATACATGACATGCCACTTCAACATCTCATAATATGCCACATGTCAATTATTATTTAATTTTTTAAAAAATATTATATTTATATTAAATTTGAACCAAACAAAATACTTTTATTTTCTTATTTGCATTCATCCGGATTCAAACTCATAATCCTCTCAATAAAATAAAACTGTTCTTTCCCATTATGTCATTGGTACTCTTTGACAACGCTCTTAAAAACTTATGATATTTTCATATTAAATTAGAAGCATTTTGAAAATTTATATGTATATCAATTATAAACTTATGCACCAACGCATAAATAAATAAATCCTCAAAATAATAAATTGAAAAAGTAATTATTTTTTAAAAAAAATATCAAGTAATATAAATACATATTAATATATGTACAATTAACTATACATAAAACCACTAAATTTGATTTCAACTATTTAAAAATTATTATGAGTAGATGAAATTTTAATTTAATTTTAAAAATAAGAAATATATTAATATTATATAATACATAATTTTAAATATATCATTATATTTTTGAGTAATTTAATCCTTATTTTCAAATAAATTACGGTAATTAAACTTTGGTATAAGTGCTAAAAAATATGATATGGAATAAATTAAGAAGTTAACTGCAACCTATAAAATCTTAAGACACAACAAAATATTTAATAAAATTTTGAGAAGATAACAAATTAGATAAAAACAATATAGAGAAGAAGATAAAAATATAGAAAAAGAAGAATAGATACAAAAATATACAAAATTTAAAAATATGGAAACAAACATGGATTTAATGAAATGATAAACTGAAAAAAAAATATTATAATATTAAGATATAGGAAAATAAGAAGAGTATGAAAATTAAAAAATAAATAAAAATTCATAAAATAATGTATAAAAGAAATTGTACAGATTATCAAGAAAAAAAATAAAAAAAAAATTAAATTCTTAAAAAAAATAATAGTCAAAATATAAATTTTTAAAATTTTTATTTAAAACTTAATTTAAAATAAAAACCGCACGCAGATTCTCTCCTAATAGTCTATAAAGCGACTAATATATTTTTATATGTGAACTATATATATTTTCCTCTTTTGTCGGGTATGTCGAATATTTAAATTGGAGGAAAACGGAATTTCGGGGGAAGAAAAGAAAAGAAAAAACGGAATTTCGGTGAAATCGTAGTGGTTAGTAAAAAACAATAATAATACTGATAAATTAATACAAACAAAATGCAAAAGTAAAACAGTAGATCAGATTAGCAGTGCGAGTACAAATAATGCGGGTTCAGACAAGACAATGGGACCCCCAGTGCTTTTGTCCTTCACGCTTATTTTATTAGTCTTGATTAATGATGATCCACTACAGTTAATTAAACTAAATTAATTAATAATTAGAAAGAGATCATCGACAAAACACGTTATACTGTTACTTGGGCCCAGACTTGAACTGAAGCATATAAGATACTTTTAATATTGGGGCATATTTCATTATTTACATATTATAATATAGGCCCATAAAACACACTATTCTTAATGGTTCATCAAGCCCGTTAACGTTTTTCTCTCGTTTGAATTTTTTTGGGTATGAATGGAATGGTAAGATTTTATAACATTTGTTTTTCTTTAAAGAAATACAATATGATCTATCATTTACAAAAATGTGAACCCAAAAGGAACATAATGTTTGAGAGACAATTCAAAATTAACAAGGGAAAAGAAATACCAACATACGTAAAAATTAAGGAGAGAAGAAGATATCAAAGATATACTTTTGTATCGTTTGAATTTCGTAATGCACCTAAGATATTTCTTCGTTGGCCCAGTCAAGTAACGTTGCTGTCAACGTGCCCACTTTCATTCGATATACACAAAACGACTATCTAATTTATAAAATTGTAATATTTTTATGGTCTTATAATACGGTCAAATGACATGCTATTAAATCGGATCTTCACAATTAAATAAATTTTTATTTTTGTTTGAAAGAGAAAATGTATAAGACAATGCAACAAGGCGTGATCATGAATGTAGCAGTAGGAGTAGGAGAGGACCATTAAAATAGATTTGACCAAAATCGAATACACCTTCGAGTTTTCACATATAAATCTCCCGTGAGATATTTCATCCCCCATAATATATTATTAACATAAGATAACATTTTAAAATTATAGATATATATTATATATATAGCTGTATATGAATTGGATTCAAGAAAAAAAAATATATATTGAATAACACCTGTGTTAGCATTAGTACCTATCGCCTAGGGTCTTAGTCTACATCAACATGGTTCCATACAGCTTAGTTTTACTTGTGCAATAGGTTTGGATTTTTTATTTTTTCTATACAAATAACAGCTATAAATGTATATTAAATCGTTTTCTCTATTTAATAAAATATTCTTGTTTCTAGAATTTATTATGTCACCGAATCAAAAAATATCGCTATATATGTATCTTTGATTAGATTGGAGTAACAAAAAAAAGGACTGGTGTCACTCTCAAAACAAACCCAGCATGCTGCTGCATACCCATACACCATAGACCACAGACCATAGACAGATCGTAATTGTTGATAATATTAATATGTAGTCCAATGATGAACCGTCGTCATATATATATATATATATATATATGATGGTTAAAGAACGTTTTATGGAGTTTTAATTTTGATAGGAAGCAAAGAGACAACAAGTTGAGAAAAGCAAAGTGTAAGTTGGGTTTAGTGGATGCATACTCATTATTGACCTTAAAAGACACGGCGGTGAGTCGGTGACCGCTTGAAGACCCATTTACAGTTCAGACATACTATAAAAGTAGAAGCTACTTCCAACTTTCGAGTAACTTTGTAAAACTATAATATTTTCTGTTAAATTAATAACAAATGTGATAATGATTATAATATCGGAATCCAAATAACAACACGGAAATGCAAAGAAACACAATGGTAGTATAGTAATGCAAGTGCAACCAGTAAAAAAAAATAAAAGATCGGTAGCATCATGAAATACTTTGTTTCTCATGCCAATGTGAAACGTTTGAATCTCGAAGGAACAAAAATAAAAGTTTTTTTTTTTTTTCAACCGAAGTAAAAAAGTTGGGAGACCTTTACAGCTGAAAGGCAAAATAATAATAAAACTTTTAGACTAACTGATTTTTGGCATTATTTGTAATAAAAACTGCAAAAACAAAATACAGCTATATATATAACAAACAACAAAAAAAAAAATAGAAGTCAGAATAAAAGTGAGAGTTTTGTCAAATTCGAGTTCCACACGGCAGCTACTCTTTTGTTTGTCATTAGATTTTATAGCAGCCGTAAAATCTAACATAGGTTTTGACTACAATAGTATAATATATACGGGTTACTGATACTGTCCCATGTGACAAAATATTTAATTATTGTTATCTGGTATTTATATATTTATAGGGTTATCTTCAACGATCAAACATGTTACGTTTATAAACTCACAAGTACACATACACGTCAAACATTATATAAATAATAAAATAAAATAAGCTATTCCATGATCATATCTTATCATCGACTCTGTACTTTCAATCGTTGGGTCGTTTAAAATTCATGGACCGATATTTGTCCCTTAGGGACTCAAAAGGCCAAAGGACCAAACCCAAAAACGCTCAGGTCCATTCTCGTAATTTCAAATCGAGTGTGGTAGTTTTGAGTCGTATGGGTTTATTTTATTTGACAATATCTTTTGATTTATTTCTTTATAAAATCTCCACTCCCATTTTCTAAAAAATGTTTTTAATCAAATTGTCAAATTTAAAGAAGAAAAAGGTGATACACAGTGCCGGCAAAAGTCCCAAACACTTGACGTAAGTATGTTTCTTAGTCATCCGGATTTTTTTTCTGAGTTAGCTCAACTCAATATATGACAAGTTTTGGCCTCTTTTTGTTTGCTTTTTTGAAATTTCACCTATACAGTAGAACATCTACAAATTAATACTCGATAAATTAATAATCACTATAAATTAATAAATTTTGTTGGTTTCGAATCGGACCAGTGTAAAAATTAGTAAAATTCGATAAAATAATAAGATAATAAGATAATAATTTTTTTAAACTCTTATATAAATATATAGTCCCAATAATAAGCTAAATTAATAATTATACATCTAAGCATATATATCTACATATATAACTAAAGTAATATAGTAAAATATGATTAAATTATTGTTTTAATTTTATAAATATTGTTGATTTATCTTTAAATTCTTTGATATAATATTTTCTAAATGAATTTTATAATTTTTTGTATTTTTGTTTATGAATGTTAAAAGTTCAAATCGAAAATATCTCTATAAATTAATAAATTATTAATTTATCGATAAATTAATAATTATTAATTTATAAATTAATTAATAACTTTATAAGATAATAAAATCTCCAATATTATTAATTTATAGAGATTTTACTGTATTATTGGTTTTGTTGGATTGGAGTAAATAATATTATTTGGATTTACTTGTATTCCGGATTTTATGTTATACAGCCCAAGTGGATAATCTATGAATGAACCACGTTTCAACAATATCTTAATCACTAAAAAAACGATTAGTACTATAGATGTCATCTCTTGATTATAAGTTATAACAATTTTTATAATATTGTATATCATAACCAATCAAAATTAATCGCTGTTTATTACTAATGGATATGGAAATCAACATTTTTGTTGAATTTTGTTTAATAAAGAAACACCCCAACTTAAATCGGTGATTAGACGAGAGAGACTTACAACTGAAAATCAAGAGAGCGTATATTTGTGAAGGAGACATATTTAGGTGTTAAGTGGGGACTGTTTTGTCTAGGGACGGTGTAGGAACCAAACACAGTTCGTCGTTTCCACATTATCTGTTTTGAAGTTCAACAACTTTATACACAAAAAGTTACTATAAACTTCTTCTTCTTTTTTTTTGTTAGAACTAAAAACACCTTTGAAATTTTAATTATGGATGCAAGAAACAAAAAGACGTACGTACGATCAAGGAGTACTCAACTTCTTCTCTTCCAATCGTTACAACTTGGGTGTGCTCTTAACACGCGCCCACACAAAGATAATGCACATGGCCATAATAATGATATTATTTTCGTTTTCACAGAGAAAGAAGTTTCGCAAATTTTACCCCCTAAGAATAAAACAAAAACTAATCCGACAGTAATATCCATTGCGAAATAAATGCATCAAAATTATTTAAATAATTGAAAAACAAATCGAACGAACAGAGAGACAAATCATGTGATAATTTTTCTGATTTGGTAGCATAATAAGTATTCGTACCGGCATATACTTTTCTCTCGTAATAGAAAATGCCTACATCTCGTATTAAAAAAATGCGAAAACAATATAAAATTTAATAGAATATCGTCGGTGAAGATCGACGAGCTAACGTTATCCATTGAATAATAATAAATAAATAATATCGCGATTTTTCGTTTTCATAATATAAAAGTTTCAATACTCTCTTTCTAACCCGACTTGATTTGTATTTAACCGTTAAAACATTTGAGATTCTTGCTAAATGTGAAGAAAGGTTTCAATCTGGGTTTATTATAAAGGAAAGTCTTACAAATTTAACTTTCATAAGTGTAAATATTTCTTATAGATAAGACAGACCCAATGAAAGCGTAATTTAATATATTTGGTAGGAGTAGCTAGTGGAGATAAGTGTATGATTAGGGGTAATTAATGAAGATTAGGTAACAACGGCAAAAAAGATTAAAATAAGTTAACATGGTGGAGCTTGGAGCCCACGTCCTCTCCGTACAGGCAACCTCTCTCACTCCTCTTTCCACGTACATTTTCCACTCCTCTCCTCTTTTTTCATAACATTCTCATTCCATTAATCAAATTCTTAGGTTACAGAATTAAGCATTTTATTGGAAAATACAATAAAACGTATAGCAAATTGAAGATTGACAGCAGATTTAAAAACAAATTTAAATAGGTCGAACAAACTTTCTCAACCGAATTGAAATAGATAAGATTAGTCGCATTACAAAGTGATGTTGAACACCAACTCCTCTCTCCGGATATCATTGCAATGAATCCGGTTATTTCTTAAGATCTAGTACTAGCTAATTTGATTTGATTTAATTTGACTTAATTTATTAGTTTAATTTTAGTTAAAAAGATAATTATTTATATAACGATTTTATTATCCTCATATTAATCATGTAAGTGATTGCCTAATTTTAGTTTTTTATCTTGTCATTCGCATAACAATACTGGAAACATAAAAAATAATAAGTAGAATATGTATTAATTATAAATATATTCAGCTGTATATAGATATTTTATTGTTTATCATTTTACAGACTATCAGAAATAAAAATTTCGTTATTAATTATGTTGTTCCATGCCACTGTTTGCGCTATTCAGATTGATAATCAAAATATTTTCGTCTTATCATATTGTTTTTTGTGTCATAATCCCACTTTATTTCGGTATTTTCTTCTTCAAAAAACATAAACCAGCTTCGGAAGTCTCTGTCTTCGTTTTTGTAAAAAGAATCTCACATATTATTCCTATCAACATCTCCAAGGAATAAAAGTTTGCTAACTTATCATCGTGGAATAAGATATTTAACTTTTTATATAAAAAAAAGATATTTAACTATTTTTATTAAAAAAATAAGATATTAAACTTCAGAAAATATTTTCCTCACTCATACAACTTATTATCCAATATTACAACAAAAAAAACTTTGAAATCACTGCATAATTAAATAATAAAATGATCACTAATCGAGAGGGTTCAACAAAGTCAAGAAACATAATCCTTATATTTTTGAGAAAAAAAAATCCAAAAAACAAAACACCCTTTGATGGTATAATAATGAATGGGAATAAAAATTTCAACGGCGAAAAGAAAAGGGACAACTTTATTGTACAGCATATTTGCTTTTTGTACTGGGAAAAACTTTTTTAACAGTTGTAAATAAAACCAATTTAAATTAAAATAAGAAAAATTTCTTTTATAAATAAACGCCTCCCTATCTCCTCTTGCTTCCCCGTCCCCTGTCCTCACCAAACTCACAAACTCTCTCTTCTCTCTCTCTCTCTACCACATGAGAGAACAAAACCAGCTCACAATCTCAGCCGTTGATTATATCGCCACCGTAGATGGAGAACACTCAAGATTTCTCGCCGCCGCACATGGACGCTTCTCGGCCGTCACTGGGATTCCCTCTCGGCACAGCTCTGCTTCTCATCATCATTTTCAGCCTCTCCGGAATATTCTCTTGTTGTTACCATTGGGACAAACATCGCTCTCTCCGCCGCTCTTTGGCTAATGCCTCCGGTCATCCCTCCGCCGCCTCCGCCGACATAGAGTCCTCTCCGTTCAAACCTAAACCCCCTTTTCCGGTAAAATTTCATTTCTCAATTCTGAAACTATTATATTACCAAAAATGTTAAATTTGTTTCCTATGTTTCATAGAAGATTACAATTTTGAATCTTGTAAGCGTAATTATTATAGTTAACTACTTATTTATTTTCATTAATGAACAAAAAATAAAATATCTGACTTACAAGTGCTAAATCTAAGTAAGTACTATATAGCTTTTTAGTTACTAAATTATTGGGAATTATAAGTCGAAGTTTCAAAATTTTAGTTACTAAAATACGGCCAATTTTATAACTAAATTTGAAAATCTTTATGAACATAAAAGTAAATACAGTGAGTTGATTGTTAACTAGAAAATATTATTATGAACAGGATTTGAAGAAAAATCAGAATCTGAGCGTACCGGTGTTGATGCCTGGAGATAATACGCCGAAATTTATAGCATTGCCTTGTCCGTGTGCACCGCCTCGACCGGAGAAACTCACCGTCGATGTTCAAAGTCCGCCGCACTCGCCGCCTGTTAAGCCACCGCGTTTTCCCGTTCCTCTGTATTAGATTTAATTTAGCTATAAAGTAACAGAAAAAGGAGGAAACCAAATGTCGAAATTTCTCGTTTTGATGTACATATGGATCATAAATTTTACATTTTAATTTGTTTTTCCACTGATTATTGTATTCAGTTGGTAACATTATGGAATGATTTATTTGTGCGGAAAAAAACAAAATATGTAGAATGTCACTAAACAGAACAATTTATGGAATTTGAGATTAAAATATTTTTAAAACGTGTTGATTGATAAAAAAAATCTGTAAAATTTTATGCTTTTAAAAAAAGAGAGCTAGAATTGCATGGTTATTTTGTTTTTTTTTTTGTTTAACATTTTATATCGATTTGAGCTATTACCTATGTACGTATGCAATAGCAAAAACACATGGCACGTTTCGTCAGACGATATTTTCGATGTCGATGTCCTGATTCAATTCTGTTTCCGTTAGCTACAAGAACTATAGACGAAACTGAAAAACTAATAATTTTTTCTTTATTTTTATTTTTCCCAAAACAATAGATTACTGCCAATTTAAGGCATCTCGAGATTTGTTTGAATTGTACCAGAAATAGCCAACACAGATTGCATTTTTCTTCAAATTTCCATTTCTACTAGTAATCCAATTCTAAAAAGGTGTTTTATGCAACCACGTTTGATGCTTTAATTGGAAAAAAACAAGCAAATCAATAAAACTTCAACGCGTTACAATAAAAGAAGTCATGATTAATCATTGAAAATAATAAATATTCCGAAATATAGATGATATAAATATTACAGATGATATAAATATCACATTGCCATTACAAAAAAGATGATATAATTATTACATTGCCGTTACAAAAAAAATGATAATAATTATTACATTTACAGTATAGGCAAAGATGATATAATCCACCAGTAGATATTTGTCAAGACAAAACGGATAATAAAACCAAATGCATTCAGATTGAAAGGAAATTAAACGTTATGTTGGGTATTTGTTACCTTGTTATCTCTTTTAGGCTGATGGTTTTCTCTACTCTTGTTGCAGTGTTTGTAACCCTTTAGGTTGTATTGGATGCGATCGTTCAACAGTTTACGAGATCATTTTAGTTTTTCAAATTTTTTTATTTATATTATCATTTTATCTTTCGTTTAACCATCGTTTGGTGGTCTTTTTGGCACTTCTTATGATAGAGTCTGGAGCTTTCTAAGTTAATGTATTGAAATTCTTACAAAACGAGACATGTTTGTTTTATGGAATTACACAAATTGACTTCTAAGCTCTAACCACCAACAGTGATTTTGGTTGCTCTTAGGATAAAATACGAATTAGACGTCAAATAGCTCTCTCCGTTAATTAGGATTCCAATTCCGCTAATTTTCCATTCTGTTTTCATAAAGTTTGGGACCCTCAAAATATAAAAACTTTATAAATTTGGCACTAAAGTTTCCAATTGAAAATTGACGTCACCAGCAAGTCTCTTAACCAAGTGCTCAAAACACATCCCCACCAATGGACCCCTCCAGTTTAACAATCAACTTCATGACCTAATTCCACTATTTTTTTATTTTTTTTTATTCGTATATTTTCCTGATTTGTCATTTTTAAAATTGCATTTCAGTTTTGTTAATTCATTGGTTGATCCTAATATTCCAATCCAAATAATCCCGAATCTGATCGACAGAGATTTATCTTTTGCTTAAGTCCACTAATCATCAATAATGTTAACCCAGAAAAGAATACCAAATGTTAATGAATTAGTCGAAGTTTCGAATCAAATTTCTCTTTTATCATATCAAGTTTCGAATTTCAGACGCATCACAACGTCATAGAATAACAGTACCATAAAAAAATGCCAGAAATAAACTGATTTCATTCAATCGAATAAGTAATTAACTGCTTGAAAAGAGTTCCATATAGTTTCCTTTTTTTTTTTTGGGACGAAAAATGCAAAATAAACAGTGTTGTTCCAAGTGCGTCCTACACTGCAAAGTACAAATTAACTGTACTGGTTCCTTTGATGACGTTATCTGTGCCTCGTGGTTCTTCCACGACCGATTCTTGTGGAAATTATTTTGTTGGTATTTTTGTTTGTCGGCATTTTGTTGATATTTCTATATATTGCATATCTACTATACGCAGCTTCGATATTAACTATATTGTTATATATACTACGCCATCAAAGCGATTTTGAAGACACCAGTAACATGGAAGCACCTTACATCAGTATATCTCAGCTCAAATTTCAAATATACAAAATGTTATAAGTTCTTTCTTTATTTAAAAAAAGAAGAAGATATTTTTTTATTTTGTGTATTACGAACTATGTTGGGGGAAAAAGATTTTTATTTCTTCACTGCGTAAATCTGAATCAGTGTTTATATGATATGTAAGTTGATATATAACTAATCGACTAGGGTTGCTGTTAAAATAAAATGAGTTGATTTAATCTTATTATTTTCGAAAAAGTTGCAGTATTTAAATATTGTCATAATATTATAGTTAAATATATATATATTATCATGAAAACAAATTAAATACTGTGTAGTCATATGAAAGCATGTGAGGGCACCGCAATCACCGCTGAAACGTAGAGATCATGCCATTTTATCTCTTTATTTGTTGTTGTTTTTTAGCTGGGAAATTATATACTAATAAACATGATATATATATATATATATATATATATTGTTATATCAAAAAATATGTGAACTTTTTTAAGAAAAAAAATCCACAATTAGTATTTTAATGTAAAAATAACTTTCTAATAAATTTTCGAGATAGTTGGTACGCACTACGTACAATCCTCGAAATAACTCAACCAATAAATAGTCAAATGAAAAAACTAAGAAAGTTATATAAAAAAAATTAAGTAATTTTCTTATAAAAATGATGAAAAGTAGAGTATAATGTAAAACGTACGGATGATAAGCAAGACAAGAGCGGGCCGGAGATTGAAGAAGATCACATGGCCTAGTGCTTCTCTTATCCCTTCCTTATTTCCTGACGTCACCTTTTTAAAATTTCTTTTATTTTTATTCATTCTTATTCTCTTTTCTTTAATACCAGTATATATTAGCTATACATACAATGTAATTAAAGATATCGTTAGTTTGAATTCGAATACAGAACAAAAAGATTGCGTTTTATTTTATTTTAATATATATGAAAACGGCTGTAGTGGAAATCCATGTAAAATGGTAGGTACATGTAGTTTTAATAATTTTAAAATTCGTCATGGATTAATACCAACCCCTGTTTTTCTTTTGCTGTTAAGCACACAATTTGCTAAGAAACCTGGGATTGGCCAAATAATTAAAAAGCCTTCAAATCTTAAAAAATGCAAGCTAATGTAGTTTGTGGTCTGTACGTAACCTATTGTTCATCATAATTATGCGTGACACTAATTGGATTACTCATGTGTTATTGATAGGTTCTTATACTGTGTTATCTAATATTTCAAACTCATTTAAATGTATTTTGATGAATGCTTTGTAATTTTTGTTTTTTATCGTAGTTTGGAAAACTAAATATGACCATCACCAATCGATATCTGTCCCATTATATTCTCTTTTTCGACTTTATTGTTTTGTAATACCTGTCAGGTATGAATGAGAAAGGGCTGCTACACAACTTGTTGGGCTAAATCACACAATTCAAAAAGGATTCATCATTAGTTTCCAAAACGTAGATAATGTTAAAACGTGGATGTGGACAATGTTATACTATATACTTTTGCAAGTTGCATACTAAGATTCTTGTTAATATCATAAAATATCATTGATGATATATTGCTATTTCAGGCCAGTTTTATGTTAAAGCGAGACGCTGTTCTTGTTATTGTTTTAACTTTTTTGCAGAAGTTTTTTATTTATGTTTGCTCAGTTTTTCCAATCATTGTCTGATCAAAGTAAACGAGTTAAATGAATTCTAGGCCTTCTCTTCATTGTATTTGTGCTACCCAGTGTTATTGTGGCAAGTTGTTTCATGGTGCCCAAGTGGATGGAGTTCTTTCGTAATTTAAAAACTATTATCTATTTGTGTATACTTTCCCTTATTGGAAGTTTAACCCCGTTACTATATATGTGATGATCCTTAGTCCAATGATTATAGTTTCCATTTGTATAAATGCAATAAATCGAGGGAGAATCTATTTTGTTAGACCAAATAAAAGAGTTTGGAAAAAGCTATTTAGTCTTTATCCCATCGATAATATGTGTATGTGTGTGTATGTATATATATTGCAAGAAATAGCATTTTATAGGTGTTTTTGCACAAAATTATTCAAGTAAAGCATTCTTTGATGTTGCACAACAACAACAAAAAAAAAAAAACATTCTTTGATAAAACTTACTTAATATAAGCTAACTTAATTTATATAAGTATTAAGTATTTGATTGCCATTCGTAACATCTACGTACTCTTCAACGCTATTAATCGATTGGTTTCTTTATCGCAAAAAAACTACGTTCATCATTTTTGTTTTTCATGGCCGTTTTGTTCAATATTTTTTTTTGCCGAGGATGTAACCCGGATTTCAAGAAATTAAGATTGTGATTAATCAGCGTGGTACAACATATCTTCTTTTTTTACGATGTTGTTATTGGAATATTAGTGAGCATGGTATCTAGCGGTTCTTTGATTTTGTTAATCGGATCTTTTTTAATACCATAGGTTCTAGGCCTTAGTAACGATTTTTTTTTATATTGCTGTTGGAGCTGCATTTAACATCTAAATCCGGTCCACTGTGAAATCTACCAAAGAATCACTTCAAACTTATCTATGATGATCCATCAAATATACGGCCCGTCTTCGGCTCTCCAAAAGACCTTCGAGCTACCGCACACGGATAGAGATCGAAGGCACGTCAGCAGTTAGGCGAGTATCCCGCAAGATCCGGAGCTCGACGCAACAGCAACCTCCAAGATATCCGGATCACGTGCAACAGCCCTCGAGATTGGTGCAACAGCTCGAAGTCGAGAAGAGCTATATAAGGAACATGAACTGTCGTAGATAAGACATTTTTTACCTAATTCACGACCTGTATTCATTACGAGCTCTCGCACTTCATTCATCTTGTAATCGAATACTTGTTCTTATCAATCGAAATCCATTTATACAATCTAAGTCTTATATTTTTCGGTTCATAGAGGTTCTTACCCATCCTTTCTCCAATCTATTCAATCACTCTACAAATATCTGAGTGTGGGTTTTAGTGCCCACATTTTGGCGCCGTCTGTGGGGAGAGATAAAAGCAATCTCTAACACAGTTAGCCAGATCTAAGGCTCGTTAGAACGATAATGGATCCGCGAACCATCGAATCCAACAGACCGACCACGCAAGTCGCGGTCAACAACGAGGGAAATAATCTCTAAAGCCAAAACGCAAATCTCGGCTCGACGACCACAGCGTCGCGAGCCGACCAAGTGATCATTGATCTCGTCAGTCCGCCCTCCGCAGCCGGTTCACGGATAAATCCCTCGAGCCAGAACACCGCTGCGATTGAAAGGACAAACCGACAAGAAACGGTCGGGGGTGAGGGCCGAACAATCGGACCCACATATCCAATTCCACCCCCCTCCGCGTGCTCTCAGCAGTAACCCGGATGTCGCACCTCCCAGTTCGAATGCTAGCGCATCTCGCACCGAAACGATAACCACAAACCCGGTTATTCGAACTCCCGCAGTTGGTTCAGGAGCACCTATCCCGAATCAACACTCGAATCCCTCCGTATGGGGAAATCCCTACGTCTGGACCCAAAACGGGGAACATTTCCCCCGATCTAAAGATCCGATTCGACCCGCACCACCCGGCATCGAATCGAACAACTCAGAAATCATGATAATGTTGCGCCAGTTGGCCTAGAACATGGTCCAAAGCCAACGACAACTCGAAGCCCGATTAAATCAAAAGGCTAACGCCCTGAACGAATATCGAGCGGAAGTTTTGCGATCTATTGCTCGCGAAACCGCTCACGTTTCTCAAAACGAGCAGCAGATCGGCCTCGAGCAAAGCCCGTTACCCAGAACACACCTTGACTTTTCTCAAGCGTTCACAACCCCGGAACCCGTATGGCAGCACAACGCTCCTTCGAGAGCAAGGGGACCGCAACCCCACATCTCGAATCTCAACGATTCAAGCCCACGAGGAGCGGCAGACGCTCATGCTAGCGAATTACCGCCTCCTCCACCTCGCGGATCCCCAAGAGGGATCGGCACATCCTCCTTCGCTTTTGCCTCGCATGCTCATGAGCACGCTCCAGCGGCAACCGCAAGCCATTCGGCTCAGTTACCACCGGCCGAATACGCGCCCCACGCTGACGCTCGAGTAAACAATACCTCCGTAACTCGAACAGCCCGACAACAGTTCGCCGAAAGTCTCTATCAACCCGAACATCAGAACGGAATAAACCCTTCTCAATTCCAACAATACGTTGACAGACACAACGCTGAACTCAGGCAAATAAAACACGCAATGCACGTTGCCACAAGCTCAGCATCCGACATCGATCGCGTGTTAGAGGAAACACGTCGAACACCCTTCACCAACCGAATAGCAAATGCTAAACTCCGCGACGCCGGGAAAATCAAATTCCCAGAATACGCTGGAACGACAGACCCAAAGGCACACATCAGGATATTCCGATCCACGATAGCCCGAGTTCACCTCCACGAAGATGAAATTGAAGCGGACTATTGCAGGTTTTTCGCAGAAAACCTTGTAGGCCCAGCGCTAGAGTGGTTCGGAAGCCTAGAAAGCGGCTCGATCGATAATTTCGATCAACTCGTAACCATCTTCCTAAAACAATACTCGGTCTTCATCAAGACCCGAGTAACGTTAGCCGATCTATGGAAGATCAAGCAACAAGAACACAAACCATTGCGCAGCTACCTAACACGGTACAAGAAATGCAAATCCAAAGTCGCTAACCTCAACAGAGAGGTCGCAATAGAAGCCTTAAGGCATGGACTATGGTTCAAATCTGAATTCTTACAAGAACTCAAAGGGCGACGCACTACCTCGACGCTGAACGACGCGCTACACCAAACCCTTCTGTTCGCCCAATCCGAGGAAGAAAAAGCCTATGCAAAAAGACAGCACGAATTGCAAGCTCAGGCGTCGAATCCACAAAAAAAACAAACACCCGAGAACACTCCAGCAAGAGCCAGCAAACGCTCATAATAAACAAACTCAAGTTGAACAAGAACTCGAAGTACGATGCGAGCAAATTCTGCAAGCATCACAACCGAAACGGACATTCCAGAGAGGAATGTCGTACGGGGCCTCTCCCCAAACCTACTAGGGATGAAACAAGCCCCGAACGGGGAGCAAGTGAAGAGGAATCTCCTCAACGAGCTTCCAAGTCAAAAAAGTCTCAAAACGACAAACCTTCTCAAAAGAGAAAAGAATGAGCTAGAGAAGAGGAAAACTCTCCTCCTCCCGCAGCCAAACTACGATCGATTCAATATTTAACGGTCCTGAACTCGTCGGAAGTTCGACAGACTCAGTAACCACCCCCCCCCCCCCGCCCGCACCACGCAAATCTCTCTGCCAACGCCTGCAAGGGCTACGCCTTTGCAGGGGAAGAGAGGAACCATCCATCCCGAAACAAATCAACTTCATATCGGTAGACTCGCTATTCTGCCGCAACTCGATAAACTCGATTAAAACCTTTCAACGAAAGGCCGAAAACACTTCCAAACCCCATGACGACGCTCTCATTATCCGACTCGACTTAGCCGGATTCAAACTGTCAAGAATAATGATAGACACCGGGAGCTCAGTAGACCTACTGTTCAACGACGCCTTTAAAAAAATGAGCTTCCCGGACTCTGCCCTAATAAACAGCATAACCGCACTAACCGGTTTTGCCGGCGAAACAATTTTCTCGCTCGGCTCCATCCGGCTTCTCATGAAAGCTCGAGGAGTCCAAAAAGACGTCAATTTTGTGGTAGTAGACCGCCAAGCGCCATACAACGCCATACTCGGTCGGCCTTGGAAATTAGTCCCATCCACATATCACCAATACGTGAAATTCCCATCACATAGGGGAACCCAAACGATCTATAGCAGTCAGAAAAATTCCCGAATGTGTTACATAAACTGCTTCAAACAAGCTGCGAGCTCATCAGTATAGCAATTACAGAAAGAGCAGGAGCTCGCAGAACAACTAATAAAGAAAAATAAGGACACCACCACGCGTGGACCCAAAAAAGACCTCGTCGATCAAGTAAGCATCGACGATACTCACCCCGAGCGACAAGTTAACATTGGAGTTGATCTCCCGAATTCGATTCGCCAAGAGCTCATCGCTTTCCTCAAGGAAAACGTGAGCACTTTTGCATGGACAATCTCGGACATACCGGGGATTGACCGCGAAATAACATCGAACGAACTAAACATCGACCCCGCGTTCAAACCAATAAAACAAAAACGACGCAAGCTGGGGCCCGATAGGGCAAAAGCAGTCAATGACGAAGTAGACAAGCTACTGAAACCCGGTTGTCGTCAAAAATAAAAACGGAAAGTGGAGAGTCTGTATAGATTTCACAGATCTGAACAAAGCCTGCCCAAAGGACAGCTTTCCGCTCCAACACATAGACCGATTAGTCGAAGCAACTGCCGGTCATGAACTGCTGTCCTTCATGGACGCGTTCTCCGGGTACAATCAAATCCTCATGAGCCCGGAGGACCAAGAGAAAACATCATTTATAACGGACCGCGGCACGTACTGTTACAAAGTCATGTCCTTCAGACTAAAGAACGCTGGAGCCACCTACCAAAGGCTTGTAAACAGAATGTTCGCAGAACAGTTGGGCAAGTCTATGGAAGTATACATTGACGATATGCTTGTCAAATACTCGAAAGAGGAAGACCATGTAGCCCAGCTACGAGAATGCTTCACAATTCTCAACAAATACGGGATGAAACTCAACCCCGCTAAGTGCTCTTTCGGCGTAGCCTCAAGAGAATTTCTCGGTTACCTAGTAACCGAACGAGGAATCGAAGCTAACCCGAAACAGATCGCGACTTTCCTCGAGATGCCGTCGCCTAAGACCACTCGCGAAGTCCAACGTTTGACCGGGCAAATTGCGGCTTTAAATCGCTTCATTTCCCGGTATACCGATAAGTGCCTTCCCTTCTACCAACTCCTAAAAGCGAATAAAAAGTTCCAATGGGATGAGAAGTGTGAAGAAGCATTCCAATAGCTAAAAACATACCAAAGCGAACCTCCCATACTCGTCAAGCCAGTAGAAGGAGAACCGTTGTACCTCTATCTCGCAGTGTCGCCTGCTGCAGGCAGTGGCGTACTAGTAAGAGGAGCAGAGCGAACAAAAGCCCATCTATTATGTAAGCAAAACACTAATAGATGCAGAAACCAGGTATCCAGCAATGGAAAAACTAGCATTAGCGCTTGTCATGTCTGCCTGGAAGCTGAGACGTTACTTCCAACCCCACTCCATCGTGGTCATGACTTCGCAACCGTTGCGCACCATCCACCATAGCCCCAATCAATCAGGGCGCCTAACAAAATAGGCAATCGAGCTAAGCGAGTACGATATAGAATACCGTACCAGAACCTGCGCCAAAGCGCAAGTTCTAGCTGACTTTCTCATCGAGCTAGCACCACAAACTCTCGACAGTACGATAACGAGCAATAAATGGACACTCCACGTAGATGGAGCATCATCTAAACAGGGATCCGGAGTAGGAATCAGACTCACGTCACCTATCGGGGAACTTTTAGAACAGTCTTTCTTACTAGGCTTCGATGCTTCGAACAACGAAGCAGAATACGAAGCCCTAATCGCTGGGCTACGGCTCGCAATAGGAATTGGAGCTCGCGAAGTAAGCGCTTTCAGAGACTCGCAGCTCGTAACAAGCTAATTCCACGGAACGTACGAAACAAAGCACGAACGAATGGAACCTCATCTGAAAGCAGTACGCGACCTAACAGAACAACTCGATGCATTCGAGCTAACAAGGAGTCCCCGCGGGGAGAAAACTTCGGCCGATGCGCTAGCGTCCCTCCCTTGTTAAAAAGAATCATCCCCGTCGAGGGAATCGACAAGCCAAGCATAGGCATAGCCGTCAAGTCCGCCACAACAGCGGAGTTCACTATAATCACAAACGACCCCGCGCCCAGCTCAGACGAGCTATCCCAAACTTCTGCTAACTCGGAGGAAACCGGTATCCCGAAACCCGTAGCTAGCACGAACGAACAATCCCATGTCCCCGCCAGCTCGGGAGAAACCGACAACCCGGAACCCGAAAACAACGGGCCCGAACTCACTCAATCGGTGCTGAACCAAATCGCGGCGGATGCAGCGGCCAACGAAGCAGCCACCGCAGACAGACGCTTCATCACCGATGAAGAATTCCACGCCAGACCAAACTTGAGGATCCCAATACTTGATTACCTCCAAAACGGCATCCTGCCTCCCGACAAATGGGAAACTCGAAAGCTAAGAGATAAAAGCTCAAGATACTGTATAATCGAGCAACGGTTATACAAACGTAACCTATCAAAACCATATTTCAAGTGCGTTCACGGTCTGGAGGCCCTAGGCGTAATGGCAAACGTCCACGATGGTATTTGCGGGAGCCACTCCGCCGGATGAACTCTTGCAATACGTATAAAAAAACATGGCTACTTTTGCCCCACAATGATCGCGAACTGTGACAACTACGCCGCGAAGTGCGACAGCTGCCAAAAGCACGCACCAACAATCCATCAACCCACGGAGGCCCTATCATCGATAGGTGCCCCGTACCCGTTCATTAGATGGTCCATGGACAATATAGGGCTAATGGTCCCGTCCGGACCAAAACAGTTGCAATACGTCCTAGTCTTGACAGACTACTTCACAAAGTGGGTGGAAGTACGAGCTTACCAACAAACAACCAACGAAGACGTCAGAGATCGTGACGGACAATGGACCCCAAGGAGACGGCCAAGCAGAAGCTACCAATAAAACCGTAATGAGCAACATCAAAAAGAGGCTCGCATAGTGTACAACAATTGTATACTCACTTTATAAATAAAGACTACAGATGTTCAATTTTACACTCCTTTCATTATACTATTTCGAACCATCAAAAATCTCGCGATCTCTTGCAACCGATACGCGACTAACTTAGACGCAACGAGCACCCGAGATAATTAAATATCTCGCTAAATATCGTCTGGCCAGACAAAACTTTGACAGCTCATCTCAACCGCGTCCCGATCAAACTACAAATCGATCTAACATTGCTTGAAAATACAACCGCCTAGAAACATTGGCGAACAACGATAGCCCCCAATACAACAACAGCCAAAGTCCGAAATCAACACTAACAAGATACGGCGACCCGTTCGAAAGCGGTCCATACCAAAAGAATAAACCCTACGAACACTAAAAGTAGTGCGTCTCGCGCCCCTCGAAAACAAGAGTAAAAAGGATAGAAGTACTTAGGAAACTTAATACTGTATCAAGAAAAGTTCCGCGAGCTACGACTCGCTCAAACGAACCAAGAAAATCCCGCGAGCAACGACCCGTTCAAACTAGGAAAAACAATCAAAACTCAAAGGATACGCAATCCAGAAAAGTTAACGAGTTATAGCTCGTCCGAACAAAAATAAACGCATTCGATCAAATTTCTAAGGAAAACTAGATCGAATTAAACCAAAGGCATAAAGGATTTAAAAGCCTTCCAAGGAAAACGCCCAAAAAAGTCTGCAGCAGATAAACGCCCAAAAAGAAAAACCAAATCCGAACACAAAGCATAAAAGGATTAAAACCCTCCCGGGGATTGTCTTAAAACAAAAGCAAAGAAGAAAACAAGGGAAAGCGAGCTAACGAGATGACTACTCCCCGACGGGATTAGCCCCTTCGTCCCCTTCCCACCTTCCTTCTCGACGCCATCTCCTCCGAGCTCAGACTCCTCAACCGGCATACCCGCGTCACCTCGAGTCCCGTCTGCCACCAAACCGCTTAAGTCCTTATCACCATTGCTTCCAAACTGGTTCACGCCGGTCGTAACTTGAGTCTCCGGATCAACCTCCATCCGTACCGAATCCTCCGAGATCTGGGGACGATCAAGCTTCGCAAGCGAGAAGTCGAAAACAGTGAGAGTTTTGAGACGGTCCTCATACTCATCGGCTTTCGCCTTCCACTTCGGAAGCTCGACTTCGTTCGACGTCTCCCTAGACATCAGCTCTGTAATCAGATCGATATTGGCAACGGCCTCTTGAAGCGAGATATGACAATCCACCTCGAGCTTCCGCTTTTCCCATTTTTTCTTCAAAGTTTTGAGCAACGAGTCGTACTCAGTGGCAACTTCGCGCTTACCAACACGAACAGAACGGCGAATTGCCTCTTGTCTCGAAGTCTGAAGATCGTTATTCTCAGTGTTGAGAAGCGCAGATCGATCCACCGCAGCCTGACGTTCTGACCTGGCAACTCGAACCTGAGCCTCCAGCAGTTCGATCTGGTGCTTCAGATCAATAACCGACGCATGCTCCCTTTTGCAAATCTCCTCGCGAGCTTCGGCTGACTTCAACGCCGATTTCAACTCGCTAACCAAGTTCTTCATGCCATCGAGCTTTTGAACCGTGGGGACATCCTTCACACGACGCTCGATGTATGCGGACATCAGGTTGCTGGCCTCCATAGCCTGACAAAACACAAAATCATGTAACTCATACCGCAAAATGACGCCAAAACCGACTGAACTATCAAGTTATAAATCAATACGATCAGTACCCTTGCGTTCATAACAGCAACATTGAAGAACAATTCGTGTGCCTCCATGTCGTCGAGAGCAGGGAGCGCGCAGCCCGCCAGTTTGCAATGCCTCAGCAGATGAGCAAGACCTTCCAGACCATCCATAATCGGAGAATCCTTGATATGCTCACACTTCCAGTGAAAAGGCCTGGACCCTCCGGAGCCAGAACTGTTGCCACCCCGCGACCTCGAAGCGCCGCCCCTCGGCTCTCGAACCGTGCCTTTTTGTGCACGGGCTGCGTCCCGCCATTGCTGTCCGAACTGTTGGACTTCGAAGTTTGGATAACAACGGGACGTTTAGCTAGCGGATCGTCTCGAAGCGGAGACTCGTTCTCCTGGCGATTGCCAACGGACACCGACCCTCCTGCAGAAGGAGAAACGACCACATCCTGCATCATCTCTTAGACCGCGTTCGAGACGTCACCAGCCCGCAACGGTACAGGATCCACCATCTTTGCCTTCCCCGCGAGTTTCTCAAGCTGACGTTGCGACGGCTTCCGAGACATGTTCCTAACCAAATCTTGAGCTACAGATGAACTACTGTCCGCAAGCTCGTTCCTTGCTGCAATAAAAGAGATAACTCGAGGTTCAATTCAGGAATACATCGCGACAAATCGCTAACAGCGAGAGCTCGCAATAAAAATAAACATACCCAACTGAGGAGGAACGAGAGGCGGATCTTGAACAGGAGCCGGGATCTGGTACGTGTGCAGGATTCTTTCTCTCGTAAACGATACCCACCGAGTCCAACCTTCCCGAAGACACTTAGTCCGAGCTACTAAAACTTCGTTGAAGTGAATCCTCCCAGGCGAATCTACATAATAAAACACACCAAATGTTAGTCTTTCGCCACGAAAAAGCATTCGCAATCACATGCAAAACTCGCTATCCCATAAAAATCCTATCTAACCAACTGCGTCAGCCCACTTCGTCGGCAGCCGGCTGAAATCAAAGTCACCGATCGACGCCTGGTTCAGTTTGAAGAAAAAAATTTTGTCCTGCCACCCGTCGTCCCTCGCCGGCAGGTCCTCAAGGATCCTCCTGTTGGAGCGAGGAGCCACATAAAACGACCCGTCGCTGCGCATATTCTTCTTCACCATACACAACTAGTGAAACTCGCTAGGACCGAACGAAAGCGTGAGTTCCCTAGAGAGAATGCGCAGTCCGATGAGGGTCCGAACCAGATTCGGATGCATCTGCGGCAGCGCTATCTTCATCACCGCCGCGATCTCCAGCATAAACGAAGGGATGGGAAAGCTGAGACCGCACGACTCGAAATAATGCCAAAAAGCGCAGCCATAGCCCGGACTCACAGTCTGCGTGGTTTCCGACCCGCGAGGAATCTTGATCTTAACCCCGTAAAGGGATCGAAGATTTTCGGCCTTCTCGGGGGAAATCTTTGAGTTCGGACGAGAGCCCGATTTTTGTTTAACTCACCGTTTCGGGGATCCGACGTCCGGAATCTATCCGCCCGCGGTATTCGGTTTGGCCATAAAATCAAATCGGAAAAGAGGGAAAGGAAATCGATATCCCTTAAATCAGAAATCAGCGAGCCCCAGATTCCAAATAAAAAAAGAACGGCAGATCTTAGGTTTTAGACCAAAATTCCGCTCCGCCCAAACCTCTCTCCTTTTCTTTCCCGGCAACACTATTTCAGATAAAGGATGAAAGATGCAAATACAAAAGTAAAAGCAAAAAGTAAATGACAAAGGGAAGGGGAAGTTACCTCGAGAAGTAGTGGTGCATGGATAGTTTATGGAGAAGCCAGAATGTGTATTTAAGCAACTGTCATCATTGCTCGCGGTTACCAAGAAAAGATTTTCTCTTTTCCCAAATCTCAACCGTTCGTTAAGAGATAAATCTTAGAGATTTACCTTTTCCGTCTCGAGATTCGGCGTTATCCTCTTTAATGCAACCACTCACATCCGTATATCTCGATGGTTTGCCTCAAAATTCGAACAATTATCCAAAGATTCGGCCAAATTCGAATTTTCGCTCCAACTACGTTTCGTCCAGAGTACGAAATGACTCCGACGTCCGAAAAACTCTTCGGACTGTCGCCGAACTAAAATCAGAGAGGGATTAAAAATAATCCCACACCTTGTTCTCCGCCCATCAACCTCGCCATCTCGCTTGATGGGTTGGGGGGCAACTGTTGAAGCTGGATTTAACACCTAAATCTGGCCCACTGTGAAGCCCACCAAGGAATCAGCTCAAGCCCATCTATGACGGTCCATCAAATATACGGCCCGCCTTCGGCTCTCCAAAAGACCCTCGAGCTACCGCACACGGATAGGTATCGAAGCCACGTCAGCAGTTAGGCGAGTATCCCGCAAGATCCGGAGCTCGACGCAGCAGCAACCTCCAAGATATCCGGATCACGTGCAACAGCCCCCGAGATTGGCGCAACAGCTGGAAGTCGAGAGGAGCTATATAAGGAACATGAACTGTCGTAGATAAGACAACTTTTACCTAATTCGCGACATGTATTCATTACGAGCTCTCGCACTTCATTCATCTTGTAATCAAATACTTGTTCTTATCAATCGAAATCCATTTATATAATCTAAGTCTTATATTCTTCGGTTCATAGAGATTCTTACCCATCATTTCTTCAATCTATTCAATCACTTTACAAATATCTGAGTGTGGGTTTTATTGTCCACAATTGCAGATAACTTTTTTGATATTCCTATAGTGGAAAGATATTTTTTATTGCGCTTTGGTGCCTAATTTCTTTATTCGGAAAATATATTTTTTTTAAAACGCCAGGTTAAAAAGTAACAAAATGTTCTCTTGTTTTTTGTTGATTGTTTAGCGAATAAAGCTTACCGCAATTGTGTAATTTTGTTATGTCGTTCCCTTTTAACACAAATGATATAATTGTCTGTATTTCGGTATTTAAAAAAAAAAAAATACAGAGAAAATTTCTATCGTCAACGAGGAGCCGATATTTTGGGCCTCAAGATAAAGCCCATTAGGTGTATATACTATATAATTGATGTTCTCTTTAACGGACCACTTATATATATATACACTCTTAAGAGTCCAGCGGACCAAGCGAGATTAAATAATACGGCGTCCTTAATCCAAACTCCATTCTCAGTCAACGACCACGAATCGCTACTGAATCATTTTTTTTTGGGTGCAAATCGCTTCTGAATCAATTAGGGTAATGAATAGTTACAATTCGTTTTTATAATTCTTTCCCTCATTTCACTATTCATGTTTCAAAGAGACTCCAACTATTCCTTCTCTCATATAAAATAAAACCCACGACTAGAGAGATCCTGGCATTAAAATACAAAAGACCATTATTTTAAGGCCAATCTTTTTAAACAAGCCCTAATTCTAAGTCTAAACTATATATTACAATCCTCGGGTTCGACTATAAGCTAAATATGGGCCTGACTAATTTATTGCTTAGGGACTAAATTAGGCCTCTCTTAATTAAAAATTTACACTATTATATTTATATATATCGGCAAGACTAATTTGTTGACATATTGACGACACAGACGCAACGCCATGTAATGATAAAATGCGTTGATGATGGAGGGCCTGGAGGCACAGCCATTAACATTATAATCACTCTCATGATTGGCCTTTAAAACTTTATGATTAATTCGCTATTTATTAGATTAGATGTATCTTTCTGTTTGGAGACAGCGGTCACTGTCATTTTACAAACCCTAATTTCAATTATCGAGTCCTTCCGCATTTCCCCCAAAGCAAATACAATCTAAAACTTTTAACCTTTTTCTTAATCAATACTTTTAAAACATCATTACATCTTAATTCGATCTTGGACTTTTAATTAAGGCTATATAACCTCCAATTATTCTCCAAGAAAAGATCTCTCTCTTTTTTTTATTTCCTTTTTTTTTTGTACAACTCAGTGAACTCATAATGTTTTCCCCTAGAAAATTCAAACACACGATGGAAATAAACACCAAACGTTTAAAAGCGCTAATATTATTTAAAAAAAGAAGAAATATGTTGGTTTATTAATCTCATCGTAAGAACCCCTTACAAACAATTTCCTCCATAACCTGCGTTTCTGAATAGTGCTTGCTTTATATCTTCCGAGGTAATAAAATCTCTCTGCTCAGCTACCTATAAAGAAGACACACAACACACACACACACACACACACACACTCACTCATCAATCATCACATATATATATTTTGAACATCATATATTATTTTAATATATATATATATATATATAAACAAGTACCTCGGAGCAAGAAGCCTGCAAAGAGAAATCACTAAAGCAGCTGATAACACATTGTTCAATCTCCAAGCCTAGAGTCTCTAATGTATTAACAGTCGATAGAAGCAATCCCGGTTTCGGCGAACAACATATATCAACCCGAGTATCGTCACCTCTCCGATTCACTTCAAACTATCCAAAACATTAAGAAAATGAACAAAATCAGTCGCGGGCTTTTGTGAAAATTTGGAGGGGGGGATTTTGTAATAGTTCATAAATACAGGGGGCTAATATGTAAAACTATCAGAATCAAGAGTAGTGACATCACAAAATAACTTAATTTCTTGGTGTACTACCTTTGGTGAGTTTCTGACCAGAGGTTCGTTTGTATTAAGGTCCTTGAGATCACCGAAGAGCTTAGAATGATGTGAATGTGAACTGTTGCTACTTCCAAGCTCTTGTTCCTCGTCTTGTAATTTGTTGATTTTGTCTAAAAGCTCCTTCATGTAATCTATGGCATCTCCTAATATTGATGTCCTGTCCATCTGATTTAAACATCATTATTTTTAGAAAAACAATAAATGATTAATCATTTTTATATCCACTTTTCAACCGGTTCTGTAGATTCCCATAAAAGTAAGAACACAATAATTAAACAATCTTGAAAAAAGGTTCAAACAAGAAGAAACAAACATATAATGTTAAAATGATAAAATCCTACAAAAGGTTTAATTTTGATGAAACCCATTTAATATATTAATTCATTCAATAAAAAGGGACGAATCTTTTGTTGATTTTTGGACCAATTTTATTATAGTTATATGTATCAACTGTTAAATCTTCAAAGAAAACAAAAATTGTACCTAGCAAGATTTTTGGAATTTAACCTTCGAACAAGATGAATAAAAAAGGCTAATGTCTTTATGAACACGTATAATAATAATAATACATTAATTCACTCATTAGAAAAGGAAGAATCTTTCGATGATTTTGACCATTTTGATTATAATTATTCGAAAAAGGTTAAATCATTAAAGGCTAGATTTTTAATTTACCTTACTAATTTTGGGAACGATGGATCGGAGCATAGAGAGTCGATCATTAAGCCGTTTCCTCCGTCGTCTCTCCGCCATGAGATTCTTTGAAGGTTGTCCTTCGAGCTTTTTGCTCTTCTTCTTGTTTGTAGTCTCTCCTCCTCCACAGTATCCAACGCTGAAGCTCTTGCTCTGATCAGACTCCACTAATGGCGATGGATACGACGTTGGAGTGTTAAAGTTCTCTCCGTGAGAAGTCGGAAGCATCAATGCAGGTGAAGAAGAAGAAGAGTCGATAATCTCTTGCAACGCCTCGAGAAAAGGGTAATCGAATGTTGTGGCGGCGGATGAGATCAACGGCGGAGATGAAGACGACGGCTGTGGTAACGGTGGTGGTTGGTGGAGCAATGGAGGAGGTTGAGAGATTAGATCCATGAAAGAAGAAGAATATAGAAGGGTATTTTCGTCTTCTTCTTCGTTGTTGAAACAGAGGTAATCAATATTCCATCCATGTGGGAAGAATTGATGATGATCAAATCCGCCATTAAAGCTCAGATTGTTGATGTTGCTGTTGTAGTTGTTGCTGTTGTTGTCGGTGGTTTCTTGCTTTGTCGGAACAAGAAGCTCTTCGAACACATTCATCTGAGTCGACAGTTCCATTTTTGCTGAGATAACTCTAGTAATAAAGGAAGAGCACACAGAGAGTGTGTGTGAGTTTTGTGGATTAAAGAAGATGAGGTGTAAGTGTATATTTATATAAATCCAGAGTCCAGAGATGTGTGTGAGTGAGAGAGAGAGCATACCTATTGATTAAAATTAAAGTTTCCCGTTATTATTTGTGATTAGTATTTTTCATTAACTCTGTTTTAATATCTATGGGTTTTATGTAATGTATATATGGTTTTATTTTGTTATTTTGTTTGATAACACATTTTATTGTTACCTCGTGACAAACAATAAAAACATTTTTGTTAGCTCTAGCCTATATAGCTAGTAATAGAGGAGCTATATAATACTACAAGACTTGACATGAATCCATGTAATTTTTATTTTGGCAAGGAGTGACTAAGCAAAATGAAAGGTACTAATGTTTAACCGAATTTTACTCAACTTAAAATCATATAAAACGTTTAAGTTTTTTTTCTTAAATGAATACTCGACAGTCTCGTAGTTTGTAGAAAGGTAGAAGGAACCATAACTGAATAATTTGATAGGAGAGCTTTTGGTTTAGTGATTTATGTTACTGTAGTATATATGTGCGGTTAAAACTTTTAGAAGTTTTAAAAATCGTTTGTCATAGTTCTGCGTTGCTGACTTAAATATATAATATATTTCATATGTGCGTTGTGCATTGTATAGATAGATTAGTCCTTCAAAATAAATACGATGGAACATTTAAATATTTTCAGTTTTAGATGAATATTTATTTATCTAAACATTCACTCTGTACATTTCCCATGAAAAGTTATAAATATTTCACTTTTTAAAACAAAATTTTGCTTCCCTATATATATATTATATACTGTTTTGTTTTCTTCTTCTTTCACATCTAGTGCCATGCATGCATGGATCAAGGTTTAAACCGTGGGATTTTGAAAATATTGACACTCCTACCATAAATCCAATATATGTATATATATATATATGTGTGTGTTTAATACGTTATTTTTTCTCCTCTATAATATTATTGCTTGATTAACATAATGTAACTGATGATCCAATAGAAAGGCGGACTCAAATTGTTAGAAAATATATATATATATATATGGACTCAAATTCAGGACTCTTTAATCAATGAAAATGTATTTATCTAACCGTTTGAGTCTAATAATTAGTTTTACGTAATTGACAACTAACAAGAAAGATAGTATACGTTGATTTAATTCCCTTTCCTTACAGGAAAGCTTTGATCCCACAAATTTCTTGTCTCGACGAAAACGGATCAACATTGTCTACCCCTCTTGCTTTATTTATTTATTTATTTTGTCTGCCAGATTTTTTATTTTTACAAATAAAATACAAAACTGAATGATGAAATAGTGATTGAGAGGAAATTACTAGTATCTGATCACACAAGCGTACATAATTGTCTATTGTGTATACGCAAAAATCTAAATTGCGTCAATCTTGCTTTAATTAGATAATCAGCATCAGTTTTGTTTTTAATTGCAATTTGACCCTTAAATCAAGGTATCGTTCGTGAATAGTAATCCCAACTTTTTTAATGCATAGCATCGGCCGTAGAAATAATTGCCATATGTTCACATTTGTCTTACGTTTGATATTGACGTTTATTCTTTTAATTTACGCTTTTAAAGTCAAGTTTTCATAATTCAGATGGCTATTCGCTGCAATTATTATAAACTAATCACCGAAAAAATTGGAACGTTCAGAATTTTGGTCTGCCATCAATTCAACGGCACCATAAGGGGAGTAAATTAGCAAATCTGAAAGTTAAGGGGTTAAATCAGAAACTACACTTATAGAAGCAAATCTAGCTACTTTGGCTACTAAAATATATGATATATATACGAAACAAATCCGTGGAAAATCACGCATATGCCTAGAATGTAGCTTTTTCATTTTCTTATGTGTTATTTTGTATGCTTGCATGTGAACTTGTTGCTCCATCTTCAGTGCCATTCTCATATATAAAACTGTAAAAGAAACAAAACTTAAAGAAAGTACATATATAAATAAAGGAATGAAAAAAAAGAAGAAAAAATAAAAAGAGAGAGCACATGGCAAAGAGAAGCTCCATGTTCACGAAAACAAACAAACTGTCTAAGGCCTCTTTCGTCCTTTCAGTTCACTCACTTTCACTCTTATAATTAACCAATATGATATATACACAATTCACATTCATATAATATATATGTGTGAATATATTCACATGTATATGTAAATGATTTTGAAAATACCAGACTTAAGGTATTTTAGAATTCCCTGACCGAACAGAGAAAAAGGTTTTTAAAAAGATATTTTGTTAATTCTAAATTATGAGGAAGAAACACACATATAACTTAGTTTTTAAAAATATATAACTTAGTTTCTGTACGCGCGTATCTTAACATCGTTAACTTGTCCACAATAACTAGTATTAAATACCAAAAGGTACAATATTAAATATATTGAACCAATTTAAAGTTGCTTTTATATAAAACAAACATACTGTTTAAAACCCAAAAAAAACAGTCAATCTATTTATCTATACGTGCTCAGAAACATAGATAAACCCACCACGTGTCCCTAGAGGCACACATCCACAAATGTGTTATGAGTATATGTATATATACACTGTTTGTTTGAATACATATAGTGCATATGTGTTTATTATTACAAAGATGAGTGTTAGTGAAGAAGAAGGAGAAGAGACGGACAAGTCTGTGGAATGGATCGAGGCTTGTTTGTATTCAGAAGCTGTGATATGCGTGAGAGTTTGTGGGGGCACATTGAGATTCAGTGAACTGTCATCTACTGTACCGTGAGCCTCTCCATAATTAATGATCTCCATTCTCCATTATTATCTTCTTCTTCTTCTTCTTCCTCCTCATCTTCACATGACTATAGACTATATAACCAAAAAGCTGCTCGTCAAAATTTAATTATTACTTCGTCTTCTTCTGTACGTACTCGTCAATTCCATATTAACTTCTCTTTGGATTTTAATCATAAGTCAAAACCTTTACTATATTCGACGACTGGGATGGTTCGAATTAATATTATTTTTCTAATATTGATTCTCGTCTATGCAAAGGAATTTTTTTAACTTCTAAATGTTAAAACTAGAGAGGATAAAGTAAATGGTTAGTACTGCCACCTAATGACGAGTGCTGATGATCTGTTTGAACTCTGATACAGCTAAAAATATATAATCTGGATTTATTTCCTTTTAAAATCCCTAATCTCATCATCATCTAAGTAGTTGGTTTTATTATTTAAAAATATCATCAAATACTACAACTACCAAAAAAAAAAAATTAGTTTCAAAAATACCACAATTTTAGTTAACTTGTTTTTTTATACTCAGTTTCAGTTTACTTTTAAAAACACCACAAACTTTAACTTTTCCTAAGCTTTTTTTTTTGGCAAAACAAATACTTTTCCTATAATTAAGCTTTTAGGAAATCTTTTTAACATATACTAATTATCTTATTTTGTTCCTTAAAAAAAATCAAAAAAAAATATTTGTCATTCATTTCATTTAGCTATAATTGTAGTTTTACAATTTTCAAATATTAAAAATATATGAAGCTGACTTAATTTTTGTTTTCATTAATATTCCCTCTGTTTTTTTATTAAGTGTCGTTTTAAAATATTTTATACAGATTAAGAAAACATTAAATTTTTCTGTTTTACCCTTCACTGAAACATCATTTTGTATAGATAGGAATAATTAATAAGTTAAAAAAATAAGAATAAAACTGGAAAAAATATAATAAATATACATTTGAAAACTGAAAACGACAATTATTTATAAACAACAAATTAAGTTTAAAACGATACTTAATATAAAACGGAGGGAATACTATATTTAAAATAAGACTTTAACTAGTTTGCATTACATATAAGAGTAATTCATAAAACCAAAGTAATTAAGATCCATGATTTGATATTGAAAGTTATAAACAACCGCTCATCTTAGAAATAACAATAAAACCCGATAAAAAATAAACAGATTTAATACTCCGATTAAGCATTTGGAGAAGAACAAATAAAACAAAGGTTAAAATAAACAAAGATCGACATGATTCGGTTCTCAAGGTGAATGTATGACAAAGAGAAAGGGCCAAGACCACGTGAATTCTTCAAGCACAAACCTACGTGGCCTTTCATGAAGCGTCCACGTGTTCATGTTGCAAATGCCAGGCGACCACGCATCTTTTCCGTATGCGCCAAAAATTACAATGTGAAGAAATATTTTTCTTCCAAAACAAATCCTCTCATAGTTTAAATAAAAAAAAACTAAAAACAATACTACTACTTGCTATTGACGAAAAGTATATGAACAACAGTGTATTTTAATAGTGTTTGGTGTGTCATTTAGAGAAAAAGCTTAGCTCGGGGGATGCGATGCAGATGTAGATGCGGAATGCAGAAAATGTTTTTTTTTTCTTTCTCGAACAAATAGTTTATTTTAATTTTGGGGAACAGTTATTTTGACTTCCACAAGAAAGCATAATATTGTCTAGTTAAGGACAATTCCTCGAATCATTTTAAAATTCTACGTAGGTCTATTTAAAAACACTTTAGTTTTTTTTGTTTGAAAGAGAAAAAAAAAACACTTTAGTTTAGAAGAACAATCAGTCTTTTTACTTAATATATACTTTCAGAATTTCTATTCGATTTTAGTAATTTTCTTTCAATATTCTAAAATTAATTATTTAAGAAGTGGAAACGTAAAATTGAATTGAACTCGAATATTACCTATCTAACTAATATATCGCAAGAAAAAAAAAACAACTAATATATGTTGAACTAAAAATATCACCTATTTAAATAAACTAGATCAAATTATGAATTTAAGAGAAATTTTCATTATCAGCTAGTTTTGAGTTGAAAATTTATAACATTTTAAAAATAAATAAGTTCATCATCAAACTTACCAAATTAGTTGAACAGTTATTAAATAACGATAGCAAATGGCTAATTATATGTCATAGTTGAGAATCTGCATCCAGAAAATATGTAGTTTATTGAGAACCTATACAAACTAAATATTTAATATTTCGTACGTAGGGAGATTTTGTTTGCATTGCATGAAATCGGTGGTCAGCCCATAGTTTATGAATATTCTCATCAAAACCGCTTTTCGCTTTTCCGTTGTCCACTCTTTTTTTTTTTTTTTTTTGCTTATTTATATAAACTTAGAAAGGACACATATTTCTTCGTTTCGGGTCCGTCTGTGGACGCCTAAGTTAAATTTTAATTCTTAATTACTCAAGTATAAATGATCAGATTTAGGTTAAACACTTTATCAACAAACATACTCACAACGTTTAACAAATGACTAATGCAACACATACGAGGAAATGTACAGCAAAAATCGACTAATGTTTTAATTGAAGGATGTTAAACCAACAACACCCTATTAAATTTTGTTGATGTTATGTGCAAATTATATGTCGAACATATTTTTGATGCTGTTAAAATAATTTTTAAAATAAAAATAAAGAGTTTATATATACATAGAGACATCTCAAAAATAAAAAATATGAAGAATTTTGAATAGATAACTAAGTTGTATAAGAATGTACTATTTACATATACTAAAAGCCTAAAAATATCTCAAAGTGATTTATATATCATTCAATAATTTTGCATCTACATATAAATGAGCTCGTGTTTTATTTACTCGATATCGTAGAGATTTAGAGTGTATAAAAAAACAATCAATTTGAAGTCTATATGCTAATAAAATTGATTAGATCACAATGACTTATAGCTTATCCTCCTGTTGTAATTAATGAACTAAAAGATCATATACAAAACTATTTAAACATAAAACATGGTGGTTGAATTGTTGAAAACTCATACGATGAATCTAGTTTCATCCATTGCGTTTCTACATCTACATTGCTTTTCTATAAACGGTAAACCCGAGTTTATATGGACTTCGAAGTTAGTTTGGTATTAGGACTAAGATTATTCGATTCTTTAATAAACAAAAAAAACAGAAAATTATTCGGTTACCATATATACAACAAAAATGTTAATTCTTAAAAGAGTGAAATTCTTTTAAGAAAAAAACAAAAAATGTTAAAAACATAACAAAATATATTTTTCTTATTTAAATCTATATGGCTTTAGCATTTTTCAATATTATAGTATTAATATCATATATTACAAAACATATTAATTTTATAATTTGATCTCGTGGGACAACATAATTTCCCGTTTTCAAATCTGAATAAAATATAAAAAATTATGTAAAATAAGTAAATTTAACGTTTTTAGAAATTATACGGAAAACAATATTTTTCATATACATATTTCTTTGCTAATGTTTTTTTTCCCCAAAATTTGGTCCTATAAAACCAAGCCATAATTTACTAATTTTGGTTGTTTTTAAAACCGGATTTGGTCTAAATTAAAATGAGAATGAATTGTTTTATAGGATGGGATTTTTAAAACATGATTGAGAGCTAGAAGGAACAGAATGTACAGAAGCAAGATTGGAATTTTGCCCACCCATACTAAAACCTGGATGTTATACAATCACTAATATAACCGTTTAAAATAAAAATAAAAAGACTAAAATCATTAATATACAGTAGATAAAGCAACGTCATATTCTCCGTTCCATATATAAGTGTACGTTAAAGTAAGAGCTCACGTATAGTCAGCATGTCACACTCATTACATTTTTATTCATCAACATGCTTTTCCAATCATGCTAATGTGTTATGGCATTTTATTAACGACTTTCAATTGGTCCATATATAAACATATTTTTTATTTTAAAAAGAGAAAATCGAATTATTTTATAGAAACCATAGTGTTGCTCTGCATCATAACTTTAGATTTTAGCATAGACTCACCCATACACACGATCTCGGGTCCCCCGGTTTTATCTCGGGTCCTCTCTACTGATGTCATGATACAATACTATTTTTTGAAAAGATGATATAATACTATTTGTGGGAACTAAATTATATATTTCTTTTAATTCTTGTATATAGTTATAATTTTTGCACTTTGCGTGAAAAAAGGGCAAAAGATCATTCCCGTATATTCTGTTTTTACGAGTCACAACTTAGTAAAAATTCGCCACAGATGTGAATATCATCAAATTGCGGCTGACTGTTTTAGTTATCGCTGCTATACAGAGAGATGTCTTTGCATATAAATTTTGGGATCAAACTCTAGATTTATTCAGCTATCAGATCAATATTAAAATGTATAAAAGTATATATCATGAAGTAAACGATTTTTCTGATTTGAGCTACTGATACAATTGTTGTTTTTTTATATCAAAAGTTGTTTCTTGCAGCTCCAGACAACAAGCCCATGATTGTCATATTTTGGAAGCCTATATTTTGTATCGTTCTTAAGATATCATGAGAACTATAAAATATAATTTTAAACAGTGAAAATCAATTTTAATTCAAGGATGTTTTAAATGTGAAGTAAGCAATTTTCTGCGATCCAACGAAACTTAAGACGATTTAAAATGGTTTAAATGTTTATAAAATTAAATAGTACTATATATCTTTAGCAATAAAAAAAAAATTAAATAGTATATGGTATTGAAAAATTAGACGAACACAAATTTTAGTTTTGAAAATAACTATGGTATTAGACAGATAAAATGCGTAAACCACTTACCTCTTAGACACTATTTTAGACCGCTTATATGCTATATAGACCACCAAAATTTAATTTCCGTTTAAACTTATGATATAAAATTTAATCACAAAATATGTGATTTCATCTAACGCATGCAGTTTAGGCAACCGTCTACCCTGCCAATCACTGGTTTAAACCCAACTTGGTTATGTGAGGATTTAAGCCAAAGGGGATGATGATCAATTTGTAAATATATTGTTGCGAAAAAAGAAGTTTTTTTTTGTGTGTGCAAACCCATCTTTTAATAAAACTTAAACCGAGTTAGCAAAAAAGGTTAAGGCACTCTTCGCAAGACATTTTAAAATAAACGTTTTAGTTTTTTTTTTTGATAAAACAAAAACAAAGCATAGCAAAAACTTTTTAATCATTTAGCCAAAAAAAAAAAAACCCTTTTAATCCACATTTAAAATGAACTTTACTTATATAGGTGATATTGTAGAATCGCGTATTCCAGAATTCAAATTAGTATGTTGAATTTATTTTATTTTATTTAATGAGATCAAGAATCAAATTCGACACGATTCCTATTGTACATTGCCTTAGGAACAATAGAACGACTTTTAAAATAAAAACAATTGAACGAACAGAAAAAAGTGGGGCCATTCAATTATTACAACATAAGAATAGTGCTTTATGAGAACACGAGCCAGATTCAGTTAATTATGTCTATTTTTGGATATATTGTTAATTTAATTTTGTTTTTCACCACAGGTTTGTACAAATCATCATCAAAGTCACATCTCATCTCACATTCACATGTCCAAAACTATTCATTTTACGCTACAAATCAAGTTAACATTTAATCCGTATCTTCTAATTTTTGTACATCTCTAATGCCAGCTTGCACATTAATATTAAATCTCCTAAAGTCAACATATATAGTAGTATGATTTAGAATTGTTAAATGTTATTTTTGTTTGCTCGTGTATGCTCTAATCATCGCTAACATAATTTAAAATACACACACTCCCTAGTCTCTTGTGTCACAAGTTGTGTGAGAGAGAGGAGCTGCTTGTTTCCATATTTTGGGCCTCTAATAGTTACAGAAGCAACTTTATTGTGCTACATTAAAAGGCCATTAGGCAGCAGCCCGTTGATAACTATCCGGATATGGAAGGCTTGGATCAGAAGTCCAGTTATCATGTCACGGATAAGTGACAACATCAGCAAACCAACCGGTTCATGATTCTATTTTGCCGGTTAGTGAAAAGGATTGATCCGATATTAATTTAAGGTTCAACATATTTCCTCTTGACTATGAAGAGAAATTGAATTTCGAAACCCGATTTTAACGTGTAATACAGTTAAAAAAAAAAAAAAAAAAAACTCGTTGTAACGGGAAAGTTCTCGAGTCACAACGAAATTCGGCGTAAACGTTTGAATATTTCCTTAAAATATTTAATGTTTTTATGAGGAAAAAATAATAAATCCACATCAGATGGGAGTGTGAGCGCACGCACTTTTATAAAGCGCGTCGTCATTGATAAAAATATCTCATAGTGGGTGCTTAGCTGTTCTGGGTCCCACAGTTTCTGCAAATGGTCCCCACTTTGGTTGTTGGGCTTAGACGCTACCCTTCACATCCACACTTATTTAATACGGATATGACCTTTTTTCCCCTGCGAGACTTTTTATAAGTTTTGACGTAATTTTTTTTGTAACGTTATATTTTTTTTTTAAACTGATAAATAAATTCAAAATAGTATCCTGAATCTCTCTTATAATACGTGTGAAAAAAGGAATTTTGTAGAAAACGAAAAAAAAAAAAGAAGAAGATGATTTCAATCAAAATGTAGGTTAGAAGAATTTGGCCCACGGCATAATACAGATTACAGAGAGTCAAAGCTGAAAATGGGCTTCGAGAAAAGGTTTTATATAAAAAAGAATCCAACGGTCCAGATTTGACCCGCTTTGGTTTGAAAAGTATATAGACTTCATTCGCTCAATAATTGTGTTTTATTATTACTCTTGCCTAAGCTCTCTCTCCCTCTCCCTCTCCCTCTCTCTCCCCATATTCTGTGTATTTCCTCTTTTCTTATTACTTGTTCTTCATGTTACTGTTCTTCTCTGTTTCTGAGAAACCTATCTTATTGTTTTTTTTGTTTTTCCGATTTCTGGGGAAGTTCAAATTAGTTTTTTTTTTTGGGATCAAATTTTCGTTTCTTTTTTTGTGTGTGGGGATTATGAGCAAAAAAAGGCTTTAATTAAAGTTTGTGATAAGCGAATGCTGAGGTCATGAACAGTCAATATTCTGGGTAAGTTGTGCTCCACCACATTACAATGCTTTTCCTGGTAATAAACTAATAACCCCCACTTCCCCATTTTTCTTCATTAGATATCGATTTTCCAAACTATAGCCCAGAGATCTGAAAAGGAAAAAAGCCCATTTGGCGATTGGGTTCATAAACAAGGAGGGTATTTTCGTAATTTGATTACTAATTGTCAGAGGGTGTTGTTGCCCTAAATTCGTTCACTGTCTGTGCCTAGTCGGTGACCGTGCCGTCATGTAAAAATGATTTTTTTTTTCTTATTTTCCTGGTCGGAATTTTAAATTGTGTTCGACCTCTAATTGCAATTTGTATTTGTTAATTTCTTTTATATTCATATATTACTCGTAATTGTGATGTATATATTATGTATTGTGTAATGTTTAGTTAGCTTAGAATAATACGTAAGGGGTTAAATCAAAAAGGTTCAAAAGTAAAGAGTATTCATCATATGAACGAGATCCTAGCTGTCTACACGTGGCGACCGCTGACCTGGCACAGAAAAAGCGACCAATTAGAGAGACTGTGAAAACAAAAAACAAAAATAAAGTAATAAAAGTCACTGTGGGATCCATTCGATATGGAAATGACTAGTTTGCGCCTCTCCATAAACCAAAAAAACGGAAATTAAAATCATTAATTTTTGTAAAGTTCTCTCACCTTCACTTGGAAAAAAAAAACACACACACACACACGACGCCTCACGAACAAACGGCTTAAACCTCGCCACGTGGCTAATTACGCGATCCGAGCCATCCGTGGCAGATTTCTCGGGCAGCTAGATCGGGCAGCTTCACCAAACGGATCTGAACCGTCAGATCCAAATTTAACGGTTCGATTTAAACGAAGCGTAATGTCGGTCAGATTCCAATGGCCTTTAAGAAGAGATGGTGCCTCCCATCTTCTTCCTCATTCTGGTCATCTCAAAACCCTCTTTTATCCTCTTTATTTTTTTTTGTTTCCACCTTCGAGCTCTGGAATATTTATTTCCCCGATCGCCGGAATTTTCGCCGGTGATGTGATTTTCCCGCCCTTTTTTTGGAGGTAAAAGTTTTTAGAAGCTGGAGACTCCATAAGAGTGAAAACCCCGAAATGACCTTGCGACCTTCGCGATTCGTATGGCACCGGCTGTTTTGGCTACCTTAAACGAACCGTCGTTCCAGGGACAATGCGGCGCCGTTTTTATGAGGAAATTTACAAACCAATCCGTCGGCGAAAACACCAATAATCCTCTTCCTCCTCTCTTCAACCCTAACCCTAACCCTAATTTGGATTCGATTCACAGGAGCAATTCCAGCAAGCAGTTCGATGATTCGTCTGATTTTGGAGGCTACGCTACTTTTAATGTCGCTGGGTACACCCCAAGTCAGCTCAGGGAGTTGAAGAAGCGCTTTACCTCGGAACTCGAACAGATTCGGATCCTGAGGGAACGGATCGAGTCGGGGACGTTCGAGTCTCAGCAAGTTTACACTACACCTGAGGTATCCGCCGTTCGATCAGCTCCGACAAATAGCTTTGCCGGTGAAACGAATGACCTTGGACTGAAGAAGAAGAAACCGAAGAAGAACGGGTCAGGTTTGAAGCGATGCAATCCATTTGCCACGGAAGAATCTCACGTGAAGCGGCCGGCGGCTTCGGATCCGGAGTCGGAGAAAGCGTTGGCCGGTATGCTGAATACTTGCAGTCAGATCTTGGTCAAGCTGATGAAGCACAAATGGGCGTGGGTGTTCAACACGCCTGTTGATGTGGTAGGCTTAGGGCTTCATGATTACCATCTGATCGTGAAGAAACCCATGGATCTGGGTACGGTTAAGTTGAATCTGGAGAAGAGATTTTACGTTTCGCCGCTTGATTTTGCAACCGATGTCAGATTGACATTCAGGAATGCAATGGCGTATAACCCAAAGGGACAAGATGTGTATTTTATGGCTGAGAAGCTTCTGGATCAATTCGACGTTATGTTCAATCCTGCATTCAAGAAATTCGAGGCCCAGCAACTAAAACTCACTGGTTCATCATCTCGTCCTGAATCCGAGTTCAAGCAAAGGCAGTGGAATCAGACTCCAATGGCTGCAAATGCAAGGAGAGGAACCGAACAAATATCTATAGCCAAGAAGTTAGATTCAGTGAAGCCCCCACAACCTACATTGCCTCCCCAATTAGTCGAGCCGCCACGCCAGCGAACTCCTTCGCCTTCACCTCCTCCTCCTCCTCCTCCTCCTGCGGCGGTTCAGCCTCAACCGCCTCTTCCGCAGCCGGTTAGTGAAGTAGAAGCACCTCCTGATGTGAGTGAAGTGACCAAAGGGAGGAAAGGGAAGTTGCCGAAGCCTAAGGCTAAGGATCCAAACAAGAGACTGATGACAATGGAGGAGAAGTCAAAGCTTGGTATGAATCTTCAAGACTTACCTCCTGAGAAGCTTGGACAGTTGGTTCAGATTCTCAGGAAGAGAAACGGACATTTAGCTCAAGATGGCGACGAAATTGAGCTAGATATTGAAGCTGTAGACAACGAGACTCTATGGGAGCTTGATCGTTTCGTGACAAATTACAAGAAGATGGCTAGCAAAATCAAGCGCCAGGGGTTTATCCGGAACGTGTCAACACCACCTAGAAACATGGTAAGCAAATTAGCGGTGCATGCTATCAAAGCCGCCATTGTTTCTCTTGTGTCAGTGCTTACATGTTGTATCTTCCCTTGTCTCTCTCTCAGACTTCGGTAGCAGAAATGGGAAGTGCGGAGAAGAGAACAAGGAAAGGGGATGCAGGGGAAGAGGATGTAGACATTGGAGAAGACATACCAATCGAAGATTACCCATCTGTAGTGATCGAAAGAGATGGTACTGCAGTAGCAGCTGCGGCTAGTAGTGGGTCTAGTTCTTCAGGCAGCTCTAGTTCTAGTAGCGGTTCTTCGTCTAGTGGTATGTTTCTTGAACCCTGTTGTAAAATCTCTCCTTGTTATGGCCAACAAAATTTTCACTTTTTTCTTATGTATTCTCTGACAACGTTGTATGGGTTGATGATGCTCATTTGCAGATTCAGGGTCAGGTGGGAGTTCATCAGGTAGTGATTCTGATGCAGATAGTGTTCAATCGCCATTTGTGGAAGCAAAAGAAGCTCAATGAAAGAACCGTTTTATATCCCACAAGACTAGGCAAGAGAGGTGGAATCGGGTGTAAAGGGAGGAAGGAAGGGAAAAACAAAGAGAAGTATTTGTCTTTTTCTTCTGATGGAAACCTTAGGAAGCAGTATTATTAGGTAGATACAGAGAAATGCTAGTTCAAGCAAAGAGGAGTTCGTTATTTAATTCACCCTATAGATTTAGGAGTTGTTTTTAGTGTGTTTGTGAGATGATGAACAAAGAAGGTGAGGGGATGAGTGGGGAAAATGTAGGAGAAGAGAAGAGGCTATGACTTAATTTTTTTTCTTTGTTCTTAGTGCTAAAGAGTCTGGTTGTGTTAGAAAAAAAATGATGATAGAAGAGAAGGAAGTATCAATGCAATGTAATAGTTGAGTGATGTAAATGGTTGGAAAATTAAAAAAAAAAATCTTATTTGTTGAAAAAAAGAAAATTGTTTTTTCATCTTATAAATGTAATGTTCGGAAGACGAGTACTAAAAATTTAAGTCTCAAGCAGAAGCAGAGGCAGCCAAGAGTCCATTGTGTCTGAGAAGAGGTTCTGGTGAAGGTTCGCGGCCTCTAAACTCAACAAACACCTGAACATCATAATAATTTTGAATCAATAAGAATGTAATAAACGATCGTAAATACTGAAGTTATATCATATGAGAACAAAACTAGATAGTAAAATAAAGGGAATACCTTAAGAGGCGCTTTTCCTCCTCCAAGTGCAAGTACTGTGTTTCTGAATCTCTGTCCTGTTTCTTTAACAGCCTGTATGCAGCAAAGGAGTTTTTCATATAATCTCTCGTGTCTCAACTTTTTGAGACTCTAAATATATGTTTTAGCATATATATAATAAAAATACCTTAATGTCGTCCAGGCCAGCGTCTTCAAACGCTGAAAATGCATCTGCAGACAAAACCTCTGCCCACTGCAAAGTTTTTCACATCCAGTTTTTTTATTTTTAGATACAGTATTTTGGGTGAGAGAATTTACAGAGCCGGTCGATTAGAGTTTATCTCTAGAGAGATTCAAAATATTACCTTGTAACTGTAATATCCAGCTGCATATCCACCTGGGAATTCATCAACAAGCCAATGCGTGAACGATTGGACCAAAAAGCACCAACAATATATCTCTCTCTCTGAGGGTTTTAGAGTATTGTTACCTGCAAATATGTGACTGAAGCTACAGAGGAATCTATCCTCGGGGAGTGGTGGAATCACTTGAGTTTTTACTGATACCCTTTGGTTTACATCGTAAATTGACTCTGGTCCACCTGGCATATATTTTGTGTGCAGCTCTAGATCAACACTGGCAAGTTTCAACTGGAAAAAAATGAAACCATCGTTAATACAACCACATAAATGTCTTGTTTCCATGGAGTCATTACGAAAGAGAAAAACATAAAACAACAGCAGTTTGTTGTGTTGCACTCACCTGACGAAGACTAAAAGACCCTGCACGGAATGTTCTTGCAGCTAGGAGTTTCTTGTATACTTCCTCNCAACAGCAGTTTGTTGTGTTGCACTCACCTGACGAAGACTAAAAGACCCTGCACGGAATGTTCTTGCAGCTAGGAGTTTCTTGTATACTTCCTCTGGGAGTGCTTCTCCTGTTTGATAATGCTTAGCAATGCTCATTAAAGTGTCCCTGAAAGCAGCAATTCAGATTCTTAACGCTCCTTAACATAATTTTACTTTCAATTTTCCCACCATCCCCACTGAAAAAGCATAGCAAAGAGTGACTAATTATGAACTCGCAAGTACCTGTGGTAGCACCAATTCTCCATAAACTGTGATGGTAATTCAACCGCGTCCCACTCGACATTTCGAATACCAGCCACTAGCCCCTCATCCTGCTTGGTAAGCATATGCTGGAGAGCATGTCCAAATTCATGAAACACAGTCTCTACCTGTATATTAGTATATGATATTGTAGTCAGCAAGTAAACAAATTCATGAAACACAGTCTCGAGAGATTCTATGTCAGGCTAAGATATAAAGCAGGTATAAAAAATCATCTAAGATTTTTCATTTACCTCACGGAATGTCATAAGGCTTGGCTTGTCACCTACTGGAGGAGTCTGGTTGCAGACCATGTGCGCAACAGGCAGCCTAACAGAAGTACCTTTCTGAGCCATGACTCGGCTACGGGAAACAACTTCATCCATCCAAGCGCCGCCTCTTTTCTCTGAAGGGCGAGAGTATGGATCAAAGTAAAAGTAAGCGACTGGGTTTCCAGAAGAATCTTTGACGCGGTAGAACCGAACGTCGCTGTTCCAGACCTTCAAATTAATAATAAATGTCATATTAACAGGCTTTAACTAGTATATCACTTGCCAACGCAACAAGTAAGATTCCAGATTTTACCGGAGCTACACCATCTGCTGGTTCAATATCGATTCCAAATAATGTCTTAGCTAGACTGAAAAGTCCATCCATAACCTTTGGCAGGGAGAAGTATGGACGTAATTCTTCCTAAAAAGACCACATCGACAAATAAGAATCTAGACTTTCAAAACAATACGATTATAGCACAAGATAGAGAAGGACAAAGAACCTCATTAATATCGTATTTAGATTCACGAAGCCTCTCACTCCAGAAAGTGGTGTCCCAGTGAGTCAAACTGCCAGATTCTTCAGCACCTTGGCTCTTTGCGAAACTCTCGAGGTCTTCCATGTCTAATTTATACAATGAAACGAACCAGGAAAAATCAAATTTCTGTTTTTGATAGGCCATAGAACTCATGCTATAGCTTACTATTACAACCGTTGTCAACATGTTACCTTGAACAGCTGGATCCCAGGAAGCACTACGAAGCTTCTCCAAAAGCTCTGCTGCTTTCTCAACAGTGGCCATTTTCATAGCCATGCTTACCTAGAACAAAAGAGAGCCACATTAAGCCAATTAGAAAGATAAGAGAACGGTTTTACTTAGGTTGATGACTCTACCTCAGCGTAGTTGTTGTAACCAAGAAGCTTAGCT
The DNA here is from genome assembly GCA_020283515.1 of Alliaria petiolata. Lineage (NCBI taxonomy): Eukaryota > Viridiplantae > Streptophyta > Magnoliopsida > Brassicales > Brassicaceae > Alliaria > Alliaria petiolata. The sequence continues at coordinate 27,480,709 of JAHZTW010000005.1, read as the reverse complement.
TTTTCCAATCGAAGCTTCAAGATTTGGTCAATAATTGCTGTATTATCCAAATCACCAGAAGAGGCACGAGTTAGATAAGCACGGTAGAGTTCCTCACGCAGAGCACGGTTTTTGGCATGTTGCATGACAGGAAGATAACTAGGAGCATCCAGTGTAATGATCCATGGTCCATTCTCAGCAGTTGCATTTTCATGACCTTTGGACACAGCAGCTTGTGCGAATAGCCCAAGAGCACTTGGAGGCAATCCCTCGATCTCTTTCATGTCTGTTATCAACTTTTCAAACTTCTTTGTAGCATCCAAAACATTCTCAGAGAACTTATGGGAAAGTTTTTCGAGTTCCTTCAGTGGAGAACAAAAGAGTTGAGTAAGCATATTACTACAGTTCTTGGAAAAGCATAGCTGTGACAAACATTTGTCAATGGGCTTAAAACAAACCTGTTCAATTTTGTTAAACTCTGCTCTCTTTTCATCATCAAGAGCAATACCGATGAGAACCGCCTCCTTTATTTGTGCTGAAAATCACGCAGAAAACCACAGTTAGGGCGTCTATTACACCGATAGTTGCAAAGAGAATGAAAGATATGTTCTTCTATTGATCCAGTTAGAACTACTTGCCTTCTACTAAACGTTGACGAGCTTCGCTGAGCGAAGGCCAGTCAGGAGATTCTCGAATAGCTTTAAAGGCATTGTAAATAGGCTTGCTTTGCCCCAACCTGAGCTGGAACTTCACCTTCTCTGGCTGCAGAAAGAACAGTACAGTTAGTAACACAAGATATGAATTCCAATTTCTCTGAAACAAAACCAATAAAAACAAGCATGAGCACAAATCTAATATTGCACCTGAACGTCTTCAATGGCAGCACGAAGCTCAGGTGTGTCCTTCACAGACTTAAGGTGATTGATCACTCCCCAAACAACAGACAAGCGATCAACGATTTTCTCTAATGGTTCCACCAATTTAGGCCATGATGGCTCCACGGATTTCTCTAGCCCCTCCAGTTCAGCTTCCTGAAGAAATCAATCAAACTCAAATGTCAAAAACAAAAACACACAAGAGGCTACAATAATCCAATCACAATCTCCGATGAGGAAGCTAGGAAGAGAGAGAGAGAGAGAGAACATACGAGATGCTGCAGTAGAGCACGAATCCCGGGACGAACATGTTTGGCACCAACGGAATCAAACGGAGGGAAATCGAAATCCTGCAAGAGAGGATTCGAGGAAAGACAGTCGTCGGAGGCAGGAGAGTCCACGACGGAAGAAGTGGCGGCGGCGACGGCGGAGGACATGGAGGGAGGAGAGGAGGAGAAGAGGCGGAAGGGAAGAGAAGTGGAAGTGGATCTAGGAGGGAGACAGAAGGAGAAAGAGGAAGACCAGATGGGGCAAGGATATGATCTAGGAAAAGCTGAGGGACGAAACTGAGAAGATGAGAAAAATTTAGAAGCTCGTAGTTTTGGTGGAGAACGGCGAAGAAGATTGAGAGAGGCTCGCGAAGTTGTATTCGCCGCCATCAGAGTGTTGGCTATAACAAGCGTCGCGATTATTGTTATTCTCTTCATTTTTTTTCGCTCCTTATTCTTATCTCTTGAGATTCTTTTTTTTTATTTTGTTTGTTTGTAATTTGTATGGGGGTTATGTGACTAATGTGAGGTTCCACTTCCAAGTCAATGCTATCGATGTGACGAAAAAGGGTATTTGTGTCAAATTGAAAAAGTTAGTTTTTTCTACATTAACAAGTCAGGTAAAGGGGAAACTAAATATTTTATGATGATGATAAGAAGAAATCCCGTAAACATAGAGATATTTCACGAATTCATATATTAATAGCTTGTAGAAAAATCTATATCTTTTAGTTCCGAGATATGTTAACAAAAGCTGGAATAGCTCAGTTGGTTAGAGCGTGTGGCTGTTAACCACAAGGTCGGAGGTTCGACCCCTCCTTCTAGCGTCTTTTATTCCGTGTGTTGTTTCTTTTCTTTTGGCTTCTTTCTCTGCAGAATGTAAAGGGAATAATGGCCCACGAGTTCACAAGTGAGGATACACGTCGTAGTAACTTGTTCGACGAGAGGATCCAAAAACCGGACAAGACACGTTGAAGATGTGTTGTGCCCCAAACACGACAAGGATCCCAACAGTAACGTTTAACAACAGTATTGTCCAATGATGAAACACTGCAACATAAATGATAAAAATCACAATTACCTAATTCTTTTATATATATATACTTTGTAGCTGATAAAACTTATATTACTAATCACATTATTTTAAAGATTGGCAATGGATTTTACCAATCGGAAAGTAATTGAGAAACTTCACATTGTATGTACCATTTTACTACCAAATGAAGATAGATGATATTTACAACATAAAATGTTGACCAAAGAAGTTTCAATACAATACAATGAATGCTCCATAAAACGATAAATTATGATTGGACCGCCAAAACATGACCATCCAAAAATCTACATTATTTTCTACTCTTTCGTTTTGGTCATTCATTTATTCTTAGCTCTATAATTATCTCCATCGTCGGATTATAAAACCCAAATTTCCACTCGCTCGTTAAAATAAACTCCTTTTTTTCTTCTTCTTTTCTTCAAGAAATGGAGAGAGATCTCGCTCTCACCAACCGCCGTAAACCATCGTACTTCACCGGTGGGTGCTTGAGTTCGCCGTCTTCTTGTCTTTCGTTAATCCACAGAGAAACAGGGTACGCTCGAATCAGTAACCACAACAAGAAGACGATATCAAGTCCGATACTAAGGAATTTGCTAAGAAGATTGTTATTGGTTACAAGTTGCGGGTTCGAGAACACGAAACCGAAGACGTTAATGAAGTTTCACTACGATGTTGTGAGTTATTCGCAGAACTTCGACGATGGTTTTTATTTGCGCGATGGTGATCGTAGATCTTTACAGAGTCCCAATCGCTGATATGTTGTTGTTATTTTTCTGTCAGTTTTCATTTCAAACATAATATCTCAAAATTTCGTAATGTTCCCTCGAGTTATGCTGTTAATTACGTATATGTATCTGATAGTTTTGTTATTTGTTTGTCACTAAGGTCCCTTGCCGTTTCTTTAATTACATATGTACCCGATAGTTTTGTTTATTACAGTATTTACAATGTACTTTTGTTTATTACAGTGTTTACAATGTACTTTTGTTTATTACAGTGTCTACATTGTACTTTTGTTTATACTCAATATATATAGTCGATAATTTTGTTTAATTACATTTTACATGTATCATGTAATTTTGTTGGCAAGGCACAATATATGATCATCTTTTTTATAACATAATCAGGTGTTTATTCTCCTCGTGAATTCCACAAAACCCTTTTTTTGCGTTACTAACGATTTTTATGTATTAGAGGAGAATCGTTTACATTGGAACTTTAACACTCTAGCAAGATTCATCGTCTTTATCTTCAACAAATAATCTAATTCAATTTTCCTAAATCATCATGAGTTGTTTATTTCCCTATCTTATAGAGCTTTATTTGCTTAAAAAGATTCATGATTTTTTCTTCAGAGGCTAATATGGTTGAAAAGTTAGTTTAGAGTATGCCCACCAACTGTTCGTTGAAATTCCTTAACATGTTCGTGGATATACCTCAGCTGATTATTGGTTGGAGCATGATCATGATAAGGCAAAGATAACATGAACATTTATTACTTGTAACTTGTAAGTGATTTCTATGTTTAAATTTTCACGTCGTCTTCGAAGTTCAAATCAAACTTATTTTATCGTTTTGGTTAACATTTGTTTATTCTCAAGATCAATTATGTTTGCTCTTAGCTTCTGAAACCTGCACAATGAGAAACACAGTTTTGTTCTTGCTCTTTTCCTTCCTTCTTGTTGCTCCCTTTTGCTACCTCACTTCACTTTAACATCTCTCGTTTTTTATCAGGTGATCCCAACATAGCTTACCAAGGAGACGCTACACCTAATGGCGCGGTCGAATTGAACAATGCTGGTTACACTTGCCGTGTTGGTTGGGCTACTTATGCTAAAAGAGTTGCTATCTGGGATCTTAAAACAGGGAGGCCTACCGATTTCACCACCACTTTCACCTTCAAGATTGATACGCGTAACGCTACAGAATACGGCCATGGCTTCGCTTTCTTTCTTGCCCCTTCAGGCATCGTTCTCCCTCCCAATTCAGCTGGTGGTTTCTTGGGTCTTTTTAACGAAACCAACGGTTACTCATCTCGCTTCCCGCTTGTGCATATCGAATTTGACACCTATTTTAATGTTGAATGGGATCCTCTTGATATCAAGTCTCATGTCGGGATCAACAATAACTCGTTTGCTTCCTCTAATTACACCTCTTGGAGTGCAAGCTTGCACAGCCAAGATACAGGTCATGCACGGATCTCGTATGACTCTGCTTCTAGAAACTTGAGCATCTCTTGGAGTTACGAAGAAACAACTAATCCTCGGGAGATTTCAAGCCTTTTCTACATCATCGACCTTGCGAAGGTGCTTCCCGCAGAAGTTACCATTGGCTTTTCAGGTTCTACAGGAGCAAACATGGAAGGACATAGGCTCTTGTCATGGGAGTTCAATTCAAGCTTGGATGTAACAGAAGCTGGAGAGAGAACTCCGAACAGGACAAAAATCATTTTTGGTGTCTCTCTTGCTGGGTTTGTCCTGTTGACCTCTCTGGTTGTTGCGTTTGCACTGTTTTGGAAGCGGAAGCAAAGAAAGGAGAAAGCAAGGAAGACAGAAAACTTGACATCGATAAACGAGGATCTTGAAAGAGGAGCAGGGCCAAGAAGGTTTTCTTATAAAGAACTTGCTTCGGCTACCAACAACTTCTTGTATGAAAGAAAATTGGGTGAAGGAGGGTTTGGAGCAGTTTATAAAGGATACTTAAATGACTTGGATACGATGGTTGCTGTGAAGAAGTTTTCGGGTGCTTCTAAGCAGGGAAAGAAAGAGTTCATCACCGAGGTTAAAATCATCAGCAGTTTGAGACATCGAAACCTTGTTCAACTCATTGGTTGGTGTCATGAGAAAGAAGAGCTTCTACTGGTGTATGAGTTCATGCCAAATGGTAGCCTTGATTCGCACCTATTTGGTAAAAAAGCTCATCTCACATGGGCTGTTAGGTACAAGATATCTCTCGGTGTAGCCTCCGCATTGCTTTACCTTCACGAGGAGTGGGAGCAATGCGTTGTCCACAGGGACATCAAGACAAGTAACATAATGCTGGACTCCAATTTCAACGCCAAGTTAGGTGACTTTGGGTTGGCTCGGTTGATGGACCACGAGCTGGGTCCCCAGACTACGGGATTGGCTGGAACTTTTGGCTACATGGCTCCTGAGTACATAAGCACCGGAAGGGCGAGCAAAGAATCTGACGTCTATAGCTTTGGAGTTGTTTTAGTAGAGATTGTTACAGGAAAGAAGTCGGTTGACCCGAGACAAGGAAAAATTGAGCCTGAAGCAAGTCTTGTAGAGAGGGTATGGGATCTGTACGGAAGAGGAGATCTTATCTCAGCCATTGATCATCAAATGGGGAAAGATTATGATATGAAGCAAGCAGAGTGCCTTATGATTGTGGGGTTATGGTGTGCTCGCCCTGATATAAACTCTAGGCCTTCGATAAAACAAGCGATCCAAGTATTGAATTTCGAGGCACCATTGCCTAGTCTGTCACACAAAATGCCCACTGCCACATATCATGTGTCATCATCGTCAAGCTCAGGTGGAGTAGCAACAACAACGTTTTCTAGCGCTCAACTCGGTCGCTGACGACTTGCTGATACTATAAACACAGCGAGATCACAGGTCTAAGTATCTATTTGCTCTGTTTCATATATTATCATATATATATATATATATATAATGTGTTGATGTTTATTCTCTTGTAGCGTGTTTATTTGTTGTGGCATTATCTTTAATTTCTGCACTTGGTTGTAGTTCCATTGTGTTCTTTGACTAAATTAAAAGTTTCTTCTGCAATTGTATGTTCTCTGGTCTCCTTATGGCTTTTTCTTCTGTTTTCTTCATTATCACAGCCAAATTCCTATTTCTCGTGTTCATTTTCATCCTTTTGTAAGACAAAATCCAGTAGAGCATTATTCAGGTAAGAGTAGGAGATACCATATCTTAGCTGCGTTGGTATAAAGATTTATCTTGCTTTTCAGACCTCGTCATATTCTGGGCAGAGTTAATGACATAATTTTGAGTTGGACCAAGCCAAACTGTTTGAAGATTTTTGATAGCGTTGGTTTGACTAGAGAGATTCATTTAAGAAAAGTCAAAAAAGAAGGAGAAGAAATTTCTTGTGTTCAGGAAGCAGTGATAGTGATCTGTTGGGATGCACCCTCAAAAGTAAGCATCTTTTCTTGACCGCTCTTTAGTTCTTGATTGGATTTTTCGTCTTATGTTGCTTAATGATCTTAGACCAGCGCCATCTTTTCTGGATATCTTTCTTCTTCCTTCTCGATGGCTAATTCAATCTTGTTCCTTTCCCTTTTCCTCCTCCTCCCTTTCGTTGTTGATTCGCTTTACTTCAACTTTACTAGTTTTCGACCAGGTGATCCCAGGGACATAATTTACCACGAGGATGCAACTCCCTACGAAGATGGAACCGTGAACTTCAACAGCGGTTCCCATACATCTCAGGTTGGTTGGATTACTTATTCCAAGAAGGTGCCTATATGGAGTCCTAGAACTGGTAAGGCTTCCGATTTTAACACGAGTTTCTCCTTTAAGATCGATGCCCGAACCCTTTCAGCAGATGGCCATGGGATATGTTTCTTTCTTGCTCGTATGGGAGCTCAACTCCCTGCATACTCAGCTGCTGGCTTCTTGGGTCTCTTCACTCGGGAGGATATTTACAAATCTGAATTTCAGCTCGTTCATGTCGAATTCGACACATTCAACAACCCAGGCTGGGATCCTAGAGGCGTTGGATCTCATGTTGGGATCAATGATAACTCGCTTGTTTCTTCCAACTACACCTCTTGGAACGCAAGCAAGCACAGCCAAGATATTGGTCATGCAAGGATCTCATATGATTCTGTTACTAAGAACTTGAGCGTGACTTGGGATTATGAGCTAACTGCCTCTGATGATCCAAAGGAGAATTCAAGCCTTTCTTACATCATCGACCTCACAAAGGCTCTACCATCAGAAGTTATGCTCGGGTTTATAGCCGCTTCTGGAGAAAACACAGAGGAACATAGACTTTTGTCATGGGAGTTCAGTTCAAGTCTGGATAGCGAGACATCCAACAGCAGGATAGGACTGGTAATTGGCATTTCGGCTACCGGGGTTGTTTTTCTGACCTTTCTGCTGATCACGACAGTGGTGGTTTGGTCGCGGAAGCAAAGAAAGAGGAAAGCAAGAGAGTTATCAAACATGATATCGATAAACGAAGACCTCGAAAGGGAAACAGGACCAAGAAAGTTTTCTTACAAGGATTTCGTGTCAGCAACCAACGGATTCTCACAAAATAGGAAGCTCGGTGAAGGAGGGTTCGGAGCGGTTTACAGTGGGAATTTGAAAGAGATCAATATGATGGTCGCGGTGAAGAAACTGTCGGGTGGTTCTAGGCAGGGAAAGAAAGAGTTTCTAAACGAAGTTAAGGTCATCAGCAAATTAAGACACCGAAACCTGGTGCAACTCATCGGTTGGTGTAATGAAGAAAAGGAGTTTCTGCTGATATATGAGTTAATGCCAAATGGTAGCTTGAACTCTCACCTCTTTGGTAAAAGACCACAAATACTCTCATGGGACATAAGGTACAAGATCGCTCTTGGATTAGCCTCTGCTCTGCTTTATCTTCATGAAGAATGGGATCAGTGTGTACTACACAGAGACATCAAGGCAAGCAATATAATGCTTGACAGTGATTTCAATGTAAAGCTAGGAGATTTCGGGCTGGCTCGGGTTATGAATCATAAGCTTGATTCCCATAAAACAGGATTGGCTGGAACTTTTGGATACATGGCACCTGAATATGTGATGACAGGAAGTGCAAGCAAAGAATCTGATATATATAGCTTTGGGATTGTTTTACTAGAGATTGTCACAGGGAGAAAATCGTTGGAGCGAACAAAAGAAGAAGAAGAAGAAGAAGAAGAAGAAAAAGAGGAAGAGGAAGAAGAAAGCAGTGATACAGAGAGTGATGAGAAGAGTCTTGTGGAGAAAGTGTGGGAACTTTATGGAAAACAAAAACTGTTGGTTTCGGGTGTAGATGAGAAGTTGGGTGAGGATTTCAGTAGGGAAGAAGCTGAATGTCTTCTGGTTTTGGGGTTATGGTGTGGTCATCCTGATAAAAACTCGAGGCCTTCGATAAAACAAGCGATACAAGCCCTCAACTTTGAGTCACCACTGCCTGATAATCTTCCATTGAAGAGGCCTGTTGCTGCGTATTACACCTCGTCCTCTTCTTCTCCCTCCCTTAACTCGAGTAGAGCTTCGATAACGTTCTCAAGCAACCTGTTTGGTCGTTAGCTGAAGATTTGAGATTACTCTAAATTCTCACACTACCTAATATCTCTATGCTCTTGAAGCATATCTCTATTCTTTGTGGAATTATCTTTAATCCCTGCATTTTAGTTTTGTAATTCTGCTATTTGAATAGAGCATGTGAGTAAATAATAATATGTTGTAATGATCAAAGCTTCGTGTGTAAATTGTGTGTATGTTCCTTTGTCTCGTTTTGGTTTCTACTTTCTTCTTATGTTTGTTGGTCTATTCATGACACGTGGAATGTTCGTCATGGTCGGAAAATAGCCACCAGACGTTCCAGATCGGTATCGTCGTCGTTTCAATAAAAGTCAGAGAGAGACTCACCAACCCCATCCAGAAGATGCTAACGTGGGCTTTAGGCTATTTCCGAAATAAGGCCCAATTAAAATACTGATGGGCTTTCACGAATTAACCCTTCTCTATTTCTTTTCATTTCTCGTGATTTCCAATATTATTAATTCTTCTTTTCTTCTCTGTTTCAAGATCCCCGGAGATAATTATTAAGCTCGATCGAAATCATATAAATAAAAAATGTAAAAATAATTAATGAAAAGGAGAATCAAATTACGGCTGGAATAAATGGGAACAGCGCGGGCAAATCAGGTTGGTATGCGTATGCTTCTACAACGTTTGATAACGATATAACATTTAACCTAAAAAAAGTAATTTCTGTGCCATGTCCCTTTCTCGCTTTAACTAATTAGAAATATATTTAAAAAAAAAAATCAAAAGTTCTTTTTATACGGTTGTAATACAAAAGAAAATTAAAACAACTAAAAGTGTGGACTGGAGAGAAGAACATTGTTTTGTTGAAAATTCGTCTCATTTTTTATCCAAAAAATCATCTTATATAGATTTACATAGGTCAGAGACCTAAAACTCTTAACAAAAAAATAAAAAACATATATATCATTTTTGTAACTCAAAGGCGTTTTTAATTATTTTGTAACATCACGGATTTAATTGTCTATTTGGCAATAATTAGACTTGTTCGTCATATAAGTTAATTTCAGCTATCAGTTTAATTTAATGTTTTTTTTTTTTGAACATTAGTTTAATTTAATGTTGTGAACAAATATAAAAATAATGGTTTATACATATTTAAAAAAATAATTTTAAAGTTGAATCGGACATGCGCGGTTATCATTTGCAATTGCGGTAGATGGTTTTGGATTTATGTATGTATGTTTTATTTTTAAACAAGATGTTATGTATGTATGCTAAAAATAAAATAAAAAAATAGGTGTAAGTTGTAGGTATTAGAGGATGATCGGTTCAGTCTCACGAGAGATCCATTCTTGAAGCTCTCACATGTTTCCCATTTTATCTTCTCCGTTCTCTCGTGTTTCTTCACAGATGGAGACGTTTTATCAATCATCGCAACACAATCTTCTCTTTTTTTGGTCATTTTTTATTACTAACGGACTTATTATTTCATTAATACATTTATATATATATCTACATATAATATTGACGACACTGCCTCGACGATTGTGTAATTGGAATCTAATACGTATATAAAAACCCAATTGAATCTGGTTCTCTCATGGCAGTTCACTAATTCGATCACCTCAACAAATGTCAGATATTGTGAGTTTTTAGTTGGGAATTTAATCATATGTATTAGCGGTACCAAAAATAAAAGACGGGTGATAAAAGATGTCAGAGAAGTTTTTTTGGGGTTCATGGTCAAATTTATAGTTTTAAAAAAAAACTTTACAAAGATGTCAGAAAGTTAATCTAATGCTACTTTCCTCGTAAACCCTACTTGTTCCTCTCTCAAAATTAATTTCCGTAAAGCTATACACTTACTTTTTAAAAACCTGCTTAAATGGTTAAAAGTGTTTTGGTTTCCTTAATAGAGTTGCATACGGCTGACAGCTATAAGTATATATATATATATATAGCTGCATGTATGTCAGAGGAATAAAACAATATTTGTATATATAAACACAAAAATATAATAAACCCTTAATCTTACGTATAAAAGATTGGTGCAACACACACTTCACACATAAAAAAAACGTTACCTCAACAATAGAAACAAGACACATAACAAATTCTATCCGATTTGTTCCGATCAATTGCACAGTTATATATGTTCTTCTGTCTTTTCTGCCACTTCATGTCTCTCTCTCATCTTCTCTTTTTGTCTCCATTATCTCTCTCTCTCCACATAGATATTAACTACAAAGAGATTTTATGATAAATTAGTCAAATTAATCAAATGTAATTAAAGGATATTTTTATCATCAATATTTTTGAAAATTGTTTGCATTTAATGTCTTTAAAATTAATAACAAAACTCTAAATAAAACTACAAATACTATTACAAACGCCAAAAGCACTAAAAATAATTCAGTGTTCCCAACTCGTTGAAGATAAAAGGTTTAAAAACAAAACAAAAAACACTTTTATTTTTAAGTAATTAAGTCTCTCCAAATTGTAGATGATAAAGCATATACTTTTTATTTACTTTAAAGTAAATCAGTATCTGCAAATTATGCTAAGCCAAACAAACTTTTTTGTAGGAGCTCACATATGTACAAAAAAACATTTATATATAAATATACACCATACGAAACCCTTTTACCGACTGTTCATCAACCTCTCTCTCTCTCCTCCTACTTTACTTATTTCCTTCGAAGCAAGAAATCGAAAAAGGAACAAACTTTTCCTTCTTCCTTTTCTTCGCTCGTCCCATCATCATCATGTCTTCCCATACCAATAATGTCCCCTCTCCTAAATCGGATCACCGTATCTCCGGTACACCCCATACCAAAAAACCACCGTCTTCCTCCGTCGCCCCTCAAGACCAACAAACCCTAAAATGCCCTCGCTGCAACTCCTCAAACACAAAGTTCTGCTACTACAACAACTACAGCCTCTCCCAACCTCGTCACTTCTGCAAATCCTGTCGCCGTTACTGGACCCGTGGCGGTGCCTTAAGAAACGTCCCCATCGGTGGCGGTTGCCGGAAAACCAAAAAATCCATCAAACCTAACGCAGTAACCCCTTCTTCTTCTTCATCTCAGAGATTCTTCTCTTCGATCATGGAAGATTCCTCCAAATTCTTCCCTCCTCCGACGACGATGGATTTTCAGCTCGCCGGATTATCTCTCAACAAAATCAACGATCTTCAGCTCTTGAATAACCAAGAAGTTCTTGGCCTTAGGCCCATGGAGCAGGTCGAAACCACATCCGTTGATGTCGGGTCGGGTTTATCCTTAATGGGTTTCGGAGATTACAACACCAACAACAACAACAACAACCATTCACTGGCGACTTTCGCAACCGCCGCCGGAGCAAACGACGGGAACTTAGCTACTTCGATAGAAACTTTGAGTTGTTTAAACCAAGATTTACACTGGAGGCTTCAGCAACAGAGGATGGCTATGCTTTTTGGTAATTCTAAGGAAGAGACTGTTGTTGTCGAGAGGCCACAACCGATTCTTTACCGGAACCTCGAGATCGTGAACTCGTCGCCGTCGCCGACGAAGAAAGGAGAGAATCAGACGGAGTGGTATTTTGGTAATAATAATGACAATGAAGGGGTAATTAATAGCAATGATAATAATAATAATAATACAGGAGGAAGTGATCAATGGAACAATGGAATTCAAGCTTGGACTGATCTTAATCATTATAATGCTTTGCCATGATTCTTGGTAAGTTGAAGAAACTATATATTTATAACTCTATATATTTGTTATATGTGTGTGTTTATGATGTAATGCCAAAAAATATTTACGTTTGTAGTCTTTTTTTTTGGGGGGTTGTTCTTTGTAGTCAGCTTTTGTTGTTGTTGTTGGTTACTACTATTTTTGTATTTTAAGTTTCAATTTGTAAACAAAAAACAAAATTGGGGGTGAAATTCAAGAATGAAGAGAGATACTACAATAGAGATTCTCTAAATTTGTGATACTGTATATGTCTACTTTTAATTATTTTAATGTTGGGAAATTTCGAAACAGGATTTACTGTGCTTAAAGCTTAATTATTGAAAGGCTCTTCTTGGTTTGGTAATGCTCAATTAATGACTTATTGGATGGTTGTTATCCCGATGTTATTTTTTTTTTTGTCATCATCCAAGGTTAATTATAATTAAAAAATTTCTTCAAAAGTCATTTTCAGTAAACAGAATGTCTCCTTGGGATTAATTATAGCACCTTTAAATAAATTTACTTGGATTTTTTAGTTTAACTGAGCCTAACTATTATACACTCATTAGGCCAGGCAGAATAATTGACCATATCCACACATCAACTGTAATTCCTAGTGAAAATTTTAAACTCAATAAATAGTGTGTAATATCCGTTACAACATCGATATTTGTGTTGTAAAATCGAAAATATGGATTGATGTTACGTTAAAAACTTGTCAGTGAAGTGTGGTCTGGTTAATGTACATATAAGCATATAGCATCTTAGTAGACACTGACCAATGTCGAGTCTATGTGAAACATAGAGATCAGGTCTTAGCCTTCTTTTGCAGTCTCTCTCTTTAGCCCCATCCTTAGCTTCTCTACATATATATTTATATATACGTACATATGAACACGCATACGTACATGTATTATGTATATACATCTATGTTAATGCCTCTAATGTATGTATATGTACATACATGTACTGATCTATTCTAGGGCAAGGTCTGCAAGAACCAATGACTTATGCAGAAGTAGGCATGTGCAAATGGACTAATTCGAAGTCCGAACTTGGTTATTTCAAATACTCCAATAGTGTTAAATTGTCAAAAAAGCATACACAACATTACTGGTTATGGAAGACTATATACAGAGCCGTGCATCAACCTACACATTTGATACATTTGAATGGGGCCTATGATTTTTTCACACTTTTTTGTTAAAGAAAAAATTTCAATTTTTTTTTTGTATTATTTAGGGCCTCGATTTTGAGTTTTGTATTAGGGCCCTAGATATCTCAGACACGGCTCTGACTATATATATATATATATATATAGGTTTTATATACAAATGTAGATGATAATGAGTTGAGTTTCAATTCTAACGCTTAATTTGAATTTTGGAATCCACTTTTGTGGGTTCTAGAAGAATATCAACTTGTGAATAATAGTCTACTTTACTTTTTTTTTTTTTTTTAAAAATATTGTTGTTTAGCCATGCATGCGACTATTACGTTCTTTACTCAATTTCCTTTGAGTTTTGACTACGAAGGAAATTGCGGTCCCTGTATGTAACTAATCTTTTTACCTTTAGCGTTAAATGGTACATATACTAATAATTACTTTTCCCATTTGTAATTTACTGATACTTATTTAATTAACGTCGTTATTTGGTTAACTTAGTTGGTGTTCGTTTGTTAATTCGATTAACGATCGGTTCTCAACGTGCGTATCGTAATCAATTGTGGTTTTCAAGCCATATCATAGTGTAACTACAGATATTTCGTACTCCTTCACTTAGTCTTAAGTATCGTTTAGAATTTTCAATGCAATTTGATGACAAATACCTAGCTTGGCTTTATAAATAGGAAGTCACTTGCTTTTACAAGATTATTGTTTTTTAAAACTAATCCGCGGGGAAAATATAAAATTAATATTTAATTTGAAACGAATAAAATTAGGTTTATAATTTTATAAAGTTACAAAGACAAATATATATATACACACACATCTACAAGAATTGCTTTTTTTGCTTAGGTTCCGAACACTTTTGAATGTTTCAATCACTTAAAAGGCGATGTTGGCACTTTTGCATACTACTACAATCTCTCCTTTTAACCTTTTTTATGATTGATCATTAGTAAGTTTGCTTTATACGATTTTTCATCCTAACAACATTGTCTTTCGGATATATCTTTAACTTTTTGTTTTCGCGTCTCTTTATCATCTCTTTTTTTATTATTCTAAAAAGGTAATAAAAATCAAGAATTAACCTTTTCTTGCTTTTGGTCGACGATTAACTAGACAAATAAAAAGCTAAAGTGTAATGTCATTCCGATGTTATCGAAAAAAATGTGCTATGCCACTTATAACAAATAAAATAACTTAACAAAGTGTAACATAATAAAATAAATAGATAAAAATGATAGAAATATTTTTTGTGATTTAATGAAACGGATAGACAGCGAAGGAGCATGATGAATGTGAGTACAAGTGATGTAACTGCTTTTATATCATACAATATGAATAAATTTAATATGTCGCTATTTCACGGCTTTGCCACAACAACCTAAACCAATTGCGAGAAAGCTCACGATTTATACGACTCGTGTGAGAGAAGGAGATAGTATAATAATATTTGCCTATTCTAAAATATCCTATTATTTTATGAATGTATTGATCTTTTATCAAGACGACGTAATATATTTTTAGCCAAAAAAAGAAAAGAAAAGTACGTAATATATTTCTCCATTTACTTTGAGTTTGGTTAAATGCAACAACGTCAGGTTTCAACATTCTGAAATGAAAAATGCGTTGCGTCTTCGGTTGAAATGTTTAATTCATGTACATGAATATAATTTTTAGAATTCTGCGTGAAATCTAGAATCTCATACCGATTTTATGCTACTATGAGGCTTTTTTATAAACCCTTTACCAAAAAAAAAAGAGAGTCTTATTTATATTTTTAATACTAATTAAAGCGCACACACATGCATGTATGTGGGATAAAGTGGGAGGATTGGTGAAAGAAGTAAATTATCCTCATCGTCACACTTGGCAAGATATGAAAAAAATGGAAATGTAAAAAGGTATCCAAACGAATAAACAAAACAGAAAAACAATACTACAAAAGATTTACAACTTTTGCTTTTCCTTTGAACCAAGTTTTGTACATGTGGCCGTCGATCCTAAGAACAAATACGAACTCATCAAAAAAAATAACGTCTTTTGGTAATGACGAAGAAAAAGAAAGAAGATAAAACTTCCAACACAAAACGAGTTGCATGTTTTCTATCACGTCATTACCTTTTTCTACTTGGTAACCGAAGATTTTATTGTTTTTAACGATTAGCTTTTGGGGTTATATTATAGCTAGCAACACAAAATCTCCAAAATGCTTTTTTTTTTTTTTTTTTCTGAACAAAAAACTCCAAAATGTTAGATTCAAAAAGGTTTATGTTGTATCACTTTATTTCAAATTCGACTTTGGCTCTAAACTATTCAAATGTTGTTGACAAAAAAAGTATCGATCACAACTAAGCAATTAACAATTGATAATAGCTGGTTTTTCTTTTCAAATGCTCTTAGCTAAAATAAGTAAAATCACCTAATCACTTGACTTGAATTTTTTTCAAAAATCTGCTAATTCTGTTGCATTGAATCAGATCGTTTACTTTCAATCATAAATTACGTTTTCACCAAATAAATTAACAAAATCACTAATTTGATCCTTTTCTGATTTTGTTAAGACATAAGTTACGACATTGCCATTTCATCTACAACTAATGATACAAAAATGTTGGGCTCAGATCTATTTAACACTTTCACAGTTCATATTGAATAGGTTTGGGCCGAATACAAACCTAGGCCCATTTATTTACCAGTAGTCTCCACACGAACAAGACCCATCTCTGAAATGGTGAAACCTTTTTGCGTCTCTACAGATAATCTCTCTCTGTATAACTCTTGATACGATCTTGATCCAATTGTGACAATCAACACAAACTCTAAGGTTCTTTAGGATCCTTATACTTCCACCAACATTTCTCCAAACTGCAAAAGCTATGGCCAGTTTCTCGCTATGTTGATGCAAAGATCTCTCTTTTGCAGTCTCCTCCATGTCTTGAAACACACAGCTTTTGTCCTCAACATACCCCAAATCTTTAGCTTTTTTAATCAGCTCTTCAAGAGTTTCAAGAATCTGCTCCGAGCTTGGATGCGAAAACAAATCTCCAGCCATGAATGTATGCGTTTCTCTATCAACTTCAACCCAACTCATCGCTGGATTCTTCTTCAGCTTCATCTCCTTCATCTCGCTCTTCATCTCAACTACTCTGTTCCATTTCCCCGTGGATGCGTAGATATTTGACATTAGAATGAGAGTTCCTTCATCTCCAGGTGCTATCTCAAGGATCTTTCTCTTTATCCGCTCCGCCATTTCAACATTTTTATGAATTTTACAGGCGCTGAGCAGCGTCCTCCACAGAACCAAATCAGGGTATATCATCTCGTTTATAAGAGTTTCCGCCTCATCTAACCTCCCTGCCCGGCCAAGCATATCTACCATACAAGCGTAATGATCATTCGTTAACATGATCTTCTCCTTTCTAAAGGAGTCAAAGAATTTGCAACCTTCCTCAACTAATCCAGAGTTGTTACAAGCCAAGAGTACGCTCAAGAGTGTTACATCGTTCGGTTGCAGTCCAAGACTTATCATTCTCTCAAACAACTTGAGTGCTTCGCGTCCGAAACCAATCTGTGCATAACTATAGATCATTGTGTTCAAAGATATAACATCAACTTCATTCAAGGTATCAAAAGCCGACCTTGCCATGTCTGAGCATCCACATTTCCCGTACAGATCGATGAGCCCTGACCCGGCGTACTTATCTCTAACCAATCCATATTTAGTCAATATCCCATGGATCTGCCTTCCTTCTTCAAACATTGCGAGATTCGAACACCCCCTGAGAGCACTTGACAATGTAAAAGAGTTTGGCTTGATCGAATCACGCATCATCTTCCTAAATTTGGTTAGAGCTATTTCTTCTCTACCGTTTTGGACAAGCCCCGATATAAGAGCCGTCCAAGTCACCCGATTTGGGTACACAATACACTTGAAAACCCACAAGGAATCATCGACTAAGCTGCACCTCAAATACATTGTAAGAAGAGAAGTTTGTGAGCCAAGAGCAGAATCAAACCCAGACTTGATCATAAGCCCATGAATCAACTTGCCACTACCTATATCCTTTAAGTTTCCGCAAGATATCAATACACTAGCGTAAGTGTACTCGTTAGGCTGGACTTCCTCCACCAACATACTTTGAAATGCCTTCACAGCTTCTGCATCTTCACCTTTCTGCGAGTAACCAACGATCAAAGCTGTGATCAAAACTACGTCTTTCTCCTCCACGCGGTCTAACACTAACTTCGCCTCCCTCGTTTTCCCAAACTTTACATACATATCCACGAGGGCGCTCCCAACGAACAAATTTGAGACTTCCAAACCCAGAATCACGGCAAGTCCGTGGCTTCTCTGGGCTTCCTTCTCAAGATCCAAATCTGTGAAGGCCTTGAAAACACTGGACAATGTGTACTCGTCTGGCAAAACATTATTCGTGATCATCAATCTATACATCTCAACAGCTTCCTTGCTCCTTCTATGCTTGATAAAATATGCAATTAGAGAGTTCCATGTCACAATATGTTTCTCAGGCATTCCATCGAACAGCTGGCGAGCGTAACCGATCTCGCCACACTTCAAACAAGCGTCGACGAGTTTGCTGCCGGAAATTTGGATCGGAAAACCGGACTTGAGCATCTGGGCTTGGATGTTCTTGATTCCTGATATCGATCTTTCGTCTATGCATTCTCTGAGAAGCGGAGAGAAAGTGTGCGTCGTTGTTATGAAATTGCTTGCGATACAGAGAAGCCTGAATTGACTATGAATATAGGGTTCCGATGAACCGGTTTTTGTACCAAAGAAGCTTGAAATTTTGGAGAAGGCGATCAATCCGCCGTTATATTTTCTTCTCATCGCCGACGCATTTTCTTCTTCTCACCATCAACTTTCCGGAATAATAAAAATTGCGCCTTTTTCGAATTCCACCACATTAAGGCGCGCATTATTCTACTGAACTTGAAAATATATTAAGGCCCATGAAGGCTCATTAAGACTTATAAAGGCCCATTAATAATTATAAAGGCCCATTTGAGCTCATAGCCTTCCTGGTTCAGTGGTTCTGGAGGATGCATTAGACTTTGAAACAAGCCGTTCTTTAAAGTTTCTTCCTCTCTCTTTCTCAGTGTTTTCACAACCGGAGAGATCCAAACTTCGAGGGATCGATGATCCGTCGAATACAATCACGGTGCGACGCGAGCTTGAGTGGTCCAGTATCAACCCTGGGGATGAAATTCTCAACGGATGTTGCAGTTACTTCTCCTTGCACTTATTTCGTCCGCCTCCTTACTCGCCGGCCGTTTTGCTCCGTTTCTCCGCTAATTCGCACTCTCCCGGCGGAAGAATCTGACCCGTCGAGTGTTCCACAACGTCTTCTCTCAATTCTCTCCAAACCCAATTGGCAGAAGAATCCGTCCCTGAAATCAATGGTTCCGGCGCTAAGCCCCTCTCATGTCTCATCACTGTTCTCGCTCGATCTGGATCCCAAAACAGCTCTGGATTTTTCTCATTGGATCTCACAGAATCCGAGATTCAAGCACAGTGTCTATTCTTATGCTTCCCTTCTTACTCTTCTCACCAACAAAGGAAATGTGGTGGGTGTTGTGTTCAAGATCAGGTTAATAATGATTAAGAACTGTGATTCAGTGGGAGACGCTTTGTTTGTTTTGGATTTCTGTAGGAAGATGAGTAAAGACGAAAGATTTGAGCTTAAGTATAAGCTTACGATTATGTGTTACAACACATTGTTGAATTCGTTGGCTAGATTTGGATTGGTCGATGAAATGAAGAAGCTTTTTATGGAGATGTTGGAGGAAAAGGTTGTTCCGAACGTTCACACATATAATAAAATGGTTAATGGGTATTGCAAGGTAGGGAATGTAGCAGTGGCGAAGCAGTATGTGAGTAAGATAGTTGAGGCTGGATTAGATCCTGATTTTTTCACAGATGCCTCTTTGATTATGGGTTATTGTCGAAAGAAGGATTTAGATTCTGCTTTTAAGGTTTTTAAGGAGATGCCTTTGAAGGGATTCCGCAGAAATGAGGTTGCATACTCTTACCTTATACATGGTCTTTGTGTAGCGAGGAGGATCGATGAAGCGATGGACTTGTTTGTGAAAATGAAGGACGACGACTGTTATCCAACAGTTCGAATTTACACAGTGCTTATAGAAGCCTTGTGTGGATCGAAAAGGAAGTCCGAAGCTCTTAACTTGCTTAAGGAGATGTCACAGAAAGGCATTAAGCCGAATATTCACACTTATACGGTGCTTATTGATAGTTCAGTTAGTGAATGTAAATTCGAGGAAGCAAGAGAGTTGGTTGGTCATATGATGGAGAAAGGGTTGATGCCAAATGTAGTCACTTACAATGCACTGATTAAAGGGTATTGTAAGCAGGGGATGATTGAAGATGCGCTAGATGTTGTGGAGTTGATGGAATCACGTAACGTCAGTCCGAACACACGCACTTACAATGAGTTGATACATGCGTTTTGTAAGAAGAATGTGCACAGAGCAATGGGAGTGCTCAATGAGATGCTGGAACGCAGGGTGGTTCCGAGTGTTGTCACTTACAATATATTAATCGAGGGGCAGTGTAGATCTGGTAATTTTGATAGTGCATATAGATTGCTTAGTTTGATGAATGATAGAGGATTAGTTCCAGATCACAGGACATATAATAGTTTCATAGATTCTTTGTGTAAAAGAAAAAGAGTGGAAGAAGCCCGCGACTTATTTGATTCTCTCGAGCAGAAAGGTGTAATTCCAAACGTGGTGATGTACACTACGTTGATTGATGGATACTGCAAGTCGGATAAAGTTGACGAAGCTCATCTTATGCTTGAGAAAATGGTGAGT
Organism: Alliaria petiolata; assembly: GCA_020283515.1. NCBI lineage: Eukaryota > Viridiplantae > Streptophyta > Magnoliopsida > Brassicales > Brassicaceae > Alliaria > Alliaria petiolata. The sequence continues at coordinate 27,460,527 of JAHZTW010000005.1, read as the reverse complement.
AAGCATTGCTTCCCAAATTCGATGACTTTTAATACCTTGATCCATGGGCTATGTACCGACGGAAAACTGGGAGAAGCGACGTTGTTGGAGGAAAAAATGGTGAAGATGGGTGTACAGCCTACAGCCAGTACAGATACAATTTTGATTCATAGATTGCTAAAGCAAGGTGATTTTGATCATGCTGAGAGACGTTTTCACCATATGTTGACCTCTGGAACAAAGCCCGATGTGCAAACATACACAACGTTTATTCAAAGCTATTGTAGTGCAGGGAGACTGCAAGAAGCTGTGGATATGATGGCGAAGATGAAGGAAGATGGTGTTTCCCCAGATTCGATCACTTATTCCTCTCTGATTAAAGGTTATGGCGATCTAGGGCTGACAGATGATGCATTTGATGTCCTCAAGCGTATGCTTGATGCTGGTTGTGAGCCTTCTCAACCTACGTTTTTGTCTCTGGTCAAACATCTGGTAGAGATGAAATATAGAAAAGAGAACGGCAGTGCAACAGGACTCTGTCTGATGTCTAATATGATTGAGTTTGACATTGTTGTTGAGCTTCTTGAGAAAATGGTAGAACACGGTGTTACTCCCAACGCCATATGCTATGAAAAGCTCATCAGAGGAATCTGCGAAATTGGGAATCTCAAAGTTGCGAAAAAGGTGTTTGATCACATGCAACAAAACGAAGGAATATCTCCGAGTGAGTGGGTTTTCAATGCTCTACTTGGCTGTTGCTGCAAGCTGGAACACTATAAGGAAGCAGCAAAGGTTGTAGATGATATGATTTGTGTTGGTCACTTACCGCATCTAGAGTCTTGCAAGATCTTGATATGCTGGCTATATGAAAATGGAGAAAAAGAGAGAGGGGATCGGGTTTTCCAGAATTTGCTTCAATGTGGTTATCATCATGATGAAATAGCTTGGAAGATCATTATTGATGGTGTCGGGAAGCAGGGACTTGTAGAGGCGTTTTATGAACTGTTCAACGTTATGGAGAAAACTGGCTGCAAGTTTAGCTCTCATACATATTCACTGCTAGTTGAAGGACCTCCTGATAGCACATAAGGGGTTATTCCCAGAGGCTAATGCAAATCTATGTAACTCGACCTAAACCCATTACTGAAAATCTGCAAGTAGCCTCGTTTTCCTGTGATAGTGCTACAGATCATACGATAAGGTACCGCGACAATATAATATGTTTTTGGCTTAAATGTGTGACATTTCCATTCAATTCCACGCTAGAAACTTGCATATTCTGCATTACTGACGTTTTCTTTACTTTTGTTTCAGGGTCAATCCATGATCCAAGCGTTCGTCCGGATCATCCTGGGTCTCTGAGACATAACTAAGGAGTGCGTGTACAGTGAAAGGCTCACTAGCTTCTTGGTAAGGCACAGCATATGATAGTTCGTGTTAAAAATTGTCTTTTTGCTTGAAGAGAAGGCAAAACACAGGACAAACCCTTGGAGCAACATTTTAACAATTCTTGATAAAAAACCGACATTTTTTTGTCTACTGTTGCGTAGTTGAATTGTAGATTCTCCTTTGCAGAGTAGATCAAGGAGATGAAAAAAACACCAATGTGGGATTTGTTGTTTGAAGATGTCCGAGGAGGTCGGAGGATGTGTCATTAAAGTCAAGTATTCTTTTCAGCTCAGAGGAAAAAAAGATAATCTTTTTCTTTTGGTTTTGGGTTTTCCTTTGATGTAAACTTAATTTTATTTATCTTTTCACACTTTATCAATGTAAAAAGATTCACACTTTTCAATGTAAAAACATACTCTTCGTTACCACAAATAAAATTTTTACGTGTCGAGTATATCTACACAACCGCCATTGATGACTGGTGCTAGATGGAAGAAGAAGTGACGGCCTCGTTGGTATCAATGAAGAGACAGATCATGGCCGAACCAAACCTTAAGCTTCATGTTGCAGTGTTCCCATGGCTAGCTTTAGGTCATATGATTCCTTACTTACAACTCTCTGAGCTCATAGCGAGAAGAGGCCATACCGTCTCCTTCATCTCCACTCCTCGTAACATTTCACGTCTTCCCAAAATACCCTCCGACCTTTCCATAAACTTCGTTTCTTTGCCGTTACCTCACGCCGTCGACCACCTCCCGGAGGACGCCGAGGCCACCACTGATGTCCCGGAGACTCACATCGCCTATCTCAAGAAAGCCTTTGATGGGCTTTCTGAACCTTTCTCAGAGTTTCTACAAGCTTCCAAACCAAACTGGATAGTGTATGATATCTTGATCCATTGGGTACCACCAATCGCCGAGAAGCTCGGCGTGAGACGGGACATCTTCTGCACGTTCACTGCAGCTTCCATCATCATCATCAATGGGCCAGCATCAATCATGATCCATGGTCGTGACCCTCGAAAGACCGTGGAAGATTTCATCGTGCCTCCACCATGGGTCCCCTTTGAGACCAACATAGTTTACCGTGCCTTTGAGGCTAGGAGGATGATGGAGTATCCCACGGCAGGTGTATCTGGAGCTGAATTGAATGATAACTATAGAACGGGTTTGGCTTACGTTGGCTCTGAGGATATTGCGATCAAAACATGTATGGAGCTCGAACCTGAGTGGATTCCATTGCTCAGTAAGCTCCAAGGAAAGCCTGTGATTCCAATCGGTTTACTTCCGCCTACAACATCGGATGATGCAGATGAAGAAGGGACATGGCCAGACATCAGAGAATGGCTAGATACACAGCGAGCAAAGTCCGTGGTATATGTAGCTTTAGGAACCGAAGTGACCGTTGATAACAATGAGATTCAAGGCTTAGCTCAAGGGTTGGAGCTTTGCGGGTTACCTTTCTTGTGGTCGCTAAGGAAGAGGACGGGAGCTTCTGTGTTACTTCCTGATGGGTTCGAAGAGAGAGTCAAAGGGCGTGGAGTCATTTGCACAGAGTGGGTACCTCAGACTAGGATACTGAGCCACGGTTCAGTTGGTGGGTTTGTTACTCACTGTGGGTGGGGATCAGCTGTGGAAGGGCTTAGCTTTGGTGTCCCTTTGATCATGTTTCCATGTAACCTAGACCAGCCGCTAGTGGCTAGGTTGCTCGGTGGGATGAATATAGGCTTGGAGATTCCAAGGAATGAGCAAGACGGGTCGTTCACTAGTGCTTCTGTCGCAGAGACAATCAGGCTGGTTGTCGTGGAAGAAGAAGGAGAGATCTACAGAAACAATGCTGCATCTCAGCAACATAAAATCTTCGGGAACAAGAGGCTGCATGATCAGTATGCGGCTGGTTTTATCGAGTTTATAGAGAATCAAAGAGCAGGAATGTAGAGCAAATAATGATAAAATTTACTGTACTCACTATAAAAGTCAATGAGTTGTGTAATAAGAGTTGAGAAATAAAGGCTCAATCAATATAAATAACACTGCACTTGTCTAATAACAAACATAACTGTTCTTGAGAGAGGACATTATCAAAAACTTGGTGATTCCAAAAGATGTCAACCTATAATCTGATTCTCCCTTTTGCGCAAGAAGATAATTAAACTAAAATGACATATCAGATAAATACATCGATCCAAAAAGTTAAAAGTGGAGATCTCTGTACAAACTACTATTTGGTAGGTGGAGATCTCAGCTTATCATCCGACTCATGTTTAAGAGAAGAATCCCCTCCCATTAGCTGTTCGAATCCTTCAACCTTCACTGGTTGAGCCCTGACCGTTCCTGTTGTACTGCAAATAGAATGAGGACACAACTTTCAAAACCCGTCGACTAGGTATAGAACCATGTGACTTTTGAGTTTTGAGGCGCTACTTACGGTGTTTGCATTTGTGGAATTTGCATTGAAGCCAATTGTCTAAATTGGTTATAGCCGGGCTGTTGTTGTTGCAGATTCGACATTGCAGCAATCTGTTGCTGTCTGAGTTGCTGCTGGTGTCTTGGGTTCATAGGGTTGAAAGCATTTCCATCTACTGCCATTTCAGAAGGATTCTCAAGCTTTACCTGAACCAGCGCCCGATCCTTTTCCATATCCATATTAGGTCGCGGTGATGTAACTTGACGCCTACGCATTCTCTCTAGCTGTTGCTGCTGCTGAAAGGTTTGGGGATTAACCATTTGCTGCATCTGTGGATGCATTTGCCGCTGGATCTGCAAATATCAAGAACTCAAAGAAGTTAAGAAAAACAACAAAAAAGTATCCATTTAAATGATCTCTTCATGCACAAAACTAAAACCAATTACGATGCCAAATGATAAGAGCAACAATTCGTGCATCAAGCAAACATTAGTTTCATACTTGTTGCGGTAACCGCAGAGGAGCTTGTTGCTGCATATGTAACTGTTGCTGAAGCACTTGTGGTTGTTTCTGATTTGGGGGAGGATGATTCCTAGTACCATCCTTAACAATCTCTGCTAAACTCCCAAGATTACTGAAAAAGGGCGTCAAATTTAATCACATGAACAAAACTAAAATTGGAAGGTTTATCACTAACAGATGTACAAAGCGGAAGCCTCTAAAGATTTCAAAGAAACTCACCTGTATCCCGTAGTATTAAGGAACATCTTAATCAACTGCATCGCTGAACACTCCTTTTTGTAACTGTCAGTAAGAAGTTTCAAAATGCGGCCTAATTTACACATATGTCTGCTAACCAACTGAGAGAAGACATCAACCGGAACCTCCGTTGCACCTTCAAACCCCATTGTCAGAAGCATGCGTGCAACAACTTTCCGTGACACCTGAGCAGCTTGTTCGTCACTAAAACCCAATTTTCCAGCTTTTTTAAGGCGCAAAACTCCTCTTTCTTCCATCCTTAGGTATTCAGGCATAATCCCAAGCCGCTCGATCATAACATGACTCCTGGTAGTAACTTGCGGTAGAGTATCAAGTACCCCGTAGAACTCTGTTTTTAAGTTGTCTTGTGTTCTGGCAATCGGCGAAAGGGCAGTCTCAGGTACACAGTTCATTCTAAACATTGTCTCCGGAAGAAACAGTATATCATCTTCTGAAGTACTTCCATCGAAGCCAGAGCTTGGATGTGCACTAGATCTACTCATATGAGCAGAACTTCCCGGACTTCGATCTTCTAAAAAAGGTGCACGCTTTCTCTTATGACTATCCACGACTCTGAGGTAAGTTGACATCCCTTCAGGTGTGCGTTTGTCAGATTCTTGTCCCCCAACCGACACCCCATATTTAAAACCATACCTTGAAATAAACTGAGTGTACCAAGTGTCCGGTAACTCCTCAAACCTAGACCTTTGAGAAAGATTGCTGAATTCAGACTCACTACCTCTCGCCCCAGAGCTAAAGCTTGGTTTCGATAGGCTCTAAAAAAAACATCACAAACGAAATTAACGGATGTGCTGAGAGATAAACAAACAAACAAAAATGCTAGCACTCGCTACAAAAACCCCAAAATTAGTGATTCAGATTTAATGTGCCGCTGATCCAGAAGAAGGTGAATCCTTTCGAATCAAGATTAAATTCTAGGCATTTTCAGAGGCATTGAATATACAAGAGCTCCTTGACTCACCATGGATAAACTCGGATTGTGGCGAATCCCTCCGTCTCGTGGAAACCCACCTTCCAGAGAAGCGGTCTCCAAAGTGTAGTACACATCATCTCCGTGAAGCTGTAAATCTGAAAGTGGAAAACAGAACCCCACAAATTTTTCAAGACCCGAAAATGCCGTGAACAAAGGCTCCAGAAAAAGAAACCCACATACAATTATGATTGAGCTTAGACACAGCGACGGAAGAAACGTCGGAAGCGGGAACGGAAGATGACGAAGCGGCGATTGTGTTGGATCGGAGGAAGAGGGAGACGGTTGCCTTGTCGAACAGAAGGGCGCGAACGCGGAGCTGGAGTTGAATCTGAGCCCTAGACTTGGAATCATCAACGCGCATAAAAGCTTCCCAGGAAGAAGGAGAGGAAAGGTAATGGTGGAAGGACAAGTAAATGGAATCGCCGAGCCATGTCCGCCACACGCCGGAAACTTCCAGTCTCCTCGCCAGATCGAAGCCTCGACCGTCGTCGCCGAGAAGCGCCATCGTCAGTCTAATTCTGTCTTTCATTTTTGGACAAAAGGTCTGTTTTGTTTACTAGTTAATGGGCCTACGCTTTGGCCCATCGAATTTCCCGGTCAAACAACAAAAGAATTCTAAAATAAAAATTGTTACGCGCCAGGAAGGGGTCGAACCTTCGGCCTTCTGCTTAGGAAACAGACGCTCTATCCACTGAGCTACAGGCGCTACTTGTTTGACTCATTACGAGTAAATCTTTAGTTAGTTCTAACATAACTGGGCAAGAAATTAATCCTCGATGGAATTAATTTGGTTAGATAATAAATTAAATATGATCAAGTGAGAACAATATCCGTCAATTAATTGGATATAAAATAATATTGTTCGTCTTTTCCATTGATGACGATAACTATTTCCCATGTAGACGTAAACACTTCATGCCACATCCACTATCTATGTGGTTCGGTTAGGTTTTATATATGACATGTTTGCATTTTACTAAATACTATTCTATAATCCACTGTTGGATTAAGTGATTACCTCTTAATTTAACAATTAATGCAGAATACAAATATAAGTTTATACACGTATATATTTACTTGTTGGTTTTACTTTGATTTGATTACTATTAATTAGTTCTAGAAAACAAATAGAAAATCAAAGCAGATTCAACTAAAACCCAAGTGAATTTCTGAATTGAAGCAGAAGATGTGTAACTGTGTGTTAATGACTGTTTAAGTGAGAAAGAAATCGGTTAGATTAACTTTTCCGACCGAACTTGACATTGGTGAAGTTTGGTTGCCATTTTGATTTCGACTTTGGGCCCCAATTGAGAGAGAGGGATAGAGAGAGAAAGATTATATTTGGAGAGTCAAATTAGTTAAGAGGTTTAGTTCACCCACTATGCAAGAAAGTAAACATCTTCTTAATATTACCTTTCTCATTGAAATTACCAATTAACTAATATCTTTACCTAAAATGTAGTATTACGTTAAGAATTTTTGCATTTCACCAAAGACTTCAAAGATAATCATTTTCCAGCAACAACTTCACTTAACATGTTGTTTTTATATGTGCTTATCTAGATAACATCACAACAACTAATCTACACGTAAATGCAAGTCCCTTTTGTAAATCCCGTAACGTAATTGAGCATTGATATAGGTAAATGAACAAAACAATATCTTTTTATATATAAACAAGCACAAAACAGTGGCTTCAAAAAGAAAATCATTAGAACAAACATCCTCCTCATTGAGTCATTACTACATGGATGGAATATTGTTTAAGCCTGTTTTTTTTTCCTTTTTTTTTGGGTATACAAGACAAAGTATGGTACAGTGGATAACGCAAAATATCCCTGTAAATCTGTATGTTAGTAAATGTTACTTCCAATCAATAATTATACTTTAGGTAATAATCAATGTACTTTTACGTGTTACTTTAATGAATTTGGTTACACAAAGTCACATTCATATAGGTTTGCTTGGTTTCTCTCACGAAACGCATTAAGTTGTTCATTTTCATTAATATAGAAGTCTTGTTAGTTAACGACTCAACTTTACTAAATCCACAATATAAATATCCCGTATGAAAATTGGCATATCTATGTTTATAGTTTTCGTGGGAATTTTTTCTTCCACGTGAATCGTTGTTATTCTTTCTAATATATAATTATGACACGTAACCTAAATCAAAAACTAAATTTTATTGACCTAATTAACTTAAGTGATTGTACACAGCTTGACGTGGCGGGTCCAACTCTGTCGCGCTTGATGTGGTACGGAACGGATAAACCTTTTTTTTTATATAACTAAGGCTTCATGATGACTCGTGACTGTCGTGTCGTTAATCAAAACACCCTCATAAATGTCGTAGTTATAAAATCAAAAACGTTTTTAGTTTGATATTTACGAGTTTATATGTAAGGTATTGAAAATAACCGATGGCTTAGTCTCTACGGTGGTCAAGCTTCTTTGCCATATGTTTCATTTGTCTCTACGGTAGCGCCACGATAACTGAAAACAAGATAGCATTTCGTTTACCTTGAAAAAATTACATTCTACGGCATTTCGTAATTTTGCTTGTGTTGCCTTTAAGGTTTACATTAATGAAAAAAAAATTGCTCGACGAGACCAAAGAAGAAAAAAAAAAAAACAAGATGTCAGTACTTCACATGGCTAATATTAAATGGCAAATTTAGTGAAATTGTAATTCGTATTTAAAAAAAAAAAAAAAGTAAAGCTCACCACAACCATCTTTTTAAAGCGAAGAGAATGACTTGTCTTCTCAATCACTGTAATTACGGAAATGCCATTGACCAGCTTCAGCTATTTCAACCGTCGGCGTGTCCGTTCGTTGGACAGCGTTAGTTACGGCATCGTAGTATCCTATATCTTTTCATCTTCTTCATACTAATTATTAATATTCAAAATAAAATTTAAAAAGTTAAAAACCGAACTTGACTTGCATTGCATGGTGGAGTTGTATAAATATAGCAGAGATTCCAATCCATTTCCAGTCATCAAAATCTGGTCTTTCTTCTTCTTCAGCCTTTTTGCTTTCTAAATCTTCTAAGAATAACCATTTCTAAAGATAATTCTCTTTAACGAGACAAAAGAAAAAGAAGACGATTTTAGAAAATTCCCATTTAAAAAATTAACACAAACCTCTGTTTCCCTGTTTCTCCGGCTCTGTGCTTTTCCATCTCCGAGAGGAGATGTTACTCTTCTTTCCTCTCTTGTGTTCTTTTTGTTTTCTGGGAGAATTTTTTATGAAGCTTTGAGTTTTTTTTTGTTTTTTTTTTCTATTCAAAGCTTATCACAGGGAATACCAGAGGACGAAATTTTCCCGAAGCTATGGCTGTTGAAGGTAAAGGCTAAAGTTAGATTGTTTTTTTTGTTAATTCCCCGACATGTTTTTCTGTTTGTCTTCTGATTTTTCCTTTTCTGGGTTTGCCTCCAAATTAGAAAATCTTCCTTCTTTCTGTTATTGTTTCCTGTGATCTATCTCTCTCCACTGATGAATTTACGCGAACACGTTATGTGCATTCGAGAAACTAGATACAAACAATCTTTTCTCGTTTCATTACAGAGATGGAGAAGAAGATCAAAGGAAGCCATGAGAAGTCAGAGACGGAGAACAACGACTTAGGTATCGAGGATCCATCGCCAAGATGCGTGCTTGAAATTCCAGTAATGGGTTCAGATTCCGATAACAGCAGCAGCAGCAGCAGTTGTAGCTCCTGCTCGCCTGATAAATCATCGTCGCCATTATCGACGGCTCCTACAAACGTTTCGTCTTTCCAACACCACGGTCTTCAATGGAACAAGATGATCGACTCGATCAAGAAGAAATCCATGAGGAGATTCTCAGTCATTCCCCTGCTCGCGAGCTACGAGCTCACCCGCAAAAACATGCGGCGGAAACAGCCCAAGCTATCTCCGTCGTCGGAAAACGAACTCGACTGCGATCAAATCCTCATCGCTAAACCCTCGTGGCGGAATTTCACCTACGAAGAGCTCGTCGCCGCCACCGACAATTTCAATCCCGGTAAAGTTCGAAGCTTTAAAAAAGACGAATATACATGAGTAGTACCTCGTGAACAGTGTCTTCTGACTTGGGATTGGAGAGTGAATTTTGTGTTCTCTGAAGAAGATTCTGACATGGGTCTTGATTTTTGTTGTGGTAAGAGAATATGATCGGGAAAGGAGGACATGCGGAGGTGTACAAAGGGGTTTTACCAGACGGAGAGACGGTGGCGATCAAGAAGCTGACGAGGCACGCCAAGGAGGAAGAAGAAAGAGTCAGCGATTTCTTATCGGAGCTAGGGATAATCGCACACGTTAACCACCCAAACGCAGCTAGGCTTCGCGGTTTCAGCAGCGATCGCGGTTTGCATTTTGTGCTCGAATACTCTCCTAATGGGAGTCTCGCGTCTCTACTCTTTGGTACACTCTCCACTGGAATGAAATGCTTAAAGACATTGTTGTTGTGGTTCTTGTGTTTTATATGTGTTTTGAATCTTTTGTAGGATCTGACAAGTGTTTGGATTGGAAGAAACGGTATAAAGTGGCTCTGGGTATAGCTGATGGTTTGAGTTATCTTCATAATGATTGCCCTCGACGGATCATCCACCGTGACATCAAAGCTTCCAACATTTTGCTCAGTCAAGATTACGAAGCTCAGGTTTTTTTTATTGATTGATTCAACAAGAAAAAAAAGCAATCAACTTTTTCTGTGGAATGAATGTTGATCTGAATTTGGTTTTGGCAGATATCGGATTTTGGACTTGCTAAGTGGCTCCCAGAGAATTGGCCTCATCACATTGTTTTCCCCATCGAAGGCACATTCGGGTCAGACAGAGATTTCCACAGCTAAAATCTCTTCGGCGATCCTTTTTTTTAATTTCCTGATGTTTGAATCCAAAACCTTTCTGGTTCTTTGTGTTTTTGTGTCTGCTTCCAGATATCTAGCTCCAGAGTACTTTATGCACGGGATTGTTGATGAGAAGACGGATGTGTTTGCGTTTGGGGTATTGCTTCTAGAGATTATAACTGGTCGTCGAGCTGTTGATACCGCTAGCCGGCAAAGCATCGTGATGTGGGTAATGATCTGAAACTTTTCTTCTCTTTGTACGCAATTTCCATCTTCTGAATCAAACAGTTGTAATGCTTCTTTTGCCAGGCGAAACCGCTTCTGGAGAAGAGCCGCGTCGTAGAGATAGTTGATCCCAAGCTAGGAGATGACTTTGACGAAACCGAAATGAAAAGAGTGATGCAAACAGCTTCAATGTGCATACACCATGTAGCCACTATGCGTCCTGATATGAACCGGGTATGTTCCAAAACAAAGACCAGTGTCACTACTTCACTAGCGCTATTATCATTAGGGTCTAATAAGTAACTTGGATGATGAATAATGGTTTTGGATGCAGTTGGCGCAGCTGTTGCGTGGAGATGACGGGTTAGCTGAACTGCAACACAAACCAGACGGAGCAAGAACTGTGAGTCTCGACGGGTTCCTCGTACCTTAACGATCTCACTCGGCATAGACAACTCTTGATGGAGTGAAGCGATCTGATGAAATCAATACACACCAAAAAAAAGAACATGAACCTCAAAACTCCCTCCCACAGAGAAGAAACAACAACAACAAACAAACAAAAGATGTTTTTTTCCTTTTACCCTTTTCTTGCCTGTGAATTTTTGCTTCATCTTCTCCATTGTAAAAATCTCCAAAGGAGGGAAAGTGGTGTATGTATAATTTGCCTCTAGTATCAGCTTGTGCTTTTCTCTTCAACATGTCGTCGTTTCTGTTTTTTTCTTCTGAACCGGATGATTAAATCTGAAATCAACTTTGTAATCTGAATAGGTAAAAAATATTAGTAGTTTTCTTTGTATATAACATGAACTTTCCAGAGTAATATTTTAATAGAAAATGGTGGAAAATAAAGTATATAGTCACTCGTTTAAGCTTCTGAGATTCACAGAACGCAAAAAAAAAAACATGGAAACAGAAACAATCATACAAGGAGCAATTTTGCTACTAACCTTCGTTATGTTCTGGGCGATGAAGTATCTCTCTCAACAAGGGTTAACCAAGTTCCGAACCAAACACCGAGCCACACTCCAAACCCAGCGTCAGCTAATCCAAGCCTCTCGCCTCATCGCTCGGGCTCGAAGCACCCCTAAGAAATCCCAATCTCAATCTCTCGCCAAGACGGCGCTCACCGAAGCCGACACTGTGATCGCAATTTCTCCAGACGATGCCGCCGGTCACATCGTCCGTGCCCTAGCTTTAGATCTGCTCGGCCACCACGCCGCCGCTCTCAAATCGTTCGATACGGCGCTGACTTATCCGCGACTGAAGTCTCTTTCGGTGGGAGAACGCGCCGATGCGCTTGTGAAAAGAGCTGAGATGAAGCTTGCTGTGAATCGGCGACGGAGGAATGATTCTGCGATCGAAGATCTTGAAGAGGCGATGAGGCTCGCCGCCGGCACAGACACGGCGAGAATATTCCGTCTATTGGGCGAGTGTTATGAGTACAAGGGCTTCAAAGAGAAGGCCCAGTGGGCTTTCAACGAAGCATTAAAAGCCCAACAGAGTTCTGCTACGGCTCGTGATGGATGAGAAAAGGACCGACTACATAGTTCGTAGCTTTTTCTTGCAACTTCTTGGATTTCACTTTGTAACCCGCTATTTTTTTACTCTTTTTGGTTCGTGACTATTGATTATAGTGTGATGATTGATCATTGGGCATAATTTTTTATATATTTATAAACCGAATGAGTATCGAAATTGAGTCTGATAAACCGGCCTTACTCATGTTTTTAAAACCAAAAACCCAAATCGAAACTTTACAAAAAGCAGAAGTGCACACAGTATATAAATCGTTTTGGGTCACCAATAGAAAGTTTCCTAATCAATAGTTTTGTTTTATTTTTCTGGTTTATTTGTTCATATATATCTTCTTATTATATAAAGTTGGATGCATCAAAGTTACTAATTCATTTGATCGCGACACGTGTAAGGTTAATCGATAAAATTTTGACACGTGTTTTGATTAAAATATATTATAAAGAAAAAATAAATTAATTCTAAAAAAGAGGAAAATACTATTATTTAAAAAAAGGAGATAAAAAAGCATATATCAATTAAGAAAAAAATAAAAAAAAGTAAACAAGATATTTCAATTTTACTAAAAAGAAAAATTAACCCGTTAAAGTTAGTAATTCATATGATTGTGACACGTGTCAAGTTTTATTTTTATTTTTATTAAATTGCATAAATTGCGTATATAAAAATAAAAATATAATTGTGACACGTGTCAAGTAATTAATATATATATATATATCTTATTTTATAAAATTGAACAAAAAGTAAATTAAAATGTAAATTAAAAACAAAAAGTAAATTAGATTAACTAGCATATATTTCAATTAAAATAAAATTATAGACGCTAATGATATGACATTAGTCGATGATGAGATCAATGAGAAGGATGATATCAAGAATCATGTAGAGAAACTTTTGATGCGAGTCTTAAGAAGCATAATTTCTCTAGAGAGGAGAAAGATCATATAAGGGAGATGAATGTGAAGAGAAACATAGACTTTATTTGCTTGAACAGAGTTAATGGAAAGATCGTTAACATACTTAAATAACTCAAATTAAGTACTCAAAGTTTTAACGCAGCGGAACAGAAAAAAATAGATGATAAAGTGTGTGAACTATATGAGAAGTAGGGTTAATATTGCTTAGGATCCACAACAGATTCTGTGTTTTGAAAATTTTAATTGAAAATAAATGATAATTAAAACAAATAAATAACTTTTAGGTTTCGATTTTATGTTTTTCATATATTTGTTTAAGTAGTGATCAGATTATGCTTTCTATTTTCTTAAAACGATGTTTTAACGGGTTTTAAAATTTATTATTTTCTTAAATTTTGTTATTCATTTAAGTTTCTTTTTCGATTACTAATAAAAAAGAAAATTTTCGATTATTCATTTTTTTCTACAGATTATTCGATTTTATTTTTAATTTATTTTTATGGGTTTAAAATATTTTATTTAAAACCCGCATATATGCAGATCCTATTCTAGTATATTATATGCTTGGATATTTGAAACAAAAGATATATTTTTATATTTTTACCGATTTTTCAAATTTTTTATTTTTATTTGAATAATTGTGGCTTTAACTAGAATCACGTAACGATTAGAACCTCTCTCTCTAGTCTCATTTCGGTTTGTTTCCTTATCTTGATTCTGAAATTGTTTGTCTAAATGTTTCCTTGTCTATGATTATGTGTTATGTTTTATATAGAGGTCAAATCAAACCACTTTTTTCTCTCTAGTTTCATCTCGGTTTATCTTCTTATCGTGATTGGTTTAGATTGTTATGTCTAAATATTTTTTTTATGAATTATTGTGTCTACATGTCTCCTTTTTCTAATTTTGTGTTTTCTCTAGTTTCATCTCTATTTGTTACCTTGTCTTGATTATGCGATTGTTTGCCTAACTAATTAACTTATGATATTTTTAGACACCCATGTCGTAACTTTGTTAGCTAGGCGGATGTTGCAAGAATTTTCCGGGCCATCTCTTCTACATTGGCTCTTCAGTGGGAGGTTTTTTCAAATTTTGTTTTAGAAAATACCCAGATCATGTACGGAGTTGACCATAACATTATCGCCGTCGTCTCTCACTAATATGTTCCAGGGTATAACCAAGTGACTTGTTTCGGTGTTTCCAAAGTTCCCAGTACCGCCACATTTAAAACTTGGATCGTACCCGCTTTTTTGTGGTCAGGGAGTACCACTCGGGGATCTCTTTTCTTAGGCGAGGGACCCTCGAAGTGTTCTCCAGCAATCCTACATGCTGGAAAACTCCACTGCCCTTATGGTATTTGCGAAGGTCAGGGTACGCCACTCACCCTTGCGGTCCGCTGTCACCCTTCATATACCATATTGCTTGGCAGAATCTGTCCTCGCCGGCCTCATGAGACCTTGGCAGCGATCCACGACAACTGATTTTCTTGCCCTTTTCTTTACTTTTGTTTGGCTGTGTGAACCCTTAAAAACTCCTAAGAGCATATAAATTGGTGAAAGATTCATTGTGTCTATCAGACAAATACAAATCTGTCATCATTAACGTTAAATCTAGTAATTTAATAAAAAATCTATTATTATATAACATTACATAATTAAGCGTAAACTTTCGTATTTTGGTAGATTTTACGTTGTCTACAAGACAAAACAGATAATAGTAATGACAATTTCGTAATTACATTTTTGTCAAAAAAAATAAAAATAGAATCAGATTTAAAAACTTCAAAAAAAATTTCTAGTAATTAAACAATTTCAAGATTATTTGAATGCAAATTAAACATTTTAAAACTAATTTACCTCAAAAACAAAATCTTTCTTTTTTTCTTCTAGTCTTATTGCAACTTCTTTTATCCTCTATTCTTCTAAAAAGTTAAAACAAAACCATCATTAGCATATCAGCATATGCATTAAGTTCTGCTACTGTATCTCTCTTTCTTGTTGTCGTCGTCGTGTCTTGACGGAATTAGATTTAAGTCAAGTTTCATTATATGATTATTTTTGACTTGGTAAACTCCATTAATCAGAAAACGATAATAATACTGATTGTGACAGTTTACAGGAATAATATGTTACGAGTAAAAAATGCTTCAAATAATATTCTTTTTTAAAATTTCGTTTAGATTGGAATTTAGTTATTATATATATATACCGAAATGTATAACCAGTAAAAGTAATTCAAGTTTTATCATTCAATTATTAGATTTCGAAAAGAGATTAGAAAAAGATATTCATAAATGTAATACAAAAAATACTAAAACCCATAAACCACCCCAGTACAAAAGAAAAAACAATCACTTTCCACCACTCAGGTTACATTAATACACAAAATTGACCCCAAAAGTTTCAGCTTCTTCAACTTTTCTCCCCTCCGCTTCATCCTAGCCTACAGTTAAAACTTAAAACTAAAAAAGAAAGGGATTACAACTAAAGTGTAATCTTCTGGTCAGCTTATGGGTTAGCCAAAATCAAGAAGAAAAGTTTAAGTCCTCGAACCACCATTAGCGCCGTCGAACCATATGATTTAGTAAGACTGGTTAGGCCATAAGAAAAACTCAGCTTGGTTCATAGGAACCTGAACTGTAGAGTCAGAGACTGCAGGGTAATGCTGAAAGAAGTTCTGGTGATGGTAGAGAGCTGAAGATTCAAATGGAATCCCACATGGGATTGAGTTCGGGTTTAGGTCCGAGGAAGAAGACTGAAGCAAATGCTGTTGAAGGTTATGGTCAGAAGGAGGAGTAGGAGATTCAAGAGAGAGCTTGTGGCGTTTCGCAGCTCCTCCTCCTCCTCCTCCTCCGGGGAAAGAACTTTTCATGACGGCTTCAACATCGTAACGTTTCATCTCAAAGTTAGTCACTGCGTTGATTCCTCTGAACTTTATGGCTGCAATGTCGTAAGCCTCTGCCGCTTCCTCTTCCGTCGCTATACGAATCAATGTTTTGTTTCGATAAGCACAGATTTTCCAGGACAATTCTTGTTTTAAAATATTTGTAAAAGTTTGTGTGTTTTTACCGAAGGTTCCGAGGTAAAGATCTTTGTTTCCTGCGACACGGCCAATTCTTGCTTGCCAACGACCTTGTTGATGATGCCTTGTGACACCTCTATACATCGAAGCTCCTCTTGAAAAACCGCTACTTTTCCTGAAATCATTTACATATATAACAAAAAAAAAAAAATTATAAATCTTCCGGTTTAGAAGTCAAGAACATATGTATAGCAGCAATCTTGTATTGGACTCACCTCCTAAGGGATGCAATGAACTCTTGCTTGGTCATGTGATTCATTTCCTCCAACTCTTTTGAATAACTCGCGATCTAACAGTCGATAGAACAATCACAAGTTAAGCAACGGGGCCACACGGAGAATCGAAGCAAAAGAGTGGAAAAAGGAAGAACATCAACCTGAAAATTTGTAGTAGCAGTAGGACCCCAGTATTTTAAAGCTGCTAAGTCATAGGCTCTAGCTGCTTTATCCTCTTTGTCATATCCACCTTATATCAATCAAAATGAACATTCATTTGCCAAACTCCATATCTCAAGTCGATATAATCGTCAATAGAGTCTTATCTTGCTTACCTAAGTACACTGCCGAAGACGCAATGCAAATGAAAAACCATATTCGAAGGTACATGCCAAAAAAGAAAAACATGTTAAGCCAATACAAAGATCATTCACGAGGCGAATCTATTTTACTTGTTACTAATTACTACATTTCATGGTAACATTCATAGTAACACAAAAAAAAAGGTTTGGTTAGGGTCAAAGCTAGATTCCTCTCGTGTGTTCACAAATCACAACTTTACATCACACTTTGCTTTTGTCTATGATGTGAACACTACACACATATCAATCTGACACATTATAGACATAAAGAACCCTACAAATCAATCTCTTAAACCAAAAAGATTTTTAAAAATTCAATTTCAAACCCAAAAAGCCAAAAACAAAAGCTAGCAAAAGAACATATGCATAGTAGTGTCTAAACAGTCTATCATCACATGCCTATATACATCTACGCATACACATCATATAGTAATAATAATTTGGGAAGAAAGGGTCAAAAGTGGGTCCAAAAATATGTCAAACAAGAAACAGAGATTGCATCATATAGGCATCAGCATTGGGTCCCATATAGGTGACATGAGGGAGATTTTTGAAAGAACGATTGCTCTAATAAAGACAATGAACAAAATGGCGGCACCCTTGTAAATGTAAAACCCAACCAAATATATAAACATATTCTATTCTATTATTGTTAGTCCTTTTCGTTTGAATTTCCAGTTTCAAATTTGTTCCTTTCCTCCACATTATGCCATATACACTAAAGTCTATCAATCATCATAAAGAGATAGACATCTCACCAGAAAGAAAAAAGCTTTTTAGTAATTTATATTTATTGAATCTTTTTGCATGCATTTTTCTTTTCACTCTTTTCTTTTGACAAAACCTTTGTACTGCTTCTTCCCTTCTCCTTTAGTCTTTTCACAAACGATTAAAGTGAGAGAAAAAAAAAGTTTTCCTAACCCAAATAAAATTAGTTTTAGTTTTAATCAAAAACAACTAAAAGATACAAAGACAAAAAATGGTTTTTGAACCCCAAACACTAGAAGAAACTATTAGATACTCAAGATAATCAAACGGGAACAACAATGTGGATTCAAGAAATTGTTTCATATGATTTCGAAATCAAATAAAGTTATAAAATAAAGAATGAATAATTAATTTACCTTGACGTCCTTTTCTGGCTTGACCTTCCCTCCTACAGCTGTTATCCCATAGATGCGCTTCGTATCTTCCCGTCCATCTATGTCTGCATCAATCAAAACATCTATCATCAACCTCAAAATCAAATTCTATATACAACTTCAAAATCAAATCTTTTTCCCACCCACAACAACAATAAAATAAAACATAAAAATTGCATTTTTATTATAAAAAAAGTTAACTTGCTTTGCTAATCCAATGTATAGACCCAAATCAAAATAATCAAGAAAATATCACCAGTGACATAAATATCAAAACTTTGAATAAGATCTCCAGTTTGCAATAACATTTCTCAGGAAAAAAAATGAACAAAGGTTAGAACTTGATATGATTTTATAAATAAAGATTTCGTTGTTTAATTTACCGTGTGACTCCTCGATAAATCGAAGTTCGTTGTCCAAATGTTTCGGGAATCTTCTTCTTGGAATCGTCCGATGATTCGACCGCCATGGCCCTTTCCTTCTTAGAAACTGTCGTCTTTTTACCGTTTTTGCCTCTCTCGCCATTATTGCCACTCGAAGGATGATCAGTGTTGTTAACCGCTAGAGACAAAGCTTCTCCGTTGGTGCAACCGCCGTGAAACCCTAGCTCCGCCGTCGTGGGCGGCTCCACAACGTGCCCGCCGATATTGAATTCGCTGCCGTTTGAGAGATGAGCTCGTCCGACGGAGACTGAGTCATCGACGATTTCGGAGTCGGAGTTTGTCTGGAAACAAGCAATCGTATTGAAATCGTGGTGGTGATCGGAAAAGAAACCTGAAACACCTCCGGTGTGATGACGTGGATCGTAGATTTGAGTGAGGGAAGAAGAGTCTTGTGTCTCTGTTTGGTTATCGGAGTAACGGACGAAGGAGGTAGAAGAATCGCCGAGAAAATCTTCGAGCTTGGGAATCTGAGTCTGAGAATGGGTTTCTGAGTCGAAGAAAGTGGCAAGGGTTGTTGAATCCGTCATTGAAGCAGTTTCTATCTGAGCTTCTTCTTTGAAGACTTGAATCAAAAGAGCAAAAAAAACACAAAAGTTAGCAACTTTGACTAATCATAGTTCACTGAGAAGCAGGAATCATATTCGAAGTATCAAAAGAGGTGTTTTTAATCGAGAAGCAAAGATCAGGGGAAGTGTTTTTTATTTGTTCTTATGGAATTGAAATTTAAGAAATCTCTCTCTTTTCTTTATTCTCGGGAAAAAGACAAATTAAGCAACCGAGAAAAGGAGGCTGTGAGTTCATCAACTCGGTTAAAGAGGATAAGCTGCAAAAGTCATATACGTCACTGTGGGAAATACAAAAAAAAAAGTACTAAATATTAATGGATTGAAGAAGAAATTTTACCATAGAAGTTATCGATGAGATAAGAAGGAGTTGAAGAAGCGTCATAAGAAACGAATTGAGATTGATCAGGTGATTTCAACATCTCCATTGGTGACAGAGAAAACGTTAACCAATTCGCCATCAAAGCGCAGAGAGAGAGAGAGAGGTTTCAAAGTTTGAAACTTTTGATGTGAAAATCTGCAGAAAGAGACAAAATAAGATTAATGAAAGCAACTCATAAGAGAAAATCGTTTTGTTCTTCTTTAATTTGAAAAGAGAAAAAAAAAACCTGATAAAAGCGTTACAGTCACTAGCAGAGCTATAGCTTTAGAGGTTCTGCAATTTTTGACTAAAAGATTTAAAGAGCATTGCATAAGAAGACGTAGAAGAAGATTATTATGTAGAAACAGGAGAGCACTTTATAGAGAGAGAGAGAGAGTGAGTGTGAATGTAAATAGATAAGATATACTCCGTGTGAGAGAAAAAGTAGAACGGTTTCTTCTGTGTCGACCGGCGCGTAAAACCGGAGGGCATTTTTTCAAGAAAGAGTGAGAACTTTTGCTTTTTAAAATTATGCAGAAGTTCCTAAAAATTGCAATCCAAATGTGTGTGTTTTATGTTCATAGTATTTACTACTCCCTCCGTTTATATTTAATTTTCGTTCTGAAAAACATATCTGTAAAAAACTGGATGTATCTGGATGTGTTTTGAGTTTAATATATCCAGATACATTTTTCTCCAAATGACAATTAAATATAAACATAGGAAGTATTTAGTAATACCCGAAGCTACAAATGTAAATTTAAATTTATGTATCTAACATCATTAATATGTGGAAAACCTATAGTGAAAATATGCTTTTAGTAGGTGGAGGTGAGCTTTAGCACTGCGGAAGAGAAATGTTGTCTGGAACAAAGGTCGCAAAATATGTGGGAGACAAAAAAATAACATTAACACGTCGTACTAGTATTACGATTATCATTTGCAACTCTGATTACTTAGTTAATTAGTTTTATAATGACATCCCTAATCAATAACGATTAACGTCATTAACAATTTTTTTACCGCCCAAACGTTGATTTAGGGAATTTCCACGTGCCCTTCATGCAATGCAAATGCCGGTTTTCCTTTGACCCACCACTTTTCACCCGACCCGGATCGGATTTCACCCCTTCTTATCTTTCGCATTCTTGTTCCTTCGCGTCGCTTACTCAGTTTTTATGAATTAATCAATTTTATAATTCTCCATAGAAACAAACTGAACGAGGCGAGGAATTGAAATCTCGAACATGGCTTTATCTAAAAGATCAAAAGTAACTTTTAAATAAATATCTAAAACTCAAAATGACAGGGTTAAAAGGTCAAAAGTAAAATTTCAAATAAATATCTAAAACTCAAAATGCTAAAGTATAATACAATGTGAAAACTAAAATAACAAATAATAGCTATTTGGACAACTGAACCTGAAAACACATTTTTTTAACCAATCAAATATTAGTACAAAAAAATTCTGTAATTGTTATGAATTATTTTGGTAAATGTAAATTTAAAGAATTGGCTTGCTAAGCAAACAAAAAATGAATTGGCTTGTGCCCTTCTGGTGTGGTGGAGGAGACAACCTTCCAGATGGCAAGGCGGGTTCCCTCTGTAAAAAACGAATCAACATTTTAAATTTTTAAAAAATCTTACAAAAAGGAAAGCCCAGCAATTAAGGCACGTGATTAAGGCCTAATGTCGTTTTGTTTTGAGCATTTCGTATCCTATAATTCTACTTTATTGAACCTTTTACCTTAACAAGTTAACATATTTAATCGTCATATCTATCACCAACTAAGCCTATGAGTGTCATTTATGATAAAAAATGTAACATAACTTAATATACTCTCAAACAGTAAAACGATCGGATAAATTAGTCTAAAAGTTTTGTCTGATCTATCATCTAACCTAATCATGGGAGACCAAATATTGAAAGTTGAAACATTACATATATAATTAAATTCTAACCTGACATTGATAATTCAATTAGTTAAAAGTTGGACCAGATCACGAATTCAAAATTCAACGTTGGAAGCAAATATATTCGAGAGTATTAATCTATTTTGTTCATAGTTCTTCGTTTTTTTTTCTTCCTTCCGATTAAAAATCGACTATATTATAGACCATAGTCAATGCTTTCTTTGAAAGAAGAACAAGAAAATAATCGATAAACTTCTAAAAAACTAAATTATAGATTGAAACTAGAAAAAGATATTTGCATAAAACTGTAACTATATATTTTTCAATAAGCTTTAACCACAAACGAAAGATAGAAAATGAAGAACACATTGTGCGTATATACGATGCGATCATTCGAATAAGGTCCTCCTGATCGTGTCCTTGTTGTGTGGTATTTGAATGCAGCGAGACTTGGCCTCTCTCCAGAGTTTTGGCCATAGGGACGTAGCACATTACTGGTGATACATTCGGTTACATATTTTAATAATGCGATTGTATATACTGTATACATATATGTACACAAGAATATTTATCTTTTTCTCAGCAACTTTGCTTCCAATATTGTTTAATTGTATGTGACATAACACATGGGGATATATTTTGTACACTTACACCGTCTCAATTATTTGAACAACAAGCAAAATATGAACGAATTTTAAAAAATTCTGACAGTTCTTGTTTGGATTATTGCCTTGTGCCCGAGTTTTTAAATTAAACGCGATGATTGTGGTTCATTCAGAATTAATTGTTTAATTCGGTTTTAAGATAGTAGGAGTATAATTTTTGTTGGGAAGGTCCAATGACTTGTGCTTATAAGTGTAACAGTTGCTTTTGATCTTTGACCGAAGAGGCACGTGCGCAGCATCTTTTGATTCATCATCATCTTTCTGGTCGATGATTCCGGTGACGCACGTGCGCCCCTGTCATCATCTTTAATTATCTTAATAACCTTCTCTCAATTTTTGTTGTTGTTGTTCTTAATCTCTCTATTTTGTCGTAATCCTGAACTAGACCTTCTATTTAAGTCTCCGTTCCTCTAAGAAAAGAAAAACCAATTTGTATGGATTTGGGTGTGGATTTTTAATATGCATACTTGATTTGGGTATTATGACTGTAATTTACTAGTAATTATGCCATGATAGCATAAACAATGTGTAGAATACTCTCGTAAATATATCGTGTAAACTACTCCTTCCGTTTCAAAATAAATGTTACTTTGACACATTTTACACAAATTAGGAAAACTATTAAAAGTTATGTTTTACCATTCGTTCACATTAAATTAGTAGGGTTAAAACTAGATTTTTATTTAAAATTTTGCATTAAAAATGTAAAACGACACTTTTTATGAAACGGAGGGAGTAACAATTTGGGTGCAATTATGTTAGCACACCTCAAACAACGCTTTAAATTAAACTACAAAACTCTATACAACACGAACTATTGTTAAATCAACGAGTTAATGTAAAAATGAAAAAAAAAACCGGAAGAATTGATTATTTACGAAAATATCACAAAAGCGTACGTGGCGTGTGATTAATTAGTCAAACATTACAGCCGTGTAAGTAAAGAATAATGCGACACTGCAAGCTGTAAATAGCTATATAGGTTTTATCTTAAAGCTACACCAGTAAATTTTATAATCTCAAATGATGTTTATGAACTCCAAGGCTACCAATGGGCTCAGTTATATATTAAAAGGGGCTCTAGTGGGTTTCCAAAATCTCAAAGCCTTTTATGGACAAGTAGTCAGTCTCTGTAATGAATATATTAATTAACATTTTGTCAAGCATAAATTGTAAGTTTAGATTTTAAAATCAATTAAAGGACCCACTTTGATGTTAATTTCACGCTTCGAATTGTCATTTATTAGATTACCAGTTCATTCGATGACTAATTTTTTTTTCTTTTTCAGTGTCCACTGATCATTTAGCCCAAAGAAGTTGAATTCACTGCACAGAGACCGTGGCTTAAGCCAGTTGCCCTGAAGATACTCGTGATTGAAATAATTATTATCAACGCCCAACAAAACTTTATTATCATATATTTTATCCCCCGAATGCATATGTTATGTTTATGCATATTATTATGTATATGACTTTATTATAGCAACATAGTTTAATATAGCAACTAAACATATCAATACAAACAAAAATGAAAATAAAATCTTCAAAAAACAACTAAAATCGGAATTATTATTTATTTGAGATAGCTAATGAAAACACAAAATGAAATTCTTGAAAACTTAGTCAACCTCTCGACCCACATTAGATAGCTACGCATGCTTGAGGGTCGTCATGTCCCCCCTCGATCAAAAAAAAAATATCGTCCTATCTCATGCCTAATTAATGTTTTCAAACATAAATTTCAGATTTACTTCTTTCTTCGGCATTGACTAAAAATCCTTCTTCTCTTAGAACAAAATTACCTTAAAATCAGATCAAAACTCTGAAAGCCATTCACCAGAAAAAACACAAAAAAATAAACAAAACTCTTAATATTTACATTTCTCATGATTTTGTCTACGCACCACCTTTTATAAGAGATCTCTTTAGTTCTTTGGCTACTTCCAACATTTTTGGAACTTCCCCTCTAAGACCGATGCATCTCTCTGAGAGGACAAGGAAACCTTCCATTTCCCAACGCTCTTCTTGTGAAACTTCACCCATTTTCTCTAACATATTCAGATCTACAATCTCATCCATTCTTCCCTCTCCCATGAATTTAGACAGCCATTTTGGAAACTTGTTTTTCTCTCTCCAATTCTCCCAACCACAGAGCTCAGCAAATCTTTCTTCTCCCGTCAGAAGCTTTTGCATGAAAATCCCAAAGCCAAACACATCAGTTTTCTCTGACACTACGCGGTTAAAAATATAGTTATCTTCCATGTAATCGTAATCTTTCCCTGCCCAAGTAAGTTTGACAAACGTTTCTCCCGGTGGAATCGAGACACAATATGATAAATCATTCAGCTTCGCGACACCATTTTCATCCAATAAAATATTCCGAAAACCCATGTTCCTATATACAAAAGGTCTCGGGAAGGCATTGTGAAGATAAGTTAAAGCAGTTGCAATCTCCTCCGCTATCTTCATCCTCTTTCTCCACGACACTATCATTTTTAAATCGATAGGAGAGTATTGTTTCTCTCCACCGTAATAAACTATGACTGGATATTCAAACTCGAAACAACATCCCACCAACTTCATGAAGTTTTTGTGACCACTCACCATCGATGATATTGCTATGTCACGAGGGGGTCCATTGCACATGTCTCTTGGGGGTTTAAGACATCTTCCCAACATTTTCCTAACGAGGATCATGCGGTGGTCATCGAGCATACCTGAATACCATTTCCCATGAAATTGTAAAACACGACTACACTCACATATGTTTTGGCTTCTTTCATGGATATTACACTTGCAAGAATTTTTGTTGGTGGCTTTGAGGATTTGATCAGCAGTGAAGAATTTTATAGGATTGGATTTGCCATCGCAACATTCGATGAGCTCTTTTAGAATCTTTTCTCCTCTTCCTTGGCCTCTGACCAACCTCTGTTTTTTAACGAGGGCTCGTGACTTCTTCTTCTTCCACCAATCCATCTACTTTGAAAACAAAACGAACAAGACTAAAAACCTCACTCACACTTACTTTAAAAGGAAAAAGGAATAACATTACTAATATAAGAAGTCTTGAATGTTTTTTATAGTGAATTTTTGTTTTTGTTTTTTTTTTTGGGGTCAAAAGAGTGATTTTTGGTTTTAGTTTTTGAAAAATACATTTTATGACCCGTTCAAAATTTTAATAAAGGTTTTTTTTTTTTTTTTGCTTTTTAAAAATCAGGGAAACAAGGTTTTGAGAGTTTCTCTAATTTGTAATGAAAAATCAAAAACAATATTATTTGGCTTTTACGTAAAAAACATATTTTTTCTTCGTAAAGACTTTAGCCCATTCATGGTCATAAATCATAATGATGCTGTTGAATAGTCAACAATGAATTCCTTCCGCGAAAAGTTCTTGATGGGAATTGGGGAGATATTTCATAACTTTTTTTTCACGGTACAACAAAAAAAAAAAAACTCATGAACAATCCCATGAAAAACAAAAAGGGAAATGAAGTTGTATAAAATTTAGTCAGTAGTCAATCTATGGATAGATTATAGATATGCTTTGGTCACCTCGATGTTACAAGCTAACATGTCGTCTGAATTTTCTTTCCCTCAAATATATACACACTAGTATTGTTTTCTTTAGCCTAACATCAAACATCAATTTCAGATTTTCAGTATTATATCACTTCACCATTTATTTATTAATAATTAAAGATATATGGAAACTAACATTCAAGGAAAGACATTTTCTTCTTTTTATTCTTCGTTGTAGTTTCATGTTCTGTTTTCTTTTGTTTTCAGGCAGTCAACTAAACAAGATACAAAAGTTAAAAATCTTACCAGATCAAAATTCTGTCTTTGAAAGTCATACACATCAGGTACAAACACACAAAACAAAACCCATAACCCATCATCATCAAAACCAGAAGAAGATGGAGGAAATTAGGAATCATGAATTCGAAGGAGAAGGATCAACGACGGAGAAAGTATATATAGCTGTAGGAAACGATTTACAAGAAGGTTTCAAGACGATCGATTGGGCTTTAAAGAAATGGAACAACATCCCAATCTCCATTGTTCTTCTCCATCTCTGCAACATCTCCCAGGATTTTGTCTACACCCCTTGTATAATCTCTCTCTTCTCAATTCACACCTCTTCTTTCTATTTAATCATATAAATAAACCCCAGTTTACATGTCACTGTGTCATATTATATAGTTGGGAAGCTACCAGCGAGTTCTGTGAGCGAGGAGAAGCTTGAAGTACTCAGGAAGTACGAGGAACAAAAGATCAACAAGTTGTTGTCCAAATACGTTACTTTTTGTGGAAAGGTTTCTCCTTTTTTTCTGTCAATTTCATTTATTTTTCCAGGGCAGAATTCGAAGTAGTCTATTTTTCTTGGGGTCTTTGGATGTAATTTTGGGAAATATATGTCAATTACACACAGTTACAGGTTAAAGCAGAGTTACTCAAGGTTGAGAAGCAAGATGATTCAATCCAAGTGCTAATCTTAGATTTGATCTCAAAGCTCAGAATCACAAAACTCGTCATGGGAATCACTTTCATGAGATTTTCATCATCTTGGTAACTTTTTTTGTTCTTTGCGAATTGACCGAACCTAAAATTCTCAATCCAAGAATGTAATTTTTATTCTTCTGCTTCTGTGTAACGCAGGAAATCGAAGAGTTCGATAAGCGGATCGTTCTATGTATATCAAAACAAACCAGAGTTTTGCGAGTTTTATATAATTTGTGGAGGCAAAATGGTTTTGCTAAAGAGAGAGAGCGACGTGAACAACAACAGCAACAACAATATTAGAAGCTGGATTGGTAAAATGTTCCATGATCCGGGAAGAAATCTAGACCGTTCATCTACCAACAATGATGATCCAACGGCTAGTGGAAGTCCATGGGATAATAATTTGCAGGAGATGGAGAATTATTTCCACCAATTATTGAGTTTGAATCTCGAAGACAACGAAAACGGCCTCGAAGAAGAAGAAGATAATGATGATGGCGTGGCACTAGACGTGCTGCAACATATGGTAAAACGAAACCACTGTCCGAGAGAATATACCCTTTTTTATTGATTTGTTTTTAAAATTTTGATTTGAATTTTTATGTTGAAAATGTCAGAATGTAGCAGAGAAGTTAGAGTATGTGAGAAGAAAGGTAAACGAAGCTAAGCTGATGATAGAGGAGAAAAAGATAGAAGTCAAAGTCAACGCTGAGCGATCCGACAAAGCTGAATGGGCAATCTCTTTATGCAATTGCAGAGTAAAAACCAAACCTTTTAGACTGATGATAAGTTAACAAGAACTGAGATTCAGAGTCTTAAAAAAAATAAAAAACTCTCTCTTTGATGGTTTGAATCAGATTGAAGAGCTTGAAGCCGGGATTAAAGAAGAAAGCCAGAGACGAGAGAAGCTTAAAGGGACGTTAGATTCGGATAAAGAATGTATCGAAGATGCAAAGAACGATGTCGAAAGAGGAAAAGCAAAGCTAATTTCCCTTGGGGGGCTTCGAGAAGATCTCTCAAGCAAGGTTAAGACAATGATGGAGGCTAAATCGCAGGCGGAAGCCGAGCTAGAAAGGGTCGTGTTAGAGAAAGGAGAGACGATAAAGGAGATTGAAAAACTCAGGAATCAAAGAAATGTCTTCAACCGTAGGATTGAGTTCTGCAAAGAGAAAGAGGCGGTAGGGTTTGTTTCGAAGGAAGAAGTGAAGTGTGGGTACAGAGAGTATGTTGCAGAGGATATCAGATTGGCCACGGAGAGCTTTTCCGATCGACTGAGGTTGAAATCCGGCGGTAATTGGTCGAATGTGTACCGAGGAAGGATCAAACATACAACTGTGGCTGTGAAAGTGATTAATAATCGTTTATCAGATGAGTGTTTTGCAGCAAAAGTGAAGCTTTTGAATGAGATTAGGCATCCTAATTTGGTAGCGATTGCTGGGTTCTGTTCTGAAAAGCCTAAATGCATACTCTTTGAGTATATGCATAGTGGGAACTTAAGGGATAATCTATTCACATCGCAGAGGAAATCGAGAAGAAGCAAGATACTGAAATGGCATGATAGGATTCGTATAGCTCACCAGGTTTGCTCTGGGCTCGGGTTTCTCCACTCGGTCAAGCCAAAACCGATCGTCCATGGTCGCCTTACGCCGTCTAAGATCCTCTTGGACCGTAACCTTGTGCCGAAAATAACCGGGTTCGGAGTAATAATGCATAGTGATCAATCTGACACAAAGCCTGATGTGATGGCTTTTGGGGTTCTGCTCCTGCATCTTTTAACCGGGAGAAACTGGCCCGGTTTGCTCAAGGCAATGTCGATGAACCAGACAAGTATCCTCAGAGATTTGGACCAAACAGCTGGTAAGTGGCCGTTGGAGTTAGCTAAGGAGCTTGGTGCGCTTGCAGTGAAGTGTTCCTCAGTAAACAGAGGAGGAGGGAACATGGATTTTTCAACCAAAGAGATAATGGAAGAGCTTGGTAAGATAAAGGAAAAAGCCGACGAGCTTAGAATCATACGAGGGTACGAGGAAGCAACCAATTCAAACATGGAAGAAGGAGATCCGAATGACATACCGAGTGTTTTCATGTGTCCCATACTTCAGGTCCATCCGATACCGTTTCCTTCTCCTCATCGAATCTCGAAAGTGATTCACACAGTCTAACTCCGTTTATATTGCGTTGCAGGAGGTGATGAAGAATCCACATGTTGCAGCAGATGGGTTTTCGTATGAGCTGGAGGCCATAGAAGAATGGCTGAGCATGGGACATGACACATCTCCTATGACAAACCTGAGACTAGATTATCAGATTCTCACACCAAACCATACCCTTCGCTCTCTCATTCAAGACTGGCATAGCAAAAGAGCAGCACAAGCTTCCTCCTAGTTTCTTTCTTTTGTATACGCTGAAAACTCAAAATGTTTCTAATTTTGTATTTTGTGATTCACATCTGCTTTCTTCCGCTATAAAAACCCAGAGATATCATAGTAATCAGCAACAAGGATCAATCTAGCTCCAAAAGAAGATGAACAAAACGGAAATAATGCACATAGCTTTCATTTTAACCCTATGGAGGATCGGAAACTTTTGTATATTCCTGCAATTTCGATTACTATCAAACACAAACAACAAGGGACAGTCACAAGTGAGTGAAGAAAAGATCCACATCAAACAAACAAAGAGGAAGAAGAAGATCACGCTACGCTGCGGCAGAGAGAAGAGAGAAGAGAACAGGCTTCATTTCGTCGATACCGGAGAGAAAAGGCGAGCGATTCGATCTTTCTGCTCCTGGAATCGTCGTTCCAAGAAAGTCTCCATGATCTCCATGACGGAAACGAATCTCTTCATCTGCTCTAACCGACGGCTGAGATCCACTTCTCTCGCCCTGGCTCGACGCAGCCGCAACTCGGTTTCCGCGAGCCGGTCTCGGAGATCGTCGACCACCGTATCTTCGTTTTCTCCGTCGTACGATCGGCGACGGAGGCTGCTGCGCGATAACGATTGATTGTGACCGTAACACATCGTTAGGAGAAAGAGATATAACACAAAAATCAATGAAAGAACACAAAAATCAATTTTTTTGGTTTTGGGTTTCTTCAGAGGGGAAGAAGAAACGGAAACAATCACCTGATCAAGGATGTTTTGGTAATTTCGCCGAATTTCTAATAATTTCTAATAATTGGGTTTTGTGAGTCGAAACCTTCTTATTTACTCAGTGGGTTTAAGTTTCCTCAAGAGTTTATATAATCAATCGCCGGCGGTGGAATCGATCCGTAAGCAGAAGAAGCCAGAACAATGGCGAAGCTCGAATCGGAATCTTCATCTTCTTCTTCAGCCTTCTTCTCTCAAACCTCTTCTCGTCTCCCAGACGACACCGTTTTCTTCTCAATATTCCCGGACGCCTCCCTCTCCGCCGCAGGATCGGAAAGCTCCGCCGCTCTTCAATCACTTCACCTGAAAATCATCGATTTCGTTTCTCCGTTTACTTCTCCTTACATATGGCAGCACGAGCCTTTCTCTCTCTCTATCGCTCTCTCCTCCTCTTGCGTCTGTACCGATACTGCGATGCCTCATCTTCACGGGAAGCTCAAGTATGGAGACAATCTAGAGGACGAATGGTTCGCCGTGTTCTTGCTCTTCCGCATCTCCGCCGCGTTTCCGTTTAATTCCATCCGTGTGTGGGACACCGACGGCGAGTTTCTCCTCATCGAAGCTGCTTTTCACCTCCCGCGTTGGCTCAATCCCGAAACGAGTCGCAACCGTGTCTTTATTCGCGGCGGAGACCTCCACATCGTCCCCCGTAGCCGCCTCCCGGATCCTTCCTTAGTTGCGTCCTTGCGGTTTCTCGTCGAGCGTAGTCACGAATCTCGAGCGTCGGATTCAGTTCAAGCCGCGCTGAAGAACCGGCTTTCCTATTATCCCGATAGAGCGTGGAGGAATATGCATCGTGTTAGGGTTAGGGTTCCGGTTTCGGTGGCGCAGGTGCTCAGGCAGGAGCCTTTCTTGATTTCGCTAGCAGTGGAAGGCTTTTACGACCGTGATGTGGATTCAATGAAACACGCAGCGAAGATGGAGAAGTTTCTGAGCAGAGGAAGAGAGGAGGAGCTTGTGCTTGTGCTTGTCAAGATGTCGCGGGCAATGTACGCTCAGCTGGTGCAGCAGAAGTTCCAGGCACCCAATTGCTATCCAATGCTGAGCATCAGCGATCGCGAAGCTTACACTGAAGCCGAGCTAGGGATGAAAATCGCTTGTGGTATGGAAATGATGTATCAGCAGAGGAAGAAGGAAGGAGAAGATGGGAGAGGGATTAGCTGGAGCAAGTATAAGGACAATCTTGAGAAGAATGGTTATTTTGAAGGATTGCTTTCTGGCTCGAAGGAGTACAAGAGGTTGATGGAGAATGCCGAGGAATATTACCAGAAGAGCTCATCCGTCTCAAGAACAAGGTAATAATGGAGGGTTTGGTTGCTATTTGTTTTCTATACTGAGTGAAAAGGATTCATCTTTGAGTGTTGTTTTCTTATGCACAGGGACATTATGAGTGCGCCTGTGAGACGTATTGATGAGATTCTTGCTCTACCTTATTCGGAGGATGACTTCAAGGGTCGGGAAGTTCCTGTTTCTGACAATGATTCTTGGCTCTACGATGGTGAAGATGAGTTAAACTCTGTTCTTCAAGAGAGGCAGAAAGAGATGGAGTTGTATAACTCAAAGAAGGAAGGAAAACAGAAAGCAAAGGAGAAGCAAGAAGCTGGGAGCTCGTCTGATGCAAACGTGAACAATTTTGATCTTGGTGATATCTCAAAGTCGATGGAACAATTCATCCAGAAGGTATCAAGTTACAAAGGAGCAGAAGTGCCAGAAAACAGGTTATTTTCTTGAGAATTAATCATCTTTCCAGCATCTGCCCTCTTGAACATCTCTTTTTTTGTTGTCTCTCATGAGGTCAAACATAAGGTAACATGTCAATTTCAGGCTTTACGATAGCGTATTTTTCTTTGCTCGACTTCAGCAGGGATTTCAAAGAAGTGAATCTAGATGTCGACCGTTTCATGAAAGATATTGAGTCAATGCTGGGGAGCCAAGGTCGTGGAGAACAAGCCGATGATGACAGTGATGGCACAGAAGGATCTTCCATGGACATGGATTTTGATGACTTTGAAGATGATAGCCAAGGAGAAGAGTCTGACGAGGATGAGAAGGAAACCTTTATGGAATCCTACTCTGGAGCAATGAATGAGGAACTTAAGAACTCAACTCTTGAGAAGAGCTTTGAACATGTGAATCAACATTCTTCTAAGCAAAACGAGGTAATTCTTCCATTACACCTCCTTGATGCCGTTTTTTCTGTATGAAAAAGCTTGAATTTTCATTTTAATGATATTTATGTGCAACTGCAGGAATCATCAAAGGCTTCAGACGAGAAGGACGATGAGTTTACACCAATTGATGCTGATTTCAACCTTGTTAAGAACCTACTTGAATCCTACTCTTCACAACAAGGACTTCCTGGTCCTGCTTCCAATTTACTCGGGCTCATGGGTTTGCAACTTCCAAAGGATTCCAACGACAAATAATGTAATGAATCTTTTTGTCTCTGATCAAAAGTGTATGCAACATGTTTGAGTTTACTTTGTTTAATCTTTTTATGAAATGGGATTCACTCATGAAATCTATGAATTTGCAACAAGTTTCTGATTGTAAACGTGTGCAACGTTGGAGGTTCTGGTGTTGTCGGAAGTAAGCACTTGACATGTGATTCAAGAAATAAATAATAAACAGAAACTATGTACATGTACACTATTACACATCATCATCAACCACAAAAGAACAAAAGAAAAAAGATATTTTTTTTTGTTTTCCAAACCCAATAATCTCGACCACAGAAGTGAAGAAGAAAACGCTTTCACTTCAAACAACACACATGAAAAAGATCCAATACTCAAAATCATATCATATTCATAACATATCAATTCATCATTCTTCATCTTTATGTTGCCAAGTCTCCATCACCATCAGCTTTGTCCATTAGTAGATTCTTGAGAGAGATGACTTGATGTTTTGTTGTCACTCACTTGAAACAGAAAACCAAAAGAAGTCTCCAGAAGCTATATCCACGAATCTTGCTTCTTTCTTTTTTTCTTATTCTTCATTTTTTTTTCCTTTTTTTTGATTATTTGATTCTTAATTTTGATACTGAAACATCAGAGAAATAGTCTTGATCTTCCCAATCTCCAGTTTATAGATTCCCCATAGACGACAGCCACTGTTCCATATCCTTCCCATCTGCAGTTTTAATTTCATCAGAATCAATAACAATTCAATTCATCCAAAGCAATTATGGTAATAATCAGAGTTCTTAATGATAAAAAAGTTAAAACCTTTCAACAGAGTTAGGTTTCATCTTAAACATGCACATAAGTCACATAATTGCTATTAATGATGATGATGATGGAAACGAACATTACCAGGAGCAGGAGAGAAGAACCCATTTGGAATCTGATTCCCTGAAGCATCCATCACTTTCTTGTAACAAGGAACCAAAACCACAAACCCACCGCTATCATCCTCACTTTTAAACCCTGGTCCATGTGGCTCAACCCAACCAATTGACCACTCTGGATCATCTGGTTCAGGGAACACCACATTCCCCATCTTCCCTTCATCTCCTCCTGATCCTCCTCTTCCAATCCATCCTCTCTTCATCTTCTTCACCGCAGAAGAAGAAGATCCAGTCTTAGTCTTCTTAAGTGAAGGACTCAGCGAAGAAGATCCTTTTGGTATTGACTCTTTCTTCTCTCTCTCTTTAGTGTTACCACCACACAACCACCTCGGAAGACGAGGAAAAGAGACTGCCATCTTTTTGCTAGGCTTTCTAAAACTCCGAACCTCCGGAGATAAACTCGTATCAATCCATGGATCGTTGTTTTATCTTCTTCTTCGACCTGTCGACAATAAATATCCACTTTTTAATCATCCCCTTCATTAATAAACCATCACACATTATGATGACACTGACCAAACACAAACAAAAAACAGTGGACTGTAAACAAAATTCGGAAACCAAAGAGAAAATTTTCAATCCATTAATACTGTTTACGATGTGATCGATTAAACCATCACATAGATCAAACATGAAATTTGCGGCAAAAAAAAAAGAAATTCAGATTTGATTCTAGTCAATTTCAATTTCAACGAAACTTGAGGCTTTAACAACAAACGAGATCCAAATTAATTTCTATTTTTTCCTCGCTGATTCCGTCATCAACGGAAAGTAATTAATGCTTCTTCAGATCGGTGGTCCAAGTAAGTAAGAAATCGCCGAAAATAGAAAAGCGAAAGCGATCGACAAATGAAGAAACAAGGGAGGATCAAGCCTCCATGTCCGTCAAAACAAGGCAAGGCTTCGGCAGAAAGAAATGCGAAAAAGTCGGAAGAGGAAGATGAGAAAAATCTCCGGTAATTCCGAAACGTAAATTACCGAGAAAATTAGAGAGAATCAAATCGTCGATCGAAGAAACAACCCTAGACTCGCGGCGTTTCGACTCTGAGTCTCTTCTCTTTTCTCCTCTCTCTCTCTCTCTCTTCTCTTTCTCTCTGACTTTTCTCTGACTTTCTACAGAAGAAGCTCATCTTCTGCTCTGCTTCATTTATATTACTCTCTTTTCTGGTTTTTTTTTTGTTTTCCTTTCATTTTTTCGTTTTAATTAGTTTTTTTCTTTATTTTTCCCCGTTTTTATTGGGCCTCGCTCCTGCAAAACCAATAAAGATTGATCCGACGGTTGGTAGCGGTTTACTTGCTTTCGTGGCAACTGTTGGCCTACGGTTCTACTATAGACATCACAGCACCTGATTCCAACCAAATAAATCTCTCCGTAACAAAAAAAAAAAAGAAAGGGGGAATAAAACGGTTAAACAAACCATTTTGATATATTAACGAATCGATTTTCTCGCATAATTACTATTTTTTGTATAATGATGATAGACTTAAAGGAGTATTATAAAATCTTGGAATTTTCAATTAGAAATAATGTAAGTTCATGTATTTCCTCGGAATCAATCATCAATATTCTGAATGGAGTTTTGTACTATAATTATAGGGATACTAATAGAGTATATAGATGACGTGTAAATACTCTTATACGGTTTGTTTGTATAGGTCTCAATACAGTAGATAATACTTGTATAAATACCTTACTGTACAGCTACTTGATAATTAATGAAGATCATTTCCATTCAACAACATTCTGTTATGGTATCAGAGCATTGAGCTCAGCTCAACGATTCTTCTCCGTCTTCATTCAATTCCTTCGATCTTGACCTAGATTGATCGGATTTCTCTTCTGATTGATCATTCTTCTTCGATTTCCTGAATCCTTTTCTGGTAATCGATTCTTTGTTCTCCGATTCTCGGCCATTTCTACTTACAGGACTATCAGTGCAACTTCTCTTCTTTGTATCCACTTTCCAGATATCTCTCCTACAATAAATTTTCTTCTCTTCATTTTGCTTTCATCAATTCAATTCTCCTTTGTTCTGAACCCCACAATTTTCATGAGGCAAAGAAGTCCAAGGAGTGGTGTAAGGCTGTGGATGAGGAGTTTAGTTCTTTGGAAAGCCTTAATACATGGGAAGTTTGTTCACTTCCTGAAGGAAAGGATACAGTGGGATGTAAATGGGTCTTTAAACTGAAACTTCATTCAGATGGTAGTATTGAGAGACATAAAGCCCGTTTAGTAGCTAAAGGCTACACTAAACAGGAAGGTATTGATTTTGTAGACACCTTTTCTCCTGTTGAGAAGATGGTCACAGTTAAAATGCTCCTAGCACTTGCGGCTAAGAAGAAGTGGATTCTCCATCAGCTTGATATCTCTAATGACTTCTTAAATGGAGATTTAACAGAGGAAATATATATGGATCTACCTCCTGGATACTCTGAAAGAAAGGGGGACTTTCTCCCAGCCAATACAGTTTTGAAATTGAAGAAATCCATTTATGGTTTAAAACAAGCATCAAGACAATGGTTTCTCAAATTCTCATCTGCTCTTGCCAAGCTTGGTTTTCAGAAAATTCATGGTGATCATACTCTATTCCTCAGCGTTACTGCCACATCTCTCATCATTATTCTTGTCTATGTTGATGACATATTAATTGCAAGCAGTAGTGATGAAGCAGTGACATCTTTTGTGACACAACTTCGGGATTACTTCAAGCTACGTGATTTGGGTGAGCTGAAGTATTTCATTGGCATTGAGATTGCACGTTCTGCATCTGAAATTTCTGTTGGTCAACATAAATATGTACTTGAATTGCTCAGAGATAGTGGTATCATGGGATGCAAACCATCTTCTGTTCCTATGGATCCAAGCAACAAGCTCTCAGCAGAATCTGGTGAATTATTGCCAGATGCAGAAGTTTATAGGCGATTGGTTGGAAAGCTGATGAATCTCACTATTACTCGTCCTGACATTTGTTTTGCTGTGAATAAACTTTGTCAGTATTCATCAGCTCCACGTCAGCCTCATCTCCACGCAACTCACAGAGTTTTGCAATATTTTAAAGGGACTATTGGCCAAAGTTTGTTTTATCCGGCTGATGATGATTTTCAGATCAAAGCTTTTTGTGATTCAGATTGGGCGCAGTGTCCTGACACGAGAAGATCTGTCACTGGGTTTTGTATCTTCATTGGTCAGTCCCTTATTTTCTGGAAATCCAAGAAACAACGAGTGGTCTCAAAGTCTTCTGCTGAAGCAGAATATAGAGCAATGTCCTACACAGCTGATGAAATCATTTGGATAGCTCGGATGCTTACTGACTTGGATGTTCCATCTCCTTCTCCTCCTATACTTTACTGTGATAGTACAGCTGCTCTCCATATTACCAATAATCCAGTTTTCCATGAGAGGACAAAACATATAGAGTCAGACTGTCATTCGGTGAGGAAGAAGATTGAAGCTAGTTTGTTGAAAACACTTCATGTTCGATCAGAGAATCATCTTGCTGATCCGTTTACCAAACCTCTTTTTCCTTCTCTGTTCCATCGGCTCATGTTCAAGATGGGTCTTCACAACATTATGACGCCATCTTGAGGGGAACTAATAGAGTATATGATGATGTGTAAATACTCTTATACGGTTTGTTTGTATAGGTCTCAATACAGTAAATAATACTTGTACAAATACCTTACTGTACAGCTACTTGATAATTAATGAAGATCATTTCCATTCAACAACATTCTGTTAGATACTTAATAATAGCCTTTACCAAACCCTTGATTAAAAGTTAAAACTCTCATTAGGGGGACCTTCAAATCCACGAGCCACGAGGTATATTTATATAAGGATTAATTCAATTCATAAGTTTCACATCTTTTTAGTGTAAACGTAATTCATATACGATGATTTTTTATGACACCCGATGCCTTTCATCTATTGAGTAATATACCCACTCTGAAAAATCACAATGCTTTTTTCATATCTTACTTTCATGGTAATATGTTTTTAATGAGATCCAAATCCTATTTTAGTTTCATTTTTCCACATTACGTATCTAACGTTTAAATAG
Organism: Alliaria petiolata; assembly: GCA_020283515.1. Lineage (NCBI taxonomy): Eukaryota > Viridiplantae > Streptophyta > Magnoliopsida > Brassicales > Brassicaceae > Alliaria > Alliaria petiolata. Next base: position 27,423,658 of record JAHZTW010000005.1, on the reverse strand, counting down.
TCCATTAATTTTTTAAAAATGTTAGAAGTCATGTAATATCTTCTTTTTTTTTGACAACAGTCATGTAATATCTTTTTTTTTTTGACAACAGCCATGTAATATCTTTGAAGGGCGATTTAGTTTAAATTATCAAAATACACACATAAAAGAAGACAAAAATATAATTACGAGATAATCAGTTCGTTGATCAGAATCTGAAGATCTAGCAAATAGCATATTCTACACTTGTGCGGGTGTCGTGAGTTAAAATTTTCGGATTATCCATAAGTCTTTAATTATCATTGCTCTCAACTTATCATTGACCCACTCACTACTACCATTTGTATTAGTAATCAAAAAGTTGCATATGTATCAGTTTTACTAACAAAATAGCTCTTTTATAAAGTATTAACACTATAACATTGAGTTATCAAAATATTTTTGTTCAGTAGTGGTGTATGAAACTCTTGAGTCAGTTTATAAAACAAAAAGGGAAAAACAGTGGGACCAAAATCTAAATATCTATTTTGTTTCTGCTATCTAATATACACGTCGAGTATGTACCATACAAAAAACCATAATTCTAATTTATTGTTATAAGATATATTAACTGAGATTTCATACATACTCAATTTCTAATAAAAATGTACCTTATTTTATTAACCCTCAATAAAACCAAACCAGTCTCATAAAGAATAATGGGAGCTTTTTTATTTATCAGAAAAATCTAAAAGATTTTATAAGACTTTCTAATCAAACATGACACATGCAATCAGGAGCAGGATAAGTATAAATCGATTGTTTCGGTTTTCTTAACCGGATCTGTCCTTGTCTGTTGACATGTCCTTCACCGAGCGCCTGTTGAAAATCGACCCAAGTGATGCTCTTGTCGAGGAAAAGCTGTCCGATTAACGCCATGTTGGGTCTAATCGTCTTGAGATTCTCGAACGTTCGATGACCCACAAGAGCATTGTGCATGTTCCCAGGTGATGCGGAGATGAAAATGTCACTGTGCATACTTACATAGTAATCAAGTGCAGCTAATAAAGAAGCTTTGCCTTTGATTCGAGCTCGTTCTTCAGATGAAGCAAGACTCCTTTTGTCTTCCATTCTTGGGAACACTTGTCTTAATGCAGAGATTCTAGCTTCTCCTCCATATACCTGTGAGTTTCAAAAAGAAACTCTTTTAACATTATAACGTCCGCACTTGTTCAACGAATACATGTATGTTTTTGAAGAATCAACGGAAAAAGTCAAGTGTAACTGAAGAATCTGACCTTGTGGGATGCGAGATAGAGACGAGTATTGTTGTCGAATCCGAAAGCGGCTAAAAGAAGTCCCATTTCTTCTGGTGTTAACGGACACCGTCCTTGGCTTCTCAGCTCTTCGTCTGTGAATTGAGAATTCAACACTCTTCCTTGCCAAATCATTTGTCGGTACTTCGCCAATGCAAGTTTCTCGGCTTTGCCTCCACCAAAATCACATGCCGAATGCGCAGCCATGTCCTATGTCCCAAAAAACAAGTTGAAAAAACTTCTTCTTATATGACCAAAGTAACTCCAAAAGACATCATCAAATGTTATGAACAGAGTGAATTTACCTTGTCGAAGCGAAGATGAAGAACAGCGAATTTCCCCTGTTCTTGTCTGCTGTGCGAGTTTGTCATGTCTCCTAAATGATCCACATTCTTTTTCTCCTTGCTGCTTCTCCATGATGGGTTTCTAAGACGGCTCACAAGAGCATCGCCAAGTGAAGTAATGTGAGGGACAAAGCGTAAAGCTTGGAAATTTACTTTGCACCTTAGCCGCTGGATATCAGCAGGTAACTGATCGAACGACAGACGGTGAGAGAATGGAGAAATAGCAGCAATCCCAAAACTACAAAAGAAAAAGCTCCAAACTTTAACCCCATAATCTTCTAAATTTTCTTCATTTGTTAGATTAAGTAACAGAAGACATATATATACCTTTGAAGAACAGGTGAGACATTCTCGATATACCATTTCGCAGAAGCATGAACAGGCGCGGTTTTCACTCGGGTTTCACGCACTGCTGTGCCGTAATACTCTCTTGTGCTCCAAGAGTATTCCTCAGGTAGTTCTCTAACTACCCTTATGTCATCTTTTAACGCATCGATAAAATGATCAACATCAAAGATATCGACAAAGGAACTGCACGCCGAGAAAACAAAACTCCAGGCTTAGAAAACCCGAGGGAACATTCTCAGACCAAAAAAAAAAGCAGAAACGTTTCAGCAACATTACCTTGAATCTTGCCAAACAGGATTCACTTCAAGATATGGGATCACGAGAGTCGCGTTCAATGTCTTAGCAACCGCAACTGCATCGCATATCCCCATACGTTGCTGGTTAAGTCCTCCATCGAGAAATACCTGAATATATCCCTCGGTTTTATCCGGTAATGCTGATCCAAGACAACAAGTAAAAGAGAGAGATTAGTCAGAGATCAATACAATTTGAAACTAGTGAGAAAATTTCACACATTTTTTCCAATACTTACAAGGGGAATTTCCAAAATCAATACATGGACTCCATCCTTGATCAGTCATTGGCCTCCATAGATCAGACTGTTCTCCACTTGACTGAAATTATATATAAAAAAAAAACACAGAAACCTCATCAACTCATTTATTTCCTGAAATCGAAAACTAATCTACAAGGAGATCATGAAGAATCATTTGAAATGATCCAATTTTACCCGTTGTAAAGCACTCTTTAGCAAAGATAAATGTCTTGGCTTTATTGTGATCGCTTCCTGCAAAAAGAGATGGTTTAATTTCGTCAAAACAACTTCACTACCTAACTCAAGAGAGACTCTCTTGACTTGAAAGTTGAAACTAAACAAGTCTAAGCTCCCAAACTAGTCAAATTTTCTAATAACCCATAGATATTAAATCAAACCGTTAATAATCTTTAAATTCAACACAACCACCGGTTGATGTCTTGTCTCTTAAACTTTCTACAAATGTATTCTAAATAGAAAATTTTCTGCAATAGGAAATTTGAAACTACTATTTCTGGAATCATGAAACCATAGCCGAGTGAACTTTTTCCAGCGAAAAAAGAGGAATTTTTTGTTTTTGTCCAAAACCTTTTTAAGTTTTTTTTTTTCTTTCCACCGGAATCCAACCAAATAATTCCGGGGAAATAGGAAAAGAGAGAAAAATTTGTCAACTTACAGATGATGAAGACGAAGTCGAAGCGTTGCACAGAAAAACGACGAAGAAGAGCACAGCGAAAATCCTTCTTCCCGCGGCGGTATTGTCTTTCGCATAAAGATTCATTTTTTCTTTCTCAGGCTAGTAAAAACGGAAAAACCCAGATCCAGTTTCCGCGAAAGTTCGAGACTTTATAATCAATCAATCAACACCCAGAAACAAAAAAAAAAAAAAACAGCCGGAGGATAAATGATCACGAAACTGCCCAGAAAACGACACAGTGGAGAAGCACGAGAGCAAAATCGAAAAGCAACGAAACCAGAATCACATGAATCAGAAATGGCCTCTTGTCTTTTTTTCGGGTTTTAGTCTCTCTCTTCTTCTTCTCGCTTAAGTCTTAGGATTAAAAAGGAAGAAGCTTTCATCCATCGATTTCCCAGAACGGTTTATAAATGTAAAGAAGAGAGAGCGCGTGAATGCGTCTCACATGGACACCTGTTCATTAAATTTTGCTCTCTGTCTCTCCATGGGTCCCCGTCTTTCTTGCAACAATACACTGACTTAACACTTTTGTTTTTATTTTTATTTTGGTTCTTGCGCCGAATTTCACTTTTACTATTATTCTCGTGACACGAACACGGGAAAATAAATAAATTAGTCTTTTTTTACTCTCCTGAATGATAACGTTGCATAATTTCAGATTAATCACACGAAAATGACGAACTGATACTTGACAAGAATAAAACATAACGTAATTCTCTCTAAATTGATTGACCAAGAAAATAAACGTAATTCTCTAAATTGATTGAATTTTTTCTAAACGTTCGATGTAATGTTTATGGAAAGCAATTTTTAATATGAGGCATCTTATCTCAGAAGGCAAGGATTAGGGGAAAAAATCAAGAGATAATTCAGATGTTTTATATATTTCTTCTTCTTCTGGTTCTCTTTTTGGTTGGATTATATCTTTCCTTATATTTTTAGTGAGGTAATTTAATTGAGTTTTGACTTTCTATTTAATTATACAAAATCCTTTAACATGTTTCCATATTCAACAATAAAGCTTATGGCCGTGGATTAGATTAGTGGCAGCATTCCCCTTGGTGTTCTTCAATTAATCTGTTATTACATCACCATCACTAATACTGACACATAGACATAGTACCACATACTAAAAAGCTTATGGCCATGGATTAGATTTAGTGGCGCTATCTACAGCTATTTGCTTATTACTAGCTGTTAAAGAAAAGAAGAAAGCTACTGTTTACCTATTTCATCCTCGCGAAAGTAAAAAACAAAATAATGAAAAAAGGCTGTGAAAAAACCTTGGGAATAAGAAGAGTCACCGACACTTTGTTGTGTTCTTCCCATTACAGCTCGACGTTAAGATTTTTTATTTCCATCGCAAAAGATCCACTCTTCTCGCTTTGTGTCCTTTCTAATTTCTCCTCTCTTCTTTCCCCAGTTTTCACCCGCTTTTTAACTTCTCCATATATAAATATGTCCTTATTAGTTCTCTCAAAATAATAAAATCGCATTACTCTTATTTCTACGTTTGGCTAAACATCTCGCAGGTTACCTGAGAAGGAAGATCACTCCTAAAATTTTGCACTAATTATATATGTTAGGCGAGAATTTTAAACAAATTTATAAAATATTCTGGTTGGTATGTAAATTAACCTAAGAAAAAAAATGATATGGAAGATATGAGTATTAACCACACACAAAAAAAAAATATTATGAGTACTTTTTGCGTTTTCAAATCCAAAAATAACTTTATATTTATTGATCACTTATTAGCCATATATGGTATACGTTAAAACTTGAAATTAAGGATTTTAACATTCAAAGATTTGATTTGGCGAGAACGTGAGAGCTTTGTTTGGACTACGCATATGATGGACGTGGTTTTCAAAGGACCATTTTTTTACAAAACAGCACAATACGATCTGCTGGCGTGAGAATATGATTCTTCTTCTTTTTCAGTATTTTACATTTTTTCTTCAAATAATATATGCAATTAACTAGTTTAACTAGAAAGAAAAAAAGATGTAAAAAAAAAAAAAATCTAGAAAGAAAAGAAAAAGAAGATAGTCAATAGTCATACAAAAAAGGTTTTAAAAGCATAGGAAAAAAGTATACAATATAAGTTGAATGATATTTAAGGGCTTCGTACATTAAAAATGTATAAAGTTAAAATTTTGAGATTACTTACTTATTTTCGGATAAAAATTTCAATCGAACAAATTATTCTTTCTGTTTCACAAAAAAATACCATTCTACTCTTTTCACATATATTAAGAAAGCTAATAAACATTTATTTTTAATTAACACATTAATATAACAAAATTAAAACTGAATTTTTGTTTATATTAAAAATACAAAATAACACTTTTTGTAAAATAAAAACAAAATCTTAAAAGAACATTGTTTGTTAAATAGAAGAAGTATTAAATGCCAAGAATCTAACAATTTTGTTTGTTAGATAGTATTCATTAGTCATTTTGGAATTAATATTGTCTTATGTTTTTCCAGCTTTATAGTCCAAATCAGTGGATGAGATGGAGAAACACTTGCTTGAAGAATATACAAAATACCAACAAAATACTGGAAATCCAATAACATCATCTGATTTTTGTAATTATATGCCTTAACCACTAAATAAGTAAATATGCTTTATAGGCATTTTCAAAAGTTTGTAATCTTTGGATTAGCATAATCATTTGGGCCTGATCCAATTAAGTAACGGCCCTTTATTTTGAGTAGGTTTGGTGAAGGACCAAGAGTGACAAAACTTTGGGCCTTGTAGGTAAATTTTCTTAAAAGATTTTTTGTTTTAACTACATTACAGTTTTGAACATTCAGAAATTAGTCCTCGCAATCTCAATTTCACAAAGTAGACCCACAAAAATTTGTAATCAATATTTTTCTGTGTAAAAATACTAATTATTTACCTTCAATGACACGCTATCTGGTCGGTCCAAAACTCTAGAAGAATTTAATAACAAAAAGAATCATAAGCACCACACAGATCTGCGTATGATTACATATGGTCATCTGCGTTTGTCATTATCATTTAATCAATTAAAATTCGATCTTCATTGCACATTGTCATGATTATCATCTTATGCCCATCCTTTATCGTAATAATAAATGTAGATATAAAGTACAAGAATTGTAAATACTCATTGCACCGTAATTTTGAAGTTTGTCATTGTGTTCTATCTTATAGGTTTCTCTGTATCAACCAATATTTAAAAATTATATTTGGTAAAATTCCTGTAAAATCGTATCTATGAAAAATTGAAAAAAATAAAACGTAAACTAAGCAAATTATATTCTGTTACTGACTCAGTCTGATATATTATTATTCGTCAGGGAAATAAAAAAAAATGAGAACCAAAATCGAACACGAGAAGGCGTCGTTAACGCACGGCACAAAATATTTGTTGGTGTCTTAAAAAGACGCTTTGGTCTCTGTCATTTTAATTTATTTATTTAAAAGAAAACTCTGACAAAAGATCAAAACGACATCGTATGGCTCTCATTAGAAAAAAAAAAGCAGCCTCCGCCTTTCATTTTTATATCCCCAGAGAGACAAAGAGGCAAACAGGAAAGAAAAGAAAAGAAAAAGGAATTTGGATTTGGAGGTAATAAATTCAAAAACTTTAGAATGCTTTCGCTTGGAATCTGAGGTTTCCTGCTGCAGAATTCCCTGAAATCGGGAACAGGATTTAGGGTTTCTCGTGGATTTGAAAAATGGCGGAGAAGAAGAGTAATAACAATACCAATAAGTGGAACTGGGAGGTGACTGGGTTCGAATCTAGGAGTGAGGACGCCGTTCAACGGACTCCGTCTTCGATGCTTCGCCGGTACTCGATCCCGAATAACTCGCACTCGTCGGAGCTTGCCTCTAAGGTTCAGAGCTTGAAGGAAAAAGTTCAGGTGTGAAAATTTCCTTATAAATCTCTTAATGTTTATCCGAGATGGAAACTTATAGGGATTGCTTATGCATCTTTGGATTTGAATGTGAGTGAGGTTGGATAGTAATATGTCTTAAGCTATCTCTAAATTATCACGAAAAGGGAATGGTTTTTGTTTATACGAGTATAGAGCTGAGTTAGTAGATGTTTTGCTATTGCAGTTTTAGGGATGTTTTGATGGAAGTTTGAGTGTGGCAGAGAGAGAGCGTGCTTAGGTTAAAGCTATTGTTTCTAAAAAGTGGGTTTTGGTTGAACAGCTTGCAAAGGACGATTGTGTGGGACTGAGACAGGAAGCTACTCATCTTCAAGAGTATTCTAATGCAAAGCTTGAAAGGGTTACACGCTATTTAGGTGTTCTCGCTGATAAGAGTCGTAAATTGGGTAAGTTATTAGTTCCCCCTCAGTGTATTCTCCTTGTGAAGCTCTGAGAACAATGTCATTTTGTGGCAAAATGGAAGAAACTTTGGATTTTTTGTGTTATCTGCTTCAAGTTTTGTTGTGGTGAAATTCGGGGAATGTGTTTTGTTCACTTATCTGCATAGCTTATCACAGATCAATTTGCCCTTGAGTCTGAGGCTAGGATATCTCCACTTATCAATGAGAAGAAAAGACTGTTCAATGACTTACTGACGACCAAAGGTGCAGATCTTCCATTACCCACGTGATCAGTCTTTCTCTCTGTCCTCGTTCTCTATCTATGATTTTCTTGACAACAATTTGGATTGTTCTATATGACCTGAATGTGTAGTTTATGTTTACCTCTCAGGGAATGTAAAGGTATTTTGCCGAGCAAGACCGTTATTTGAAGACGAGGGTCCCTCTATTATTGAGTTTCCTGATAACTGCACCATACGTGTAAACACTAGTGATGATACTCTGTCCAATCCCAAGAAGGAATTTGAATTTGACCGAGTTTATGGACCTCATGTTGGACAAGGTGAGATACCATGCTTCACTGTTAATGTAATTTTACCTTATGCTTAAGAACTGTTTCTAGTATTTGTTTGAAAAAGTAGCAAGCATTCGTACATGTAGTTCACAAATGTAGTCTTATTCTTTAGAATTCGGAACTTATTCTGTAAACTTTCCTCAGCTTCACTGTTCAGTGATGTCCAACCTTTTGTGCAATCCGCTCTGGATGGATCGAACGTCTCTGTATTTGCCTATGGGCAAACTCACGCGGGGAAGACATACACCATGGTTGCCCCTACTTTCCCTTTCCTCTCTTAAATTTTAAATTAGATATAGATCTTGTTTGGTATCTGTATCATTGATGCTGTTATGCTTTTAGTATCTAACTTGAGCGTACATACATACAAAATAAATTCTTAAAGTTACTAACATTTTAGGGGTATGAATAGTCTCCTAATATTCTCATGCTTTCTACTGCTCATTTGCATGTTTATGCTTCCTATACTTTGTGGTTCTGAACCAAGGCCATGATATCTATGTGAATGAACTTTGAACTCGGGACAAAAATATTTCCTGTTAATTGACGGGCAAATTAATCGACGTTTATAGTATTATCTTATTAATTTACCAGAGATTTCTATATCAAGGAATTGCTCTTTGTTAATTTGAGCTATATGTTGTTTTTTTCTCAGGAAGGATCTAATCAGGACCGTGGTTTATATGCTCGTTGTTTTGAGGAACTTATTGACTTGGCCAATTCTGATTCAACTTCCACATCTCAGTTCAGTTTCTCAGTTTCAGTGTTTGAGCTCTATAACGAACAGGTGCTTCCTTTTTCGATTTAAGTCCTAATACTTTTGGCTTTCGTTTTATTAGTGAAACCTGAGACTGTAATGGAGATTGAAAGTCTTTTCTAATTCAAATTTTTTCACTTTTTAGATCAGGGATTTACTCTCGGGTTGTCAGAGCAACTTGCCAAAGATCAATATGGGTTTACGCGAATCTGTTGTAGAAGTCTCTCAGGATAAAGTTGATAATCCATTGGAGTTCTCGAGAGTCCTGAAATCTGCATTTGAGAATAGAGGGATTGATAAATCGAAGTCTAGTGTGACCCATTTGTATGTTTTATTTTATGCTTAACTTCTTTTATGCATATCATTCTCTGCTAAGATTCGCTACTCATGGTTTTCTTTTATATTCTGCTCTCTTGGTAGGATTGTCTCAATACACATTGGCTATAGCAACACAATTACGAGAGAAAATGTAATTAGTAAGCTCTCTTTAGTTGACCTGGCTGGAAGTGAAGGTTTAACTGTGGAAGATGACAATGGAGATCATGTAACTGATCTGCTCCATGTAACAAATTCGATTTCCGCGTAAGTTTAAGTGTCCTTTCCCGTTCCCTGTTGTCGTTTGCTCTCTTACAAGTGAATTTCAATCCAACTTCTGCACCGTTACCAACTTACAATCTTCTTCAAGTGTAATCCATTAATTAATTCCCTTTACTTTCTACATATATTTCGGGTTCTGTAGGCTGGGAGATGTTTTATCCTCTTTGACGTCAAAAAAAGATACCATTCCTTACGAGAACTCATTTCTTACAAGAATACTTGCAGATTCACTAGGTAAATGCTTCTGCTTTCCAGTACATGTGCCTCTACGTTTACCTTTAAATATGTTTCCTTTGTGTTGAGGATTTCTCCCCAGTGCTTGAAATTCTCTTCAAATGAGAACAATTTCCTGTAATGTGCAGGGGGAACCTCCAAAACATTAATGATCGTCAACATTTGTCCAAGTGCACGGAACTTGTCTGAGATAATGTCATGTCTCAATTATGCCGCTAGAGCTCGGAACACTGTACCTAGCCTTGGGAATCGAGACACAATTAAGAAATGGAGAGATGTGGTATGTGGAATTAGAGAAATGCATCATCCTCCCTTTCATTCTTCTCTCGTCTCTTGACATTGATACATAGAGCAGATGGACTTGACAAAATAAAAGTATCGATACATAGGTTTTAACTAAGCCAGTTAAATAAATTTTCAAATTATTAATACATATTCTGGAACTTGAGTAATATTCTATGGATGAAGACCAAATATATAAAATATTTATAGGTGAAAGTAAAGCAGAGCGTGGAAGGATTTACTTGACAGACATATATCACTTCAGTTCAGGATTTGCCTTAATTCGTCTGTTCGTGTGATCTCTTTCTCTTATTTCTCTGGAGAACGAATTTTGGAAATGTAGCTTGTAACTTCATGGGTTAACTTATATATATATATATATATATGCACGTTTGAAATATGCAGTGTAAATATCCTAATTTCCTGCAGGCAAATGATGCTCGGAAGGAGGTATTGGAGAAAGAGAGGGAAAACCAGCGTCTGAAACAAGAGGTTACAGGTTTAAAACAAGCACTTAAAGAAGCAAATGATCAATGTGTACTGCTCTACAATGAAGTACAGAGAGCGTGGAGAGTTTCATTCACACTGCAATCAGATTTAAAGGTTCTTCATTGCTGACTGTGATAGTGTCTGGTTATTCCAATTATTCATTTTTAAGATTCATTTCTGTTAATGATTTACTTTTTTTAATTGTTTCTTGCAGTCAGAGAATACTATGGTTGCAGACAAGCATAAAATAGAAAAGGAGCAGAATTCTCAACTAAGAAATCAAATAGCTCAACTTTTACAGTTAGAACAGGAACATACGCTGCAGGTGCAACAACAAGATTCCACCATTCAAAATCTCCAGGTTGGTACAATATATGGTAAAATTACTTTCAAGTAGTCTTCTCTGAACAGGCAGCATGACGTTTGTCTTTTCTTTTTAATAATTTTATCAGTCTAAAGTTAAAGACTTAGAATCACAACTGAGTGAAGCCCTTAACTCTGACACGACAAGATCGAGAGATCCCTTGGAATCTCAACCCAGAGCAGCTGGAAACACAGTCGATTCTTCTGCAGTTACCAAGAAACTTGAGGAAGAGCTGAAAAAACGTGATGCACTGATTGAGGTTCTGCTTTGTCTTCCTGTTGAGCACACTATTATTAGCGGCTCTTCCATTTTTCGAATTAACAAAATTGTATATGGACTTGAACATTTGTCTGAAGAGAGTAATTGCTTTCTGCAGAGGTTGCATGAAGAAAACGAAAAGTTGTTTGACAGATTAACAGAAAAGTCAAATGCTGGTTCGACTCAGGTGATTCTTTTGAGCATGATTCAGTATCACATCATGGACGCTTCAGCTAGCCAATTGCTAAGCTTTCTCATCCACTGTTGTATATAGGTATCTAGCCCATCATCAAAAGCTTCACCAACAGTTCAGCCTGCAGATGTTGACAGGTATTTTACTTTATAGCTTCGGAACCATTTAATCCAAAATTCTGTCTTCTCAATTTTTTTTTTACCTTCCTTGCCACCTGATCCGTAGTATTTTTCTTTAGGAAAAATGGTGTGGGTGCTTTACCATCTTCAGCAGATAAGAACGAGGGCGCAATTACAGTAGTAAAATCCAGCTCTGAATTAGTAAAAACCACGCCAGCGGGAGAATACTTGACAGCTGCACTGAATGATTTTGATCCCGAACAGTATGAAGGTCTTGCAGCCATTGCTGATGGTGCAAACAAGCTTCTCATGCTGGTACTGACACTGGGATTAATAGTTTCATGTTGAGTACCCTTTTAGATTTTTCAGGGATGCAAATAACTGAATTTATTCCACCACGATTTGAAGATAAAATACTACAGTAAATTCTGTTTGTCAGTAAACATGAATGGCTGTTTGGGATAGATCTTCAAATATTTGTAGGTTTATTATGTATGTTGATAACTTCTATTGGTGTTATTGTTGACTTGCAGGTTTTGGCAGCAGTCATAAAGGCTGGTGCTTCCAGAGAGCATGAAATCCTTGCTGAGATCAGAGATGCTGTCTTTTCATTTATCCGGAAAATGGAGCCAAGAAGAGTAATGGATACAATGCTTGTTTCTCGAGTCAGGATATTGTACATAAGGTCCTTACTTGCGCGATCACCTGAGCTTCAGTCGATCAAGGCAAGCATAACCAAATTTTTCTTTTAGCTTTTTGTTTCTCATGTGTGTGACCAAGTCCCTTTTTCCGGAAAGATTAATCTAACGTCACCCACTTCTTTTAGGTTTCTCCTGTTGAACGCTTTCTGGAGAAGCCTTATACTGGTCGAACTAGAAGCTCCAGCGGGAGTAGCAGCCCGGGTAGGTCGCCAGTTCGATATTATGAAGAGCAGATTCATGGCTTTAAAGTAAATTTAAAGCCAGAAAAGAAAAGTAAGTTGGTCTCCGTAGTTTCAAGAATCCGTGGACATGACCAGGTACGACATCTATGATTCCCTGAGATGCTTGATGTTAATCTAACAACTGAGAATCCGAGATACAAACATACGTGCTTCTCTTGTTTGTAAATTGTCTTAGGATACTGGGAGACAGCAAGTGACTGGAGGAAAGCTGAGGGAAATACAAGATGAAGCCAAAAGTTTTGCCATTGGAAACAAACCCTTAGCTGCTTTATTTGTTCACACTCCGGCTGGTGAACTGCAAAGACAGATTAGGTCATGGCTTGCAGAAAGCTTTGATTTTCTTTCTGTTACAGCAGATGATGCTTCAGGAGGAACCACTGGCCAATTAGAGCTTCTTTCCACAGCAATTATGGATGGCTGGATGGCTGGAGTAGGAGCTGCGGTGCCACCTCACACAGATGCTTTGGGACAGCTTTTATCTGAGTATGCAAAACGAGTCTACACTTCTCAGATGCAGCATCTGAAGGTATATATGCCATGTCAAATGTCGAAAATGTTAGATTTTTTTTCTTTTGAGTGGGAGGAAATGCCAGAATGATTTCAGCAGTAATTGATTTGAAATAAGAAATATGTTGAAGGAGAGGCTTATGTTGAGATCTGGGTCTTATTCGCTTAAGAACTTGTTTGCCATGTGAGGTCTAATATTGAGATGTTTAAAGGATATTGCTGGCACTTTGGCTTCGGAAGAGGCAGAAGATGCTGGTCAAGTAGCGAAGCTTCGATCAGCTCTCGAGTCTGTTGACCACAAAAGAAGAAAGGTATAAGAAACTTCCTCGGCTGTCATATCGTTGTTCTCACTCTCCTTATCTCTTAAATGAGTTTTCCTCGTGTCTTAATTTCCATATTCTCCTCTTTAACAGATTCTGCAACAAATGAGAAGTGATGCAGCTTTGTTTACCTTGGAAGAAGGCAGTTCTCCTGTTCAAAACCCTTCTACAGCAGCCGAAGACTCAAGATTAGCCTCTCTCATTTCTCTAGATGCCATACTGAAACAAGTCAAGGTATTTGTATCATGCAAAACCATTCAGAGTCTTTCTTGATCTTGGTTATGATTAACTACAAGAAGAAGAATAGTTAGTAAAAACGGCTTGCTTCTTGTAGGAAATAACAAGACAAGCCTCTGTCCACGTTTTGAGTAAAAGCAAGAAGAAAGCATTGCTTGAGTCTCTTGAAGAACTTAACGAAAGAATGCCTTCTCTTCTTGATGTTGATCATCCATGCGCACAGAGAGAAATTGCTACGGCTCACCAGTTGGTCGAGGTAAGTGATGAATAAAAACTGTCTTGAGAGATTCGATTCGATTATTAACTTGTTAATTGCCGGTTTAATTTATTTGGACTGCAGACAATCCCAGAACAAGAGGGCAATCTTCAAGACGAAAAGAGACCTTCATTAGACTCAATATCCTCAGCCGAAACCGATGTGTCTCAGTGGAACGTATTGCAATTCAACACAGGAGGCTCTTCGGCTCCATTCATCATAAAATGCGGAGCCAACTCCAACTCGGAGCTCGTGATCAAAGCGGATGCCCGAATTCAAGAACCTAAAGGAGGCGAAATAGTGAGAGTTGTGCCAAGGCCTTCGGTTCTAGAAAACAAGAGCCTAGAGGAAATGAAACAAGTGTTTGGACAGTTGCCCGAAGCTCTAAGTTCACTGGCCTTAGCAAGAACAGCTGATGGCACAAGAGCTCGATACTCTAGACTCTACAGAACTCTAGCCATGAAGGTTCCCTCGCTCAGGGACCTCGTTGGAGAGCTCGAGAAAGGAGGAGTCTTAAAAGATACCAAATCGACATGAAAGAAAGAAAAAAACGGTTTCATTTGTGTAAGTATTCTTTTTATCTGTTTACTGTGAGACATTTATATACTTTGGGTTTCTCTGTATTTGTGTGTACTCTGTATTTTGCGGCCACTAATGCGTGTAAGAAGAACAGTTCCAGCTAAAAGAAGCTCTCGATTGCATAAACTTATTTACTTCCCAATAAATAACATTTTGTGTCAATTTAACAATAAAATATATTTGAATGATTTTAATTGAAAAATATAAAAATATAATTGAATATCAAAACTAGAAGTGATTCTAGGCCCCGGCAAAAATATAAAAATATATGGAGTAATTGAATATCAAAACTAGAAGTGACAGACAAATACAAATCTGTTATTTCGTAATTTGGTAGATTTTCTGTTGCCTACAAGACAGATAATAGTAATGTAAATTTCGTAATTACATTTTTGTCAAAAAAAAAAAAGATAGAATCAGATTTAAAAGCTTCAAAAAAATATTTTAGTAATTAAACAATTTTAAGATTATGTGAATGCAAATTAAACATTTTAAAACTATTTTAGTAATTTACCCCAAAAACAAAATCTTAAACTTATCTTTCTTTTTTTTCTTCTAGTCTTATTGCAACTTCTTTTATCCTCTATCCTTCTAAAAAGTTAAAACCAAATCATCATTAGCATATCAGTATATGCATTAAGTTCTGCTACTGTCTCTCTCTTTCTTGTTGTTGTCGTCGTGTTTTGACGGAATCGTAGCGCATTCATGTCAAAATTAGATTTAAGTCAAGTTTCATTATATGATTATTTGACTTGGTAAACTCCATTAATCAGAAAACGATAATCTAAATAATACTGATTGTGACAATTTACAGGAATAATATGTTACGATCCAAATACTAGAAGTTGTGGGCCTTTATTGGGCCTGGAGAATTGAAGACAACAGATCGAAGCCCAAGTTATCCTTCTTCAACTTAATTACGTTTGCCATTGTCTCTATCGTTTCTATATGTATGTTTGCTTTGTCTTTGTAAACACATCACTTTATTGATCAATCAACTAATGGTTCTCTAAGATCAACCAAACATTCTCATCCTTTCTTGTGATTCTCATCTCCTTTTCTTTTTATTCTCATCTCTATTTCTTCTTTATCTTCCTTGATAGAAATCGGTTCTATCATAATACTGATTGTTAATTAACATGTATTCGGTTTCATAACTAAAAAATCTATACACGCATCTCGATTTGACTGGATTTTAAAAAGTAAATAAACTGGACATCAAAGTCAATAAAACGTTTGAGGAGATGAATCATGACGATCCCGGTTCCAAACCTGTTCAACTCCACCAAACAAGTAATCTGATAAATTCTCAATACCTGACGAGTCTTTTGTGCTGCATGAGCTTGTTGTCTCCGATGAGCTAAACAGTGATGATAAACTTCCGCTAGACGATTCCACTCGTGGCAACAAACTGCTACTACTGCTGTCTCTTTGTTTCTTCTTGTTGTTGTTGTCATGTCTTGACGGAATTGCAGACAAGTTTCTTTTTTCCTTTGATTTCCGACCACCGTTCTTGCTCACCGCTCTAGGAGAATCTCTGTCAAAGAATGCGGATTTTTCTCAGATGTTACAAAACAAACAAGAGTGAGTCTTTGATAATGTCCACTCAACTTACCTCGCATAGAGAAGCATGTATGCTCCCTCTAGTAATACAGTCTCTAATGGAACCGGGAAAACCTACAATTACGATGAAAATCAAGAATCAAGAAACAGGAAAAAACAGCATCATTATGGTATTAATTATAATAACGTTATTGAAACCTACATTGCTGTCGTCAATCTTGAACCAATCTCCATGAAGGGTTTTTATGTAGCAAACATAATGACCTGAAAATGAAGTGGCATCTAAATGGACCACCACCGCGTAGAGACTATACACGGGATGATGATCCCCGTGATTTGGGTTACTCATATATGGGCTAATATCGAGAAGCTCGGGAAAATGGATGGGTTTACACAGCTTCTCAAAATTATCAGACTGCATGAAGAACAAATCATTCTTCTGAATAAACACAGCAAATAGTAGACACCATCAAACTTAAAGAGGATGAAGAGTCTCTCACCTGGAAACGTTTCAACACCACAGTAAGAATATTGGGTCCTTCAAGTATCATCAGTTTCTTTTTGGCTTTCTGGTAAGATTTACATCTGCGGTTGTAAAAGGAAAGGCAAAAGGTAAAGCTTGGAATTGGTAGTTTTTAAGATTATATTTTGGTTTCCAAAAGACATATTCAACTACCTGCCACAGAAGTACCGGTTCACTCCATCTAGGACTTCGTAGGCTGTAAATTGAGCAAGTGCTTCTTCGAGGCTTTTTATATCCCCATCAATCTCAACAGTTAGATCCATCATCAGCTCCGATCGCTCAGATTTGTGGAGGCATTTCATGCATTTAATCTGTATAAATTCACCATAAAAAAAAAACTGAATAATTGGGATTCGTTTGACTGCCATAAAGCAACAAACATAGATACAATTGTTAATGATATAACCTTGGAGTGAAGATATCCACCAAACGTAAGGCCAACTAAAGTAGTTTCCTCCGAAAACGGACCAGCTGCATCAGCCTCTTTGAGAAAAACAGATTGCATTGTATCAACAGCACACCTGACATTCTTATGAAAGAACAATGTAATTCACCTTTGCGAAAATATTGAATAAAGAAAAAGGGACGATAAAAGCTAATAAGCCATATGATTCACCTTAAAAATTCGTGGGCGTCTTCTTCCTTTCCAGGGCCAAGATGCTTTCCAATCTTTTGTAATCTTGATATGATCTTGATAGGTGACAGAGGAGATTCTCCTCCCCTTGACTTTAGAATTAAGAATTCAAACTCACAAACAAAACACCAACTCTTCTTTCGACCTGAAAACCCAACTACCAAGATAAGATTCCACATAGTTTACACTCACAATAAAAGCACTAAAAATGATTTTGGAGTGCAAACTTACATGCTTTAGAATGAAATCCCCTAATTAGGTAAGACATAAGTGGCCGAGTGAATGCCAAGCACTGAAGAACAGCATTTGCGTAGCAACTAGAAAAGAGATAAGTTAAGTGATAAGCACAAGTATAATTAAGACAAAACTACATTAAAAATGCTCAGTCCAAAACTTGATTAAACAGCACATTAGATCATTATGATATAAGCAAGAAAAGTTAAGGATAGATCGATATGTACCTGTTCCCCAAGTTCACAAGACCAAATGGTCGCAATTCTACACTATCACAATAAAGTTTCACAAACATCTCATAAGAGAAGCTCATCTGCACAAAAAGAAGCAACATCAATACGGAATAATGGCAGTAGATGGAATCAGGGTACAAAAAAAAGTTGAACTTGCAATCATATTTTCTAGTAACCTCATTGATAGAAGTAGAAGGTTGAGATAGTTTTGACGACTTTGGGGGTCTAAAATGCTGAACAACTTTCTGCACCGAGGTCTTGAGTCCACTACTTGAAGCTTGTAACACTTTTGGCTTGCTAATAGCTTTTGAAGATAAAAGAATAGTTGAAGACGACATTGCAGCAGAAGCACCAGTTGCTGGTTCAGATGTAGTTTTTCCATGTCCAAGTGCATTCATTTCTCCTTCAAACTCAGCTGACAAAGATTGATCTAAAATTGACATTTCAGCCGAATCACCGAACCTGCGCAAATTTTGATTGCGGATTTTTTGTGGCTCTGCATCAGTAAGTAGAGCAGTCTTGCCTTTGTAATACTTTCTCGATAAATCAACATTCTCTGTCCGATGATGTGGTTTCTTCCTACTTAGTGGTCTTGTCTCATAGAAATTATCCCTTTTGTTTAAAGAAGTAGTGAAATCCACAGCTTCAGATATGGCTTGTACCTTATGAACACTAGGCCTACTTGTAGAGATATCACAGGCAACATCAACAGACACGCCGCCATCATTATCCATCCCGTCGCTTTCGTTGGTGCCATTTGGAGGCATATCTGATGATGATCCAAACTCGGTCCCACGAGATGGCAATTCGAAATTTGATGATCCTTGTGCATCTGCTGAGAGTTTTCAAGTGATCGAAATGTGGAACCTTGTAGAATAAAAACACTCAAAGTATCTAAAGTTACTTACCATCGGATTTAACAGACTTGTCCTCCTCTCCATCGTAATCAGGAAGAGAAGGCGATCGACATTCTTCCTTGTGACCTCTTCGCCAATGAAGGATTTGACACTTGCTTGAACTAGAGAAACCCAAAACCAAACGTTATCAAAGAGGGCAGTAAAACCAAAACTTTTCTTATTCAATTCGAGAGAAAACGAACCAGTAACGGACGGATTTGCACCGAGCGCAGCGAGTGGTGGTGGGGTAGAGACAAACAGCGCAACGATGAACATCCGGAACCGAGGAGCCGTAATCTACAGTGGCTCGAACCTCCTCCTCCGCCAAAACATAAGATTCTTCGGTGGCTAAAGCGATAAGCCGGATAACGTCCTCCCTCTTCACCGCGGCAGATCTCCATTGCCGGCGAATCAGAAGAAAAGACAGCATCATAAATCCAATCAAGAGAAAGTGAAACATCTTTCTTCACCCGGAGGAGAGGCTGATCAACATTGCGAGATTACTGAAGCGGAGGCGGGTGTAAACGACGACGATGATGGTGGGAGTAAGAGTATATATGGAATCTAACACGGCGGAGAAGATGGTGGCGATTGGAGAAGCGACGGAGAGTAAAGGATTTGGGCATCTGGAGAGATTAAAGCTAGAGAGAAAGACAGAGAGGAGGAAGAAATGAGAAATGGTCTGTACTAGTGTGTGTGTGTTGCGGAGAGAGAAAGTGAAAGAAGGAGGGGGAATAAACGTGCACTAGTTTCTTTTGTCGTTTACCATTTCTTTTTGGTCTTGTGTCTGATAAAATTTTATATATATTCATATTTGGCAACGAGTCGCTTTGGCCGAGTGGTTAAGGCGTGTGCCTGCTAAGTACATGGGGTTTCCCCGCGAGAGTTCGAATCTCTCAGGCGACGTTCTTTTTTTATAAAATAAAAGTGGGACCCACCTAAATAGGCTGCGCGCGTGTTGTGTAACTGCTTTAGCTGAATTTAACGCAGTTGACCAGAAGTCACTTTCTGGTTTCTAGTAATTTCTGGTTTCTAGTAATCAAACAACAAATGCTTTTTTTTTCTTTCAACTTTTTTACGACGGTAATTGTAACTTATCAACTTTTTATAGATGAAATGCATTTCCTTTGTTAGTAGTCTTTGGACAATCAAACAACAAATGCAGTTTTTTTCTTTTTAACTTTTTTACTACGGTAATTGTAACTGTTAAAAAAGTTTTGTTAACTACATTTGCTTGGTTCAAAGTTAATGACCAAAATTTCACCATACTAATGAACCAGACAAGACTTTGGAGTAGAACAAAAACCGTAAGAACCAGATTCTTCACCGGTTCATAATCTCTGGAACTAGTAGTTGTAGCCTCCTTCTCGGTAGTCTGTGGAATCTTTACATAGCATAGACCTGAGTTCCATCATCGACCTCGGTGGCTCCAAGTGCTCGGCCTTGAGAGCGTTCCCTAACAGACTTTGCATTTGTGTCGCAAATATTTCATCCAAAACCTGAAATCATCGGATCATTAGATAAGAAACAAGGACAAAAAAAAACATTTTTATTTACGGTTCTCAAAAGAGTGACTTACAGAAACTGCGATTCTAGGGCCTTTGTGCCAAGTCACGTTATCTTTCCTATCTTCCAAAAGACGAAGCACATCCTGGAAGAAAAATTAACAGTGAAGCTAAATGCGGAAGACAAAAACAACCGGCGGTGTAATGTAATGTAATGCAATGAAATGTTGTTTCGAACCTGTCCCAATCGGTCCCAGATTCCTCTACAGACCGATACAAATACATCGGGTAAGAAAACACCGTGTAGGTGATCGATGGTTTTGTCTAGCACATCTTTCAGTGCCATCATTCTGTTTCTAACATCCGGTTCCGCTGTTGTTTCCCGTAAGTCGTGGATGATGCTCTTTAGCTTCATGTGACTTTGTATCCTCGTCTGTTTAACATAATAAAAATCATCAACAAGGTTTCAACAAAGGCGGCCGGAGTTCCCAAAATCAAGTTTTAGAGTACAAACATTCTCCGCGAGTTTCTCCACGAGAGCTTGCATATAACTTCTGAATTTGGCTCTTAACAATACTGTAACCTCACTTAACCGCTCTCCCAAGATTCTGTTTTCTCCGTCGGGGATATAAGAATTCCAAGATTTGAACCGGTTCTCTACACTCGGCCGCAAAATGTCAAGAACTCTTTTCATCGAGTTCAGAAGAACTCCAAGCTGAATTTTTACACCAAAATTGTGTCAATGTCTTCTCCTTTTACATTTAAAAAAAAACTTCAAACTTAAAATAAAGTAGCATACCTCTTTTGGGACAGAGTAAGGGTTAGGTGTGCCTTTGGTGAATTTCTGGACAATTTTCAGCCCAAAGATCTTACTTTCCTTTAACGGAGATAAAATCTCAGCAAATTGTTTCTCCATCGCTTCAACTATTGCCTTCTCCGCATCTGCTACTACCTTTTTTCCATGGAACAACAGCAGCAACACATTAGAAGGAGAAGATAATAATGAAGCTCAAAGCAACTCTCTAATATTGGTTCATACTAATTTATGCGATGTCAGGCCATAGTTTCTGAAGTTTACAGAAAGTGGAACCGAAAGAATGAAAATAAGTTTTTGTTGTTTCACTTACTTTCTCCAATGATATTGCGTATTCTGGCCAACGCCTAATGATAATATCATATTCATCAAGTGTCCCACTGAGTCTCTCATACATCTCATCAACAAAAGGAGAAGTCAATCCCGGAATCTCACCACATGCTTTTACCTGAAAACACACAGAAACTAATTCAATTGCGATTGAAGAAGATCTTTAGCACGTTCTACGTTCTCCAGTAAACGATTAGTACCGTCTCTAGCTTGCAGAGTTCATACAAAACTCGTCTTTTCTCTTCAATCCAGGTTGTGATATATGAATAGAAAAGCTCTTTGGCATTAACACCACCTTTAATAGGACTGCAACATGGCAACACAATATGTAAGTGCCTATCAGTAACATGAAAGTATAATAAAAAGAGATATAAGATAGAAAAAATGGATATCAATGAATTTACTTTATGTTCCAGCTAGAGATATCTCTCTGAAAGTCAGCAGTTGTGATAACAAGGTCAACAACAGGAGGTGATGGTCCAGGAGGAGGCCATACGAGAAGAAATTCACGGAGCCTATTGCAGAGATCCACACTATATATTGACGCTGAAAGATTTGGAAGGTCTATAAAGCTGCTTGAGAGTTGAGAAAGAGAATCATTAGAAAAATATGCTTGAGAGTTAACATATAAGCTGACATCTTTGACTTAGAAGCCTTAAACAAACCTTGGGAGAACATTGCAGTTATGGATCGCTATGTCAGTGGATATTTCATTCTTAAAGCTCAAGATTAGAGACTTCATCTTTTGATAAGAAGCTGGAAGTGCCATGGGATCAACCGGTGCAGCACCTTCACTGCGGTTGTTAAGTAAATCGTTTGTTTCCAATAAATGCCTTCTTGACCTCTTCTTTGAAGCAGCCTGAATGATTTCCATAGGTGATTGATCACATATATACGAATAAGAAAATATGGTTAAGAGAGAGATAAAGAGTTAAATTGATACCTGAAAGTATCTGCAAAGTTTCAGCTGTGCCTCAGGGGTTAATACATCGTTGAGAAGACCATAAAGCTTGACAGCTGATTCTATGGCCGGTGCTGGAGTCCCCGAAGCAGACTCAAAAACATCTTTCATCCCGGAGAAAGACAGTTCATCAAGTGATTTATAATTTTCAAATGCTGAAGCAAGAATCTGCTGAATTTGTTCGTCAATTTCCCCCAGTAATCGATTCTGTCAAGAAGGCACCAAAAGTTTGAAGTAAGCTACTTGAATGATGAAGAAAGCTACTTGAAGATCCAAGCTAACCCACCTCTTGATGACTCAATACAGCCTTGTGGTTGCTTCTCATTATAATAGGGAACAGAAAATCATGTATCAGATCAAGACAATCCTTGGTAGGCGATGCAACATCCATGACATAAGAGAGATATCTGCAAATTCTCACAACACTGTTTAATTGCCGCAAAAACGATTTAAGAGACTAAAACCATTCTTTGTCATTCAATTCTTACCTTAATCTTGTGTACGCATCTGAAATCCCATAATAGGATGCGAATCGAGTTATTAACCAGTGCCATGGGCCCTTAAACACTAAATTCCTTCGCTGAAATTGTTCTGCTTTCATAGCCACCTCTAGGACAAGATCATACGCTGAAGTATCTGCCACCAACCCACACTTGGTTTTTTCATCTAGACTGCTTGAGTAATTTAAATTAAGTTGGATTCTTCCAATAAGTTCATGCTCTGGTTCATGGTATATTGGCCACCATTTCACCTTCTCGGTCTGCGTCAGCCAAAAAAAAAAAAAAAACTCGAGATGTTCAGCTTCATTATCTACTGGTCGGTGATCGATCTGAAAACATATGGCTTATGAGAGAGAGAGAGAATCTTACCGGATCATCAGCTATAGCTGCTAGCTGAGCTACAACGCGACCAAGAAGTTGCCCCTTCGAATCTCGAACTTCAATGATCAGATCATCACCAAGACTATCTGGTAAGCTACAAGAGAAAAGAAAAAATTAAGCTCCACCTACGAAGGAGTAGAAAGACCAGTTCTTAATGATCACGTGAGCAACCAAGGGCACATACAAAATAAAAGCCTCGCCAGATCCAGGTTGTGTCTTTATTTGATCCTCTTCAGCAGAGCTCTTCAATCTCAATGAACACGAATATGTTTCTGAAAACGAAAAAAGAATCAAATACCAATTGACCAGATTAAGATGATGAGTAGTGTCCAAAGTACAATGCAATACCATGGACTGCTTCATAAGTTTGTGGTCCAGTGTGTGATGTAACCATTTCGTTTTTAACGGCCTTAGAGACCTGTTTAAGGTAGCGAGCAGCTGCCTGAAGGTAAGCCAAGCTTTGACGTGAAAGTGAACCATTTAGAGGAACCTGAGGAGTGACATGAACTTTCTTCGCTGCTTTCCATCCAAAAGACAGAGTCGAGTTCAGTTCCGCGATATGCTGACGAACGACTTCGAGCTTCTCCTTAGAGACCGTCAGCGATGCAATGTTACATCCAGGTGGGGGATCTAATCCCATTTTAATTCTACGAACTGCACAAAATCATACTTTATAAATACAACTGTTGCAAATTCTACAAAATGGCCAGAATGCAAATTTATGTATACCTTGGAGCCTAATTTTTCCAATAGTTTTCTTAGATTTTGGAGCCGATGCCTCGGTAACCAACTCAGAAGGTCCCTTTCCCAGTAACTCTTCTTCGGATTGAAGGAAAAACTTCTCCAAACTAAATGCATTTCGCATTATAGTGCATTCGTTGTTCAGGAAGTAAGAAGCCTCGCTTACACTATCCGTTGACCATGAATGAAGACAAAGCCGCGCACAGGCTTCATAGGCAATCATCGCAGACCACGGACCTTGCTCACTGCATTCAAACAGACAAAAACAAAATGTGGGAATGAATAATCACAGAGGGAAACCAAAATCAAGAGAGCAACATATAACTCAGCTTATGTCACTCAACCTTGCGTGAAAGGTTGGGAAACGGGGAGGCAATGAACTCATCGAAGCGCTAGTCCCGTTCTGTGTCCTTCCTGAAGGACCAGCCTCAACATTTCTTCTTGTTTCACATGAGGATGTATTGTTCCTCGCACCACAAGCTTCTGCTTCCTGTAAATGTTATAGCCAAATCAGAACAGGATTACGTTTCAAAACGAACATAATCGCGAACTTTGTGAGACGGTAAAGGAAACAAAGAAAGAAAAGTACATATGAAACTTCGGTGCTTGTAGCCGAGTCTGATAACTCATCTCCACCAAAACCAAAGGCCTTTGCACCATTACGCCCAAGTCCATTTGGAGCTGCCATTGCATATACGTGAGGCAAGCCAACATGAGTTTTATAATCTTGAGGAGATCGTTGAGGTGAGTGGTGCCTCTCGTATGTCTCTTCATCTGAATTAGAAGCAATGTCCATGTCTGAACTTGAGCCACCATTGTTATTACCTCTCGCTGGTTTTGTGGCTGATGAAACTGGAGGAGCACTCTTCAGACCTGAACCGTGACCTACTTTCCAAGCATTGGCATTGCGAACAGATTTAGCATCCAATTTCCGGTTACCAATTGTCCACCTCGAACCAACATCCTATTAACATTATAGTGAATCAAACAAGATAATAACACCAGAGGAGACAGATTAAAACAATTTTTGTTCATACCTCTCCTAAGCTTCTCAAGCCAGCTTCCCTGAACATTCTTCTCTGGCCTAAAATTCAGAAACTCCACAGAGATTATTAGCAAGAAATTACCAAAAACAAACAAAATGCAGATGATTCCATTCACATCCAACTACTAAATCCCAGTTCAATACGTGATTAACGCCACTGAAATCCCTAGCACATAGCAAGTCAAAATCTAGCGAATCGATTTATATCTGAAATAAAATCAAACGAAGAGACGGCTACAAAAGCAAAATTCTAGTGAGATAATGTAGAAACAGAAAAAAAGAAAGACGAGAATCACTTTTTCCTCTTCCACGAAATTCACATGAGAGAAGCGGAATCGTGAACGGAAACACGCGAAATTGAAGAATCGATCTACTAATCTAAACGAAATAAGTAAATGCATTAGCTTACCAGTTACCACTCCCTTGAAAGAAAAAAGAAAAAGTTGTGTGAAACCGAAATTCCCAGTAGAACAAACTGGTCAGTTTTGTTCTTCTTCAGTTTGATCCAAGTATTACGACTACGGAAGGAAAATTTCCGTCAGTGACAGAGTCGTCGAATTCACTATGATGAAAAAAAAAAAAAAAAATGTTGGATTAGAAAGAAAATAAAGGAATATCGATGAAGATCGTATGTATATTCCTTTTTTTTTTATCAGTGTGTTTAGTAAAACTTGCGCCATCAAGGAGAAAATTATACATTTATGCATCATACGGTGAGGAGAGCGGCGTTGGATGGATACATAAATTAACGGTGACGGAGACTTTAAGACGATAGCGTAAATCTGACGTGGCAAGTGGAGACACGCCCTTTCCCATAACGGCAACGTTACGCGCGCGTGACGGTGGTGCGTCTATCGAAAAACTGGAGTAGTATAACTTATTTGCAAGTCCTGTTATGTTTTTTTTTTTTTTTACCAAATTTATAATTAATAGGGGAACCGATTGCAGCATGGAAAATTAGCAAAAGAACAACAATACTAAAGAAAGGGCAGATCAACATCATAATGATGCAAAGGATACTCAACAGCATAAGAAAGCAACACGCAAACTTTAGAAGATAGCGATCGAGCAACAGAACCAAACAAAACCCGACGACAATAGGAGAACTTGGGAAGAGGAGAACCCAAACAGAGGAGAGGGCGTAGACCCGGAGCAACAATAGCATAATTTTACTTCTGTTATGTTTTTTACTTCTGTAGTATAATTTATGAACAAATGCGATTTACGAGTACTTCTTTTGTCAAACATTTTTACGAGGATTTAGTTTTAGAAATTTTATGTATCCAGTTTATTACGTACACTAGCTTTTAATTTTTATTTTTTCAGTTTTTTTTTTTAAAAACAACTTGCAATTATTAAAATGATGAATAATCGATTTCTTTAGATTTCGTTCTAATGATGTGGTCGCATTTGATTAACCAACTCTTCTTCTTTTTTCCTGCCTAACAAATGTCTTGCGGGGGATCTCAATTATTCCATTTGACTATTAAATTAATGGAGCATAAATTTCATCATTTCTCATTTATTGAAAACACAATGAATCGATTAAAACTCACACAAACGAATACAACTTATTTGATCCGGCCTTTAAAGTTTAATCTATTGGAAAATGAAAACTAATTAATTTCTTTTATTAATACGCATGAAGAAGCATTTTGATCTTTCTTTTTTACTGCTACGCATTTTTTAATCTAAAGAGGAATAATATTGTTGACCCAAAAAATTGATAATATCATGAGAAAGAAGAATTTAGACAACTTTTTCCTTATGGTCTTTTCTCCGACCGTGTTAGTTGTGTCCAGGTCACGCCGAAAACGCATATGCTTAGCCAGCAAGGTATAGCTTTGATGGGCTTCACGAGGCCCATAACAGACCCAATCAAAAGCCCGTATTCTAACTTTTGACTTTAAACAGTCTCAAGTCTCAACTGGTTGGAAGCTGACGGCACTAAATTATTATCGTCCATTCACTCACTCGCTCTTATCGAAAAACCAAACCCTAGCCACCTTCCCACGTGCCTCATCCTCCACGTGGGTGTCACGCTCCTAAAGTTTATTTCAAACAACGACGTCGTTCTAATCGAGATTGTTACCCACGCGCGAGTGGTGAGAATTTCCTTTACAGCTCATGATGACTCGGCTCCGAGGCTTATTTTTCCCCTTTTATTCTTCTTTTCTTCTTCTCAATTTCTTCTTTTCTTCCAGAAATTTCCTCCGATTTCAAATTTCCTTGAGAAAAAAACCGAGATCTCTCAAATGGCGGCGACGTTGAGCAGAGATCAATACGTGTACATGGCGAAGCTTGCTGAGCAGGCGGAGCGTTACGAAGAGATGGTTCAGTTCATGGAGCAGCTAGTAAGCGGAGCTACACCGGCCGGTGAGCTCACGGTGGAGGAGAGGAATCTTCTCTCCGTCGCGTAAAAGAACGTGATTGGATCTCTTCGCGCAGCCTGGAGGATCGTGTCCTCGATTGAGCAGAAGGAAGAGAGCAGGAAGAACGAAGAACACGTGTCGCTCGTCAAGGATTACAGATCTAAGGTCGAGACTGAGCTCTCTACGATCTGCTCTGGAATCCTCAGGCTGCTCGACACGCATCTGATCCCTTCCGCGACCGCCAGCGAGTCAAAGGTATTTTACCTGAAGATGAAGGGAGATTACCATCGCTACCTGGCCGAGTTTAAATCTGGAGACGAGAGGAAAACAGCTGCGGAGGATACCATGATCGCGTACAAGGCTGCTCAGGTATATTTGATTTCACTACTTTTTCCCTTGAATCTCTTTCTGTTTTCGTCTTATGGGTACTGTGAATCGATCCAGCTTTGGTTGCTACTCTATTGCAAAAACCCTATTTTTTAGTAATGAAGTGGCCTCGAAATTGAGCTTTTCTACTGATCCAGTCGTTAGTAGTAGTCAAATTTAGTCATAAAGAGCGTTCAATTGCTTCCCTGATCTGTCTTTCTTTTCAACGAATCAGCTAAATCTGAGAAGTATTATTACATCGTATGAGTGTTCTGAAAATATGTATTTTTGTGATCACTCATGGGTTTTTGTTTTGAAATGCAAACAAACCTCTCACACGAATGTTCTCTCTTTCTATGTAATGTCTTTGAAGGACGTTGCAGTTGCTGATCTAGCGCCTACGCACCCGATCAGGCTGGGTCTGGCTCTCAATTTCTCGGTGTTTTACTACGAGATTCTCAACTCTTCAGAGAAAGCTTGCAGCATGGCCAAACAGGTACCCTCTCTTCGTTCTCTAAACTGCATGTTTGTTTTAAGTAGAAGAATTCGTCTGATACAAACAGGAATCATTGTCTTAGTGTGGTTGTGAAGAGTATTTTGTTCCTCTGTTGCTTGCTTGATGATGTTTTGAGTGACTTAATAAACCACTTGTTTACTATTTCTTAGTGTTGTCCCCATCTTTCATTCATTGTGTTGGTTTGATTTGAATGCTTTCTGAAAATTTACTAAGTTGTTCATAAAAAGTAACTCTTTCTTCTTTCTTAACGGACCCACTTCCTTTTAATGACAGAGAGATTCAAAAGAAAAAGACATCCTGCAAAAGTCCTCTTCTTTATTACCTTTTTGACCTACGCCTCACACTAACCAAATTATTCCTTTTGTCAGTAGATTCTCGTAGAACGACATACATAGAACCATAACATTTCATACATTATGGATACCGGACTTAGTAACGCAAGAGATCTGATCGTTAATTAAAGCTTTTGGACATCTCATGCATCACAAATACAAAGATTTAGTAAGACTAAGAGATATTTGATCATTTCGTTTTTTAATTTCTGCTTGTTGGATAGGCATTCGAGGAAGCCATTGCTGAGCTGGACACATTGGGAGAGGAGTCATACAAAGACAGTACTCTCATCATGCAGTTGCTAAGGGACAATCTAACCCTTTGGACCTCCGATATGCAGGTTAGTTCAATTCTCTTACTCTTCATTAGAAATCGCTGTGTGTTGTGATCATATATAGATTACACTTGTAAGAACATTCGGATAATGACACCCAAAAAAACTCAATGATTGACATCTTTATTCAGGAGCAGATGGATGAGGCCTGAAGGTCTTATGGAAGAAGAGACGGTTATGTAATGTGCCCCGCAACCGTGACCGAAAATCAAGTTCACCTTTGCTCTAAAACTTGTCGAAAAAAATGTTTTTTTTTTTTTAATGTCAGTTTATGTGCACAGCTTTGGTGTTATCTGCTGCTCTGTTCTGCTACAACTCTGTTTTTCTTTTTCTTAATTTATATCTTCTTCTTTGCTTTTTTTTCCTCAAAAGATTTAAATTGCAAACTATTATTTTTGTGTCATAAATCTTAGACTGCAGGCTTGGACTCTGAATTCTTCCAGTCTTTTCATAAGCCCTCTAGGCTATGATCGAAACGCTGGGTTAAAAGCATGATTTAACTTGGGAGTGGTCAATCTCGTTTACGGTTTGGTTTTCGATTGTATGATTTTATTGGTTTTACTAAATTTAAACCAAATAAAATCATTTGTAATTCAGTTGATTCAGATTTTGGTCTAATAAAATTTCGGTTTGGTTTGTTTGATAAAAAATGGCAAATAAAAGTTCCGGTTCCGGTTTTTCTGTATTCCTAATTAACGAGGCTAATGGTTTATAATCAAATTCGGTATCGGTTTAAGCATCTCGGTTAGATTCGGTTTGGTATTTTGGATACACATTAAAATTCACTTATCATCAAAGCTTCTTCTTTAGTTGGAGTGTTTGCGTTATTCTCCGAGCCCAACCTTTAAGCTATAATATTTTTTGAAAAAGCCCATTAAAATCTTGGATTCGAACCAATAACAGGCCATGTAAATGGGGTAAAGTTTTCGTGAAGTTGACCACAGGCGTGCATAAAACACATAAATTATTTATCCACCATAAAGAAAGTTATAGAGGCAGGATCCAAAAGTTCGAATCTCAGAACACACAAAGATAAGCGAAACATCAAAAGTGTACTTGGACCACTTTTGTCTGGCATTTGCATGCATGAGAAAAAAATAAAAATAAAGCGAGTCTTTTTGGTCTAATTCGAAAAACCTCTTCTTTACTCAAACCTTTGTTTCTTCTTACCAATCTTTTCAGAAAAGATAAAAGAGTGTAAAAAACAGCAAAGTTTATCAGCTCACACGTGATTTCAATTTCAATCCACGTTGTTACTTACTACTACCAACAAAAGGAAAAAACACCTTGGTAAAATGATAATTCGTTTCTGTTTTTAGAAACTAAAAAAAAAAAACAATAGAAAAAATGTGGTATGATATATGATTCTTGAAACTTGAAAGTAACATTCCAACTAAAAGAAAAAAACTATATTACATATATGAACTAAACAAAACAAAATTGTAATTATGAGTTTGCTTATTTTAAAAATAAATTTATAAAGTTTGTGTCGTTAAGTTTCTGCAAAATATAAATTTTATAGAAATAACGTCAAATTGCACAAGTTATATAGGTTTAAAAATAATTTTTTTTCTAAATTTCAGGATGGTTCCTAAATCATCTAGTATATCCATTCTTTAATTGTTAGAAATCCTTCTAGAATGAAAGCTCTTTCTATCCGTAGGAAGTTAGTTGCTCAAACAACTGTGTGTTTTACATATGGAAACAGGAGAACAACGTACTTCACAATCTACAATCGTTTCCTGCACTGACCATTTTCAAGTGTATCTATCGACCGAGAAATCGCCAACATTATTACATCAAAGGCATAAAAGACCTTTCGGAAATTTAATGCACTATGACTACAATGATCACAAGCAAGTTCCACCCATCAATATTGTTTCCTTTGTTTCTTTATTTCTTTTTTTTGCCAAGATAAAAAAAGTACTAGCTTAAACTCTTTTGTAAAACCTTAACATGTTATTTCTACTGATATTTACATTTATAGAAAAAAAAAGAAGGGAAGCTGGTGGTATTTTTCAAATTTGAAGTAAATTTAAACAAAGATAAAATTATACTAATCACCTAAAAAAAAATATATATATACTCATGTGGGATCTTTGGAGGCCATAGAGCACTAGTCCATAGAAAACTTGACCTCCACTTGGGGACAAAGAAATATATTATTTATAAAACAAATACCTCATAGTTAATCTTATATGTTGGGTAAAATATAAGACAGTATATTTTGGTAAAATAAAACCATAATAAAGAAAGACCATATTGTGTAAAAAACAAAGACCATACCAGGTTAGTATATGACTGTTCTTATACAGGATACAGTATACTAATTCCATTCAAAGGTATATGCAAATAAGCAATGATGTAGTAATTGAAATTATTGTATCTAAAGTGACCCTTAGTCAAAATAGTGGTCAAAGATCAATCAGATCAAATGCTTCAACATCATTATTGATGGATTTTGAGTCAAAACAAATAATTCAACCCATATTTTATTTATGGCATGTTAAGTTTGAATTTACATTAGTTTTTTTTTTTTTTTTTTTGAAACCAAATTTACATTAGTTTGTTTGGATCATTTTCTTTTTGTTCAATTTGATTAGATTAAGAAAACAAAATCTTATGGTTCGACGAATATTTTCGCCAAAAAAAGAACTATATCACAATATCAATTTAGTATATTTTCGCAAAATTCTTGTGTTATAAAATACCACAAAATATCGATCTGATTATATCAAAATTTATGAAAACCTAAAATCTGTTTTCAAATATTTTTATGGATTTGATACTAATTTTAACTATTAGTCAAACTATATTTATTGTAATTAGAATGAAAAATAAAAATAAAAATAAAATAAGATTAACTATTTTAGCATTTATTTGAATATACAAAAGTATAAACGTTTTACCAGGTATAAAATATCAAAATTCAAATTCTATAAAATACGTGGCGCAAATATAATATTGAACCATCTAACCGGTATTCACTTGATTCATCATCATCCAAAAACTAAAATACAACTAATAAAATCAAATTTGAAACACATTCCCATTAATTTTTTAACAAAGAAACATTTGTTACCATGATAATCAATTCAATTTCTAAAATTTTCAAATTTCCACTTCTTCATCCTATTCCCCAATTCTCTTATCCCACACATTACCTACTTACTTACCCAACAAAAAAAAAAACATATTTATTCACTTCCTCAATAAAAAGCTCCTCCCTTTTAGTTTTTACCCTCAACCCCAAAACAAAAACCCCTTCCACGAGGGCAGAAAGAAAAATCAAAGACCCAATCTTTCTTTCACTTCCCAATCTCTAGATGACAATCCTTCTCCAAATTTCCTAACAATAATATTCTTTTTAGATCGGAGAAACGAACAATTTTGTTTTTTTCAAACACTCTGTTATAATGGCACAAAATCTAGAACTGAGTCTTTTATGTACAGAGACCAACGTTGGTGATGAAGAGAACGGCATAATTGTTGACAAAATTCCGATTGTTGTTCGTGAAATTTCGATGTCTCAGATGGGTTTTCCATCGGAGAGCGAAGAGATTATCAGAGAGATGATGGAGAAGGAGAAGCAGCATTTGCCAAGAGATGACTACATCAGGAGACTCAGGAGTGGAGATTTGGATTTGAATGTCAGAAGAAGAGAAGCCCTTAATTGGATTTGGAAGGTCTGGTTTTTTGTTTTGTTTCTTTCCTTTTTGATTAAATTGGCATGTTGATGGGTTTTAAATCATCTCTTTCGGTGAATGATCTGTACATAAAGAGTGTGTTGGTATGTATATTAGATCAGAGGCTTATGCAGAACAAAGAGGGAGCTTTTGCCTTAAATCTGTGAATCCGATGCTCAATTGACAATAGATTCATTTCAATCTCAAAGTTTTAGATCTCTGAAAGCTAGAGAAAGAGGAAAAGAGATCAACTTTTGATGTATCTCTTGTTCTAATTACAACAGGCCTGTGAAGAACACCAGTTTGGACCATTGTGTATTTGCTTATCAGTGAATTACTTGGATCGATTCTTATCGGTTCATGATTTCCCTGTAAGTTCACATTGATTCAACTAAAATATCGAAAATTGTTTTAGCCCAATTTTGTAGCTGATTGATTTATGTTGCGAGTCTTCTTGTAGAGTGGCAAAGCTTGGACAGTGCAGTTGTTGGCTGTGGCTTGTTTATCCTTGGCAGCCAAAATTGAAGAAACTGAAGTCCCATTGTTAATAGATCTTCAGGTGCTAATAATCTCTCCCAAAAAATGGCTAGATTGTCGATAGATGTTTTCAATCCGATATAATCTCTTGACTCGATTGCGGTTTTGGTCACGTTTTCGGAACAGGTTGGAGATCCACAGTTTGTGTTTGAGGCTAAATCAGTCCAAAGAATGGAACTTTTGGTGTTGAACAGATTGGAATGGAGATTGAGAGCGATAACTCCTTGCTCTTACATAAGTTATTTCCTGAGAAAGATGAGCAAATGTGATCAAGAACCATCCAACATATTGATATCCAGATCACTACAAGTGATAGCCAGCAAAACCAAAGGTGAAAAAAAAGTCTCTTCTTTATGTTTTTTATTTTCTTGGCCACTTTTGTTTTTGTGCTTTTTTGTGTTTTCTATAACTTTTGCTTTTTATGATTTTGGGTGAAAAAATTTGGACTAATAATGGTGGTTGTGTGAGTGAGCAGGTATTGACTTTTTGGAGTTTAGACCTTCTGAAGTTGCTGCTGCATTGGCACTTTCTGTGTCTGGAGAATCGCACACAGTACACTTTGACAACTCTTCTTTCTTCTCTCCTCTTTTCTCACTACTTCAAAAGGTAAAAGAAAAAACTCGTAATTTTTTTTTTTTAATATCTCATTATAAAGCAGCAATTGAGTGTTTCAATATCAAGGAAATGCCAGTTGTGGAGGAGAATGAAATCATTAAAGATGACACATTTATATGTGTGTGTGCACTAACTAAATACATGTGTAAAAAAAAAGTTATACAAAAAAAAAGGGAAAGAAAAACCCTGGTTTATGGGTCTGAATCCTTTGACTTCCAAAACTAGTGGAGCGTATAGACCAAAGACCACTTTAAAGTATATTATTCTATAGCTGTGTGTCTTGTGACTCTTTCTATCTCTCACACACACACAGTCACTCACTGCACACTCTAGTCACATCTATAGCCAAATCTTGCCCCCACTAAACATGTTGTGGTATGGTTGATTCTGGTTTGATCTGGCAATCTAAAAAATCAGACTGTTTTCCATTTAGATCTTTTTTTTTTCACCACCCCAAAAAAAGCTGATGAGATCTTTGTCTTTGTGTTGTGTTCAAGAGACAAAACCAAGTGTCAAGCTTTTTAACCTTTGTTGGTTCTTTTATTACTCTGTTGCAGGAGAGAGTGAAGAAGATTGGGGAAATGATAGAGAGTGATGGCTCAGGCTTATGTTCACAAACACCCAATGGGGTTTTAGAAGTATCAGCTTGTTGTTTCAGCTTTAAGACTCATGATTCTTCATCTTCTCATACACATCTTTCTTAAAAGTTCCCTCTGTTTTTTATATTTTTAAAAATAATATTTTTACTATGGCGGAGGAGAGGTTGAAAAAGAAAAATAATCATAGCAAAATTCTAAAATAATAATAAATAAAAAAACTAGTATTTCGTTTCCAATATTTATTTTATTTATAGCTTCGGATATCTAAGCAACTAAAAAGGATGGATGATGATGATATTAAGACTCTTTTGTTGGTAGGAAATAGCAGAGAATGTTTTTTTTTTGGTTCCCGCCAAATAAATGTAGCGGGAAAAAAACCGTATCGGTTGCGTTGCGTTGCGTTGATCACTAAGAGTTGTTTGACTTTCTGTTCCGAGAAACCCAGTCAAACGGTGCCGTTTAAGTAAATAAGGCGCGCATGGCATTAGTGGGCTTAGAATTGGGCCCACTAGCGGAATTCTTTTTGACTTCAAGTTGAAAGTAAGAGACCAAATCTAAGTTAACTTATTTGTGGAGCATTTGTGCTTTCTACCTTTATGGCTTTATCAACAAAAGTCCAAAATCTAAAATATTTATGAATAATAATGACATTTCATGAAAAACAAATAAAAATTATAAAATGATTGGAGTCCAGGTCCACTAAACCTCTAGGTTCTGCAACTATGAGCAATGGGCCAATACTATATTCATTAAAAATAATCCTTTGGGCCTACCAATGTTGTTTGGGCATACCAGCGATTTTGACGATTATCAAATAAAAAATTTGTGTTTGGAGAAAAAAAAATATTAAGATTTTCTCTCGTTTTGGTATCAGTTCATCAATGTATATTTTCAACGTTAAAAGTTTAAAGGGTAAAAATCACTGTTCGTCTTTAAACACTCGGTCCAATCTTTCCAAGCTTAAGTGTGGAAATAGATTTGATTTTCCATCAAGTACAAAAATATATTTATTAGAATGTTAAGAGCGTAATCATGCATACATAATAAAAAAGCTGGTTCATACTCTAGAGTTTTGTTTAGCTTTGGTCCTGACCTTCCACTAAAACAATATTTCTGTTCAAAGGGACAATTTTGGGATCCGCATGAACGTATATGTACGTACACTTTCAGAATGCTTGCATATACGCAATATATATATATATATATAGACATATCACATATGTATTATGTATATATGTGTGTGAAAATTTGAAATGATGAACTATTTGGACAGTGGACTAAGTGAAGACAACGATACAAAACAAATAAACTTTTATAATTGTTTCATTGGGCTTCGTCATAATGAGTCGTCATAGTCATTCAACTGTCCAAAACAAATATATATTTTAATTATTATTTTCCCTTCAAAAAAATTGCTAAAAGTTATATAGCTTCTAAACTTTTTTCTACCTTTGCTTTTTCTTTTACGCATAAGCATAACTAAAGAGAAAATACTTTTCCTTTTGTATAGAGAAAAACCAAATTATGTCTTTGAGTAATTACATAACTAGTACAATCATTTGAATTATGGCTACTCAGTGACTAATTAACTGTACACTGTGACAAAAATTAACTGATATATAATGTTTTCTATAAAGCAGAAAAGTGGAAAATTTATTCATTGCACGTGAATCATCATCAGTTTCCCAAATTAGGGCAATGTTTTTGAAGCTAAGAGTATGAGAATATCATATAATTTAAAGAAAAAAAGAAAACCCTAAGTGTAGCTGGTCGGTCCTATATAATTGTTTTACGCCATCAAATCGAGTTTATTTTCTTTCTTTTTATTATAATAATATTACTTGTTTCAAAACTTAGCTTGAAAGGTTGGTAATAAAACCCTGCTTGTGGGTCACATTTAGATTCCCTAAATGAAGCATAACGACAGTAACTTATTCTACAGTAATAACACTGTGAAAATGATGATGGTGATGATGATGATGATATACACGCATGTATATATGTATGGTACAAAATATACATATTGATGGGTCGTTGTCCGATGGGTTTCTGCGTTTTGACTGAAAGATTCCGTGAAGAGGACCACAGTAAAAAAAAAAAACATGTTTAAAAATGTATATGTTTAATTATCTGATCAAAACATTTTGTACATAAAACCCTAGTTTTTTTATTAAAGTTAACTCCGCTTCACTATTTTCTATGAACATTTATTACGTATCCAGACTCGAACGTATGGTACGAACATTTCTCGTCACTGCAGCAGAGTCAACATTTTTTCACCTCTGAATAAAAATTGTAATCGTATGTATGTGTTATAGTATGTTCCCATCATTAATTTTTTTCGTTGATTAATGTAGCAATGGAGAGATTCCTCTACCTAAATTAATCTTTCTGGTAATCTATAGGAAGTTTTTTAGTAATATCTAAAATATACAATTGTATTCAAGTTCAATATCAACGGAAAAGACAATTGGGTTAAAAATAACAAAACATAAAAAGAGAGAAAAAAAATCCTTTGTAACAAATTTTGTTAGGTTTTAAAGTAGCATGACTAATATCGTTAAAAAATCAATTTTATTTATAATTTTATATCAACCCCCCTCCCCCTGAACTTCCTTTGTTTTTTTTTTCTCTATATATATAATATAGTCCAACGGATATATGGGTAATATTAACAGCGGATTAACAAAGTTAATCATTTTATCAAACATGTACAGATCAAACTCGAACAAGTACACTTAACTAGTTCAGCTACCCGCGTTTGAATCTTGTGAAAACAAAATTTTGGACGGAGAAAGAAAAAAAGAGAGAGAGAGAGAGAGAGAAATGAATTGGGAGGACCACAAAGTCATCGATCTTCACTCTTGGAGTGTGCAGCTTTAGCTTAGACAAGAAGGCGTAGAGATTGCCTTATCAAGCAAAAGCATCTCTCTCAAGTCCTTTCATTTGTGTGTATATTTGTCTCGCTCTTTCTCTCTTTCCATTGCATTGTCTCATAGAGAAGAGAGAGAGAGAGAAGATGGAGAGGCTGAGAGACATGAAAGGCTAAATATGGAAGTGGCCGTGAGATGGGGACTCGAATCTTATCTGCCTCTTCTTTCTATTTTCAATCATTTTTGTTCCCTCTTTCCTCTGCATATTTCATTGCATCATCACTCAAAACCCTAATTAATTTCATTTGAATTCAAATTTTGTTTTTTTTGTTGGTATCAGGAGTTTTTTCACACCCATTTTCGAATAAATTACTATCATTCGACAGGTTTTTAATTTTCTCGATTATATGTAAATGACTCAAATGAACTCATAGTAGTGAATCAAACGGAATGTCGACTAATGAATCTTAAGGAAAAAAATAAACAAATTTAATTCCAGGTGAGAGTCTAGGGATTTGCAAGAACATCATTAATATAGAGTTTATGTATGTGTGCCCATATGTTTGTATCTCATCTCTTTCATGCTTCCAAAGAGCCCACATGTCTCCTTCCCCAGATCTTCAAAGACAATGCTATATATATACATACACACACATACATACAAACACTATAATTAAAGAGTATGAAGAAGCTTTGGATGCATCGACGACATGTTTCGAGTTTTTTTTTTTTGTCTTTTTTTTTTCTCAAGCGAAGAGTTAATTCCCAGGAATCAGAATACTGCTGCAGCAGCTTGCAGATGTTATTTCACCTTTTTCATTTCCAAGGGGGAAAAAATTAAATGACTGTAAGTAAACAAATATACACATATCTATACTGATTGGTGATTGAGGAATCCACGCATATAGTATGATACTACCATTGAAAGATTTTTGTAGGTAGAAGAAATCTCTATCCCAAGGAGATTCCGACATTTGAGTCTTACACTCATTGGACAATTAAATATATACATATCCCACATAACATATACTACTAGCTACATGTGTGTGCGTGGAAAAAAAAATGATCAAGTAAATATATTAACTGCTCGTAAACACCTAGAAACAAGAACACCCTACCAGATCTATAAATGGTGTGTGTGGAAACAATGGTCAAGCAACACTCTCAAACAACAAGAATTTAAGAAACAAGAACAATGTCAACCAGTGGGAAGGAAGCATTATTTAATCAAAAAGATTCACACACAAAAACATTAACCATGTGCTAACGAATATATATAATGCAAATCTATCTATGGACGAGTTCATATAAAATTCATAGACACAAACATGATAAATTTCAAGCACTGACACATGTGATGTTACTAAAGACCTCGCTAATAAATAGAAGATCCAGAAGTTAATAATGAAAAACGTAATTAACCAGAAAGATCATCAACATCATCATCAAAAGACGAAAATGGGTACATAAATTAAAAAAAAAAAACCATCTCAGATTTCTCAAGTAATTAATTAGCTAAATTAAAACCCTAGCAGTGATCATCAAGATTCATGGTTGCTCTTGTTCGTGATGAAAGGAAGAAGACTGTGGAGGAGTTGGATTCTGATGATGATGAAATGGTGGCGACGACGACTTACCAAGAGTGTGTTTGTTGTTGTGTAACCAGACCTTAAGAACTTGTCTCGGAACTCCAGTCTCTTGACAAAATCTCTGAATCACTTCGTCGTCCTGTCTCTGAATTCTCCATCCGATCCTCTCAGCTAAAGCTAACATCCTCTCCTTCTGCTCCGGCGTGAATTTAGTTCTAAACCTCTTCCTAATCCCTCCTCCTCCTGCCTCCGCAGAAGAAGTCTCCATTCGATCTTCTGATCTCTCTCTTTGTGGCGGAGGAGGGAGAGCTAGCTGAAGAGGAGGAGCAGCATGTGACGGTGCTGGCCGGTAACTCACCGGAGCTGGAAGGCGGTAGAATCCCGGCGGAGGAGGATGAGGCTGTTGCGGCGGCGCGTGGTGGTGGAAGTAAGGTAACTCCTTGCGGTGGAAGTTACGGTGACAGCCACAAGCGGCGCATTTTAGCGCGTCGATGGTTCCTTCGATCCCAGCTGGCATAAACTCGCCACAGCCATCCACCGCGTGTCCTCCTATGTTCACCGCTTGGTTCTTGAGACACTCGCGGAACCTAAACCTGCTTCCCCCTCCGCCGTGAACCACCATGAATCCTCCTCCGCCGGTGGAGGTTGTTCCGGCGGTGTCAGGACTTTCGGTGGAGGCCTTGAGGACACGGGGCGGTGGAGGAAGAGGAGGAGAGTCGTAAACGGCGTCGTCTTCTTCTTCTTCTTCCTCGTGAAGATTCATTTCGTCTTCTTCTTCGTTGTTGTTATTCGTGTTGTCTTCAAACTCCATTAAAGCTAGTGGAGATGGTGAAAACTACGTCGTTTTCTTAGAGAGGAAGTTTAAGAAGAAGAAGAAGAGAAAAGAGAGAATGTGGACATCAAAGATTTTATCTTCTCTCTTTATCTCTCTCTCTCTTTAAATTTGGGATTTGAGAAAAGGGTTTATTTTATTTTTGCTATATGCATTCTTGGTTATTGGAAATCGGAATCTAATAAATCTGTCCTCAACCACACTTTGTAACGCTTTCTTTTATCTTTTACATTATTATTTTTTCTTTCTAATTTTAATTTTAATATAGTTGAACCAAGTATACTTTCTTTTTGTTTGTCAACTAAGCAGTAGAACCAAAATACTGTTATAATCCATTGAGGTTTGGATCTCTATAACCGGTCATTGTATTAGATTACGGTTCAGCCCATTGGATCATAGGCGGCCACGTTTTCCTAAATTCAATAAGATTAGTAGATGTTTTCCTTTTCCTTGTAGAAGTAGGAAAAGTACTATTTCCTTTTCTATCTTTTATGTAATTACTATATAAAGAGACCTTTGGTCCTCATAATAATACAACACAATTCATTCGATTCATAACACGTTATCAGCACGAGCTTGCTCTGATAAATCCTAAGTAGCCGCCGTCCGCAGCCGCCGTCCGTCGCCGTTCTATGCCGGAGTTGTGCGATCCGATCCTAAGTGTTTTTCGAGGTCTTTAGCTCTCGGTTCTTTTCCAGTCAACCCAAAAGAAGGATCAAAGGTATAATCAAAACCCTAAAACTCAAGAACACCATAAAATCGAAATCGGACCTAATGTATATCAAACCCTAAAAACCGATTTTGATTGTTCCACTTGTTTGATCTCTTAAGAACCTAAAATCGAATTGAACCTAAGAAAAGATAAAACCCTAAAATCGGATTTGCTTGTAAATTGATTGATTGATTGTTTGGCCTAAATCGAACTTGAACTTTTGCATGATAATATCAAACCCTAAAATCCTATTTGTTTGAAATCGCATGGTTGCTTGAAAACCCTAATCTATAATCGCATGCTTTAATTAAAATCAAATTTGGTTGTTTGATCTATTGCTTGGCCAAATCCTAATTGAACTAGGAATTGCATGATAAAAATCGGACCATTAAAATTTTGTTGGCCAAAACCGAAAATCATAGATATTCCTTGTTAGGATTGAATTTG